>CM018050.1:37699511-38120682 GCA_008638375.1 Nyssa sinensis
CTTAGAAACATCGCATCTCCCTGTTTGAGCCTCTTGAGTTAAACCCTAACAACGGATTGAAGAATAAAAAAAAAGGATAAGAATGGGCTTTTACCTTAACCATAGCTGATTAGATCAAACGGGACGATGAGAGCTTCCAACCGAGAGGGCGCAAACAATTGAGAAATAAGAGAGAAGGGCAGCCTGATTAGATCAAACGGGATGATGAGGGCTTCCAACCGAGAGAGCGCAGACAATCGAGAAATGAGAGAGAAGGGCGGCTTGATCAGATCAAACAGGACGATGAGAGCTTCCAACCGAGAAAGCGTAGTCAATCGCGAAATGAGAGAGAAGGGCGGCCTGTGTTGAAAGGGGAACGAGAAATGAGAGAGAACCCTAGATTTAGGGTTATATACCAACCCGTTTCCAACCCGCGCTCAACCCATAAAACTGACGGATTTATTAAATCTAACCCGTTTTCAACCCGCCTAGAATATAA
Source organism: Nyssa sinensis (assembly GCA_008638375.1). Classification (NCBI taxonomy): domain Eukaryota; kingdom Viridiplantae; phylum Streptophyta; class Magnoliopsida; order Cornales; family Nyssaceae; genus Nyssa; species Nyssa sinensis. The sequence goes on from CM018050.1 coordinate 37,699,990, forward strand.
ACCAATCCAACCCGTTATTTAATGGGCGGATCTGGACGAGTTGGTGGATCCGGATGATGTTTGCTAGGTATAGAAATACCAAACCATATGTAGTTTATTACCTCTTGTTTATGGTTTTTAGCTTACCACTTAGTGATTGCTTAAAAAAGGGGGCAAACATTGGGATGTTTCTTAAGTTTAGTGTACAACTATGGTGTGACATTCATGGTGTACCATAATCATTCGTATCTTTTTAGGGACATATGAATTAGAGGCAAAAGCCACAAGTTTTTCATAATGTACCTTGGGCTGCTACCCGTGGTGCTCTATGTTCTTTTAGGGAATAGATACTTCCAACATATAAGGGACATGTTGGCTCTATTGTAATAAGTTAACATTAAATACCCTCTAATCGTATCAGGTAACTTTCACCTACCCATAACTTATGCTTTACCTTCCCATGTCTAAGCACAATACATTAACCCAAGCTTATACCATACATTTTTTCAAGAGTAGTCACCTTGAGCCACGCCCGTTTGGTAACTAATCACACTTAAGATGACACACACCCTTTTAGACTAAGACCATATTTGATAAGGCCAGTCACACATGAGCGATGACTAACCTTTGTAACACTACCAAGGTCTTAGGTGTAAAAGGTTGTTAATGTTTTTTAAACTCGCATATGCCCTTTCTCTTTCTAAATGGTAACTATCCTCTCATTTCCTAACATTACCTTTGTATATTTTCTTATGTATCATTGTTGTTGTTGTTTTTACTTAACAATGTCAATTTATTGCATTCAAATGAGAAAATTAGTCAACTTATGCAATGTGACTCATATTTTTAAAATTGAAATCAACTTATTTCAATAAGTTACTCATTGGTGTTTAATTGATTAAGGAGGTGAAAAGTAATGTAATATTACTAAATTATTATTTCTTCTTTACTTTATTTTTATCATATTGTCTTTTCTTTTTATCATTGTTGTCATTTCATATTTTATATGACAAATCTACATTTCTAATAGCCAAATAATTTTACTAAATTTTCCATCTAACCCTAACCCTCACCAGCACCCCTTCTCCTTCATCCTTTCTCGCCCCAAGCCTTTTCTCTAACATTTTTTTCCTTTTTATTTTACACAAACCCCGTGCTTAACTCTACCACCACCACAACATCCAACCAACCCATTTCATTTCTCAAACCCTAACCCTAACAACACAGTGGTCGTGGTGGTAACAATGAGAAAGAAAATGGGTGGTGGTGACGACATGACTGGTGAGAGTAGGTTGGTAGTGGATGATGATAGGAAAAAATAAAATTTGAAAATTAGATTAAGAATATCTAAAATGTGTTCTCATTCGGATGCAACGATTATAGTTTCAGGTACAATGATTACAATGTTGCAACTAGTACAACACTTAATTAAGTATTAGTTATGGCATTGTAATCGTTGCACTTGGCATTATAAACCTTGCATTTCACGTCACAATATTGTTTAAAATGTCATCTTCCTTATTTCAACATCCATTCACACTTTTCTCTATAGTCTCTTTACCTTTCTCTCATGTGCATAGACATTCCTTTGACTCGCCATGGACAACTTTCAGTTTCAATCTCATTATGCAAACGGATCTCATTATACATCCTAGGAGTGCAAGCAAATGTTTGTCAGTCTTTGCTATTGAAGTTTTTTTTAAAGTAGTTTAGTGTATTTTTTTATGGATGTTTTAAATTTTTTTATGAACACTTGTGTGTATGTTTCTTTTAATACTTAAGAATAGCAAAAAAGAGTCAAAATGTTAAATTCATTGAAGCCAACATTAAATACAATGCTATTGAATAATACTAGACACAGTCAAAATAATAATTGTAAGAAAAAATTAATCATAATTAATTGTTACTAAATTCCCTTGCAAGAATTTTCATTTGACGTTGACGATAATATTCTGTGACTTGAGGAGGCATTGCATTCGTATCCAAAAGTGTTATTCTTTCATCTTCTTTTATTTGTTCTTGACGAATCTTTTCTCTATCCATTTGAAGCTTCTCTTCAAACAGTTCCATTTTCTTCTTATGTGCTTCTTTCTTTTCTTCCTTCATTTCTTAGAGAAGCGACATAAATGCCGAATTCACAGGTTCGTTTATACTTTCAAGTCTCTTTCGTTTCTCATTCTTCTTTCTTAGTGGCCTTTCCAAGTTTACAAAGCTATTTTCTCCAAAATCCATCAGAGTCCCTGGAGTAGAGGGAGAGGACATGACGAAAGTGGAAGTCACATTTTTATTTTTTTGGTTGGTTTTTTCCTTTGAGTATCATCCAACCATTGTGGTTGGTGCCTCAACATATTCCAACAATGCTCAAATACAAATTTTCTTCCATTCATTTCTTCATATAATCTTTTTACATTCATAATATGAAAAAAAAAATGATACAAAAATAATATTTAAATATAAATTTAGTATCTAAATAATATAAACACCTTGTCTTGCTCATTCACACTACTTTGTTGTCTAGATTCAATCTGGACAAGACATCCACAAAATTTATTCGTTGCTTGTTGAATTTTCGACCAATGTTGCATCAAAGACTTGTCATCCTGGTTGGATTCAAATCTCTTATACTTGTGGAAACACTCCCACACTCGAAACCAATAAGTTTTGTGCTTTTGATCTTTTTCTTGTACAGGATCTAAATTAATAGTAAGTTATGATGACACAAGAAGAGTGTCTTCTTTAATGGTAAAACTATCACCACGTTTTTTTTGTGGCTTTATCAATTTGAATGGAGGATGAAGACGGTTGAGCGATAAATTGAGTAAAAAATTCGGGTGATTCTAAAAATTGTGTTACAAAAAATGATTGATTCATTTGGATAGAAGAATGAAAATAATGCACAAAATATGAATGATTGTTGAGAATCCTTGACGAATGTTGAAAATAAGAATGGTAAAAAAATGGCACAATATATTTAGAAAATAACATTGATCTGTTGCAAATTTTACCGTTTGAAAAAAACGGTAATATTTTGTTCAGCAACAATAAATATTTGTATAGCACGTCATTGCATATGCCTCCACCAGCTTTTTCTTTGAAGAATACAGCTTTTTTTTTTAAGATTATTTTATTATAGTTTATTAACTAGCTCAGTCTAAGAAACTCGGCAGAGCAACTGAGTCCCCCCAACACAACAAAAGTTACTACTTCAATTGAAGAATTTGTTGGAGCTGATTTTCTTGACGTGGCTCTTTAACTTACTGCCGAGGGTCTTGGAGCTATCCTTAGATAAAAATTAACTTTTCAGAATGACACATATATCACTAAAATATATTTTTGAAGAAAGACTTTGAAGACTCTTAGAAATGCTCTTATAGATATCTAGGAAGTGCGGAAGCCAAGTTACTTTTTCAAGTTTGTTGTTTATTTCCAGAAGAGAGGGAACCAGGAAACTCTTCCTCTCTAATGATCCATCTCTTTCTATATGTGGCATTTTGATGAATTCGTAACTTTTCACTTATCTCGATGCATGTAAATATCAGTTTGGCTCAAAGTAATTCATTTTGGCCTTTTCTATATATATATATATATATTTAATTATATTTTCATGTTTTAGTTAATTTCAGTCCATAGATGATGATCTTTGCGTTTCCATCTCTAATGTTTCCCCCTTTGGCTATTTTTATGGCTATTTTCCAAGAATTTGTGTAAATTGATATATTTATTTCTGTTCTTTTCTATGCATTTTCTTTTCTTTACTTTTGGTGGGATTGATGAAATCAATCAATCAGCCTCTCTTTTCATTTCTGTGTGGTGGGTCATGGCTGGGTAGGAATGTTTTCGCTTTATTATTTTGATTGTCTATTTCTCACTTAGTGGAGGCCCCGAGAGAATTGATATGAATATAATATGTTAGGTCTTAAGGTTATGTTCGTTGGTTGGCTTAGGAATGAGATTTGGTAAAATTGATGTTGGGTTAAAAAAAGAAAGAGATTTTAATAATATCAAGAATAAATAATAATTATAATATGAATAAAATAATAAAAATAAATAAATAAAATTATTAATTTTATTATTATTAATAAAAATAATAATTAATTTATTATTATTCAATTCATGAAATAAACATAACTTAAATAGAGAAAAAAATAAAAAAACTCCTTTTGTATAATATTATTTCTCCCATGGAAATGATTAGGTTTGTAGTCTACTCTCTTATTTTGTTTGTCTTTTTCAATACTGGTAGCCAGCGCATAGCATATAACAAACATTGTGTGGAATTTTTGAAGTTCAGTACCTCTTTATTTCAAAGTGAAAAGGATGGGTGACAACTTATAGTCCTCTAGATTTTTTTTATTTTTCTTTTCTATGACTGGTCCTCTAGAATCTTGATAAAACTTTTATAACTTTTGCCTTTGGATTAAGACTAAGATTTTTATATGTTTGATAGGACATTAATAACATTTTCCCATCTTTAAGATTGATGGAAATTTGTGACTTATAGGTGTTTGGATAGCATGAATCATGATAAATATTTAATACTAATTTTTATCACGAATTTTGATAATTGTGGGTGAATTTTTTTAGGATAATTTTTTAGTATTTCATATTATTTTTTTGTTACTTTAATATTATGTATTTATAGTTAAAGAATTATATTTTATTGTAACTTATAACGCTTTCAGATTATAGTAAAATCATAACAGTCCTGAAAGTATCTATATTCTAAAATGAATCAAATAAATTTTTGTATTCTTATCTGCATGTACATGTGATTTTAGATTCTTTTTTTTTTTTTTTTAATTTTCGTGTCTTACCGATTCTGTTTAGGTATTTATATTTTTAACAATAGAAAAACCTTGACGGCAACACACAAGATCACATTAATGCTCCAGTGAATCTAAAAGTAGGGCACAAGGAGGCCAAAAAAATGGCAAGGTGGGGCTGATTACATCATTATTAATCAGTCTTTCTCTCGATAAAAATAAATAAATGGTAAAATTATTTTGTCTAATTTTGGAGTGTTTTTTTTTTTAAAATCAATTAATATAATACTGTTGGGTTAATTAAAAGACTTTTTTGTAAAAGTTTTTAGGATACTATAGCAATATGTTCATAAATAAAATCATTACTGTTGGAGATAAAATTATTTTGATATCAATTTCTAAAATATAGAACAAGAAAGAAAACTAATAATATGAAAGAATGAAAAACAAAATCAAATATGCAAACTTAATTATTTTGTCATGAATAATCAATGGAAAAAAAATCATAAGATGAAGAAACTAAATCACAACATGATGTAAACCAAATTAAATTTTATTAAAAAAAATACTTAAAACGTCAATGAGGAATTGGTGTCCATCTCTTGTTACAGTTAGGACAATCCCATGACTATCTCTCAAACTCTTCACTATTGTCACATATCTCCAATTTTACGACTTCTCTCTCTCATATATATATATATATATAGCGAGAGAGAGTGAGAGAGAGAGATTTATGGGTTCAATCCAACTCATCTATGCATGTAAGCTGACTTGAAATATTCTATATTACAAAAAAAAAAAAAATTCGATCATGAGGAAGCAAATTCAATCGTTTATTGATGCATTTTTTTAACATGTTGAATTAGGCATATTGATTTAGAATCTAATTATTGTAAGAATTTAATCTGGTACGCATAAACTGATTCAGGATATCCTGTATTACAAAAAAAAAAAAAAAAGAGTTGGAACCAAAAATTTGATTTACGGGAACAAACTTGTTCTTATAATGTTATATCATAAATTTGAAAAAACAATTTAAGAACTTGGTACTAATTAATAATATTTTTAATAAATAAATAAACTTATTTTATACAAGAGCTACTTACAAATTAATTACATAGAAGTCCAATCAAAGAAAGAAACCATCAAAAAAAAAATTTAGACTATACCAAAAATATTTCAAAAAATCAATAAAGGTCCCATTAAAAATGTCCAATTTAAATTAAGATAAAAGAAAAATATGAAAACCATTAAACTTAGTGGGGAAAAAACATAATTTAGAGGAATATATTTGAAATTTTTTGAAATGTAAAAAAAAAAATTCAAATAAAAAAAAATTAAGAGGAGCAATTACCCTCAAGGCCATGCTAGTTCTATCCATGAGCCTACCAATACCAATACCAATAATCCATAACGAAAATGAAACTCAGAATATGAAAATGAAACAATTCCTTCCAAAACTCTTTGCTCAGTTTGATTGTCCGGAAATCACGAGGAAAGTGATTCTAGAGAAAATAAAAGGAAATTAACAAAAGGCCAACAAGTAAACAAAGAGATGCAGGAAAGTAACAAGTTAAAGTGACAAGTAAAAGTAACTCCAATAATCCTTTCAAATTAATCAGACCAAGCTTTTGTGTTGCTCCTCATTGGCTTTCTTTTATTATTATTTTTTAATCTGGGCTTTTGGAGTGACAAGTAAAAGTAACTCCAATAATAAGCTAGTACAGAAAAAAAAGTCATGCATATTAAATTCAGATATTTAACATAAATAATATCATCACGATGCTTTATTTTAAAGTATATCACTTTTTTTTCCTGAGAAATAGAACATGTCTATTGATTTGGTTTCATGAACCTTGCTAATCACATTTTCACATGTAAGATCAACTCTAAAGGTTAAACTCATTTTAGTCATGCTAAAGTTAAATTTTAGCTTTACTCTAACGTCAAAAAATTATTTTTTAATATTTTAATTTTAATAGTAAAATAATATTTTTTGACAGAACTATTATTCTGGACCAGCATTCCATTGGAATTGATACTTATTCTGTGTTTGTTCTCCCTATCTACTCTCTACTTATTTGTACATTTATATTTAAAGTTGGTAAAATAAATCAATATTTACAAATTAAATAACTTACTCACCATCCTTTCTATAATAAATGTCTGGACAATAAGGCGGTGGTGGACTATTTGGTGAATTAGTAGTGGTAGTTGAATTTATGGATGGCAATGAGTCATTTCTTGAGAGTCTCGTAGGAGCAACTAAAGTTTGAAATATTAGGGAGAATAGAATATAAGGATGAGGTAGCAGAGAGAGACAGAGATGAAGAGGCCTTGTGGCTATGATACCATGAACAAATTTAAGTAAAGCTACGTCTCATTGATTATACGCAGAGATTTATACAAAGACAAATATAAAAAATTAAAAAGTTGTTACAATCCCTTAATCTTAAGTTTCATTTAGACGATCGGATAAAATAATTATATCGAACAAGATATGTTTGAATTTAATGAAAATAAAATTTTATAAAATATTAAATATTCTACTCAAGTGTTTGGAATATATGTCTGGATATACTGTTATGTTTTAATTTTATGCTTAGATTGATATAATTATTAATAAAAATAATAAAATTTTATAGAATATTAAATTTGTATTCTTAATAATATTTTTTCTGAGATTTTAAAAAAAATCAAATTCTTAAAAAATCTTTTTTCAAAATATATGCTTAATTTTTTTTTTTTAAAAATAATTAAGAACAATAGAGATATATTAATATATAAGAAATGATTCAGCAAATTTAATAATTTATTGTGCAAAAATATTAATAAAAATGATTACCAATAGATGTAAGAAAAAAAAATAATCGGTACTTCTAAAATCTATTTAATAGTCCAAAAATGTCTCTCATAGTGATAATAATATGTTTTATATATATAAATTATGTCAATAGTTGCCGTTGGAAGCAATTTTCTCACTTTTCTCTTTTATTTTTGTTATGAGAGAATGATTAAAGGTTTTTTTTTTTTTATTTTACTTCTCATCCCATTGAGCATGGAATAAAAATAATTCCACCAAGTTGGTGGCATTATTTTTATTCCACACCAATAAGATATAATTATAAGTAATTCTATCCTAAATAAATATCCAAACATCTATTTAACTCAAATTACATTTTTTTCCAACTCATTTAAATGAGTACATTGCGGCCAAATTTTACTTCAATTATAGTGGAAATTATTTTCTTCGGAATATTTCATTTTGTTCAATATTTAAAGGAAAGAAACAACATATTACGTGGTGGAAACGACTCTTCTATTGTTGTTTAATTATGGATAAAAAAATGTGCCATGTATTCAACTTTATTAAAAGAAATTGAAAGGAAACTATCTGGAAAAATATAGTGGTGTAGCCATTTGAAATCACGTCCAATATTATAAGGAAAGAAACGGCTTAGTCCAAAAAAAGATAGGGCATATTATACGAGTACCACATCATGACAATAAGAATTTTGTTGCCTCATTTATACATTTTATTTTTTAATTTTTTAAACTCAAACAAGTTTTTTCTTTATTGTTCAAAATAATGTAATTCCTAAAAGCGTTTTTGAACCAATTTTTTCAATATAAGTATTATTTTAAAAAATAGTTTTTAAAAACGTCTTTTAAAAAAATAAAATTTTTAGTGTTTGTAATTCCGTTACTTTTTAAGTTTTTAAATTTCAAGTCAAAATGAATTTTTTAAAAAAAGCATTTTTATAAGCGCGTTTTAAATAAAAAAGAAGACTTTAAATAAAAATTTTAAATGTAAGAAATCTATACAAAAACGCCTCCAAAAACGATATGAATTTTGACAATAATGAAAAACTGCATAGATTTGGAATATTTAATAATAAGATAAATTTCATGGGTTAGAGGAAAAAAATGGAATTTGATCCACAGCTTCTCAGAAATGGAGCCGCCAAATTCTTTAGGTTCCATCGCGGGCCAATTTTAATATTAAATAATCTAAATTTAGAAAACTATTCATGTAATTTATATATGTATTGATACAACCGAAGTCATTACTCCGAATGGGTAAATTTATGAGCTTAGAACCGATCGAGCTGGTCCAAGCAAGTGGCATAAAACTGGAGGTTTGAAATTGGATCATGAACAGGTTGAAGTTGGAGTCATCTGGGGTAAGTAACTGCTTGCCAAGAGCAATATTGGGCATATATATTTTTCATTTCCGCTTCCTTTGAACTCATATCACCCTCTGTTATTTTCCCATGGTTTCGCTGATCAATCGTTGGTGCTGAATCTCTCCACTCTCTGCTCTTGGCTGCTGGTGAAGCTTCATCTGGTGTGCTCGATCGGCTGGGTACGCCTAACCTCCTCTTCGCTTTCTTCTGTAACTCTAGCTTTGTTTTATTTTCTTCTGGTGTTGTATGTTCTATTCCATCTGAAGAAATAAAGAAGAGAAAGGAATTTGTATATATTTTTGTATATTTAAAACTGTATAATATGAGGTCTATTTATAGGTATAATATGAGAATACAATGTCGGAGTGTATCCGATGTGGGACAAAGTGGAAATAATTAACCAAACATTAGGATCAAGCGGTGAAGTGCATGTTTTGTTGTCAGTCAAGCCAGCCTTAGAAAGCAAGTTAGATGCATACTTAGCTTGAGAAAGATAATAACCATCTGACCCAGATGTAACCTCAAGACCCAGAAAGTAGTTAAGCTGCCCCAAGTCCTTCATCTCAAAATTTTGACTCAAGAAGTGCTGAAGATCTCGAATACCAGAGAGATCATCGCCTGTAATGATCATGTCATCAACATAAAGAAGAATAAGAATAATACTAGCACCAGTGGTCCGAAGGAAAAGAGCTGAGTCATAGGCACTAGGGGTAAACCCCTGTTCAGCAACAACATAACTGAATTTAGCAAACCAGGCTCGGGAAGCTTGTTTGAGACCGTAGAGAGCACGCCGAAGACGGCAAACTATGTGAGGAGGATGGGCATAACCAAGGGGAGGATACATATAAACTTCCTCAGCAAGATCACCATTCAAGAATGCATTTTTGACATCCATCTGAAACAGTTTCCAATGATGCACAGCAGCAATGGCAAGCAAAGAGCGGACAGAGGTAAGACGAGCAACAGGGGTTCCATACTCTTGAGAGAAACCCTTGGCAACAAGACGAGCTTTTTAGCGTTCCACTGATCCATCTGACCGAGTCTTGATTTTGTAGACCCACTTACATCCAACTACAGACTTGCCATGAGGTAAATCCACCAAGTCTCAAGTATGAGTTTTAGTGAGAGCTTCTAGTTTATCAGACATAGCTTTCTGCCAAAGAGGGTCAGCACTAGCCTCACGATAACTGTGAGGTTCGTAAAGGGTAACAAGAGCATAATAACAATGAAAATCTTGAAAATGAGAAGGAGGAGCTCTTACTCTAGTGGATTGACGAAGTGCAGGTACCCGGACAGGCTCGGAGTCAGTTGATGGATCAGGAGTATCAGCAGACGTGTCAGATAACTCAGAAACAAGCGAAGAAGGAACATCTGAGGAGCTTGGCATCTCTGCAGAGGAGTCAGGAAATAAAGCAATAGAGGGGTCAGTAGAGATAGGAGCATAACTGATAGAAGATTGCAGAAAAGGAGAAATACTCGTAAACATCTTATGTTCCCAAAACTCTACATGACGAGAAATACGAAGACGTTTAGCTATGGGATCATAACAACAATAACCCTTTTGAGTGAGACCATAACCAAGAAGACAGTAAAGTCGGAATCGAGGCTTAAGTTTGGTACGTTCATGTGAGGGAAGAGTGACAAAACAAACACAACCAAAAACTTGAAGTAATGAATAGTTAGGAACTGTACCATGGAGAAGCTCAAACGGAGTTTTATTGTGTATAGTGGGTGAGGGAACACGATTGATGTTGTAGACAGCAGTAAGAGCAGTTTCTCCCCAAAAACGTTCTGGAAGAGAGGCAAAGATGAGACGAGCTCTTACTGTATCCAGAATGTGGCGATGTTTACGTTCTGCTCGACCATATTATTGTGAGGTGTATGGACAAGAATGGTGAGAGACTGTCCCATTGTGTTGTAAAAGGGCAAGAAATGACTTATCCTTGTATTCCATTACATTATCTGAACGAAAAGTTTTAATGGTACAAGAAAATTGAGTTTGCACCATTTTGTGAAAATTCTGGTAGACAGTGGCGAGTTCAGACCTATGCTGCAAAAGTTATATCCAAGTATAACGACTGTAATCATCCACAAAGATAACAAAATAACGAGATCCCCCCCCCAGTCAGTGTCGGGGCAGGACCCCATATATCAGAATGAACTAAGTCAAAAGGTGCTGCGGAAAAAGAGTCACTTTTATTAAAGGATAAATGTGTTTGTTTTCCAAGATGATATGACACACAATCAAAAGACTAAAATTTAATTGGACCTAAATGACCTTGAGAAGCCAAGAACTGGACATATGGAAGTGAGGCATGACCTAACCGGGAGTGCCACAAACTAGAAGTAACTGTGATGACAGCCATGGAAGTGGTTGTGGAAGAAGGAATCTGTAGAGATGTGAGCTCAAAAAGACGTTAAACTTTATGGCCTGTCCCAAGCAACTGACCCGTCCGTGAATCCTGTACATCAACACCATTATTAGAGAATTTCAGATCAAGGCCTAACTCACAAAGTTGTCCAACAGAGAGAAGATTTAAGGATAATTGAAGCATAAGGTAAGTATCATTGACAGATAAATTAGAGGTAGAAATAGACCCTACATGACTAACAGGCATATGAGAACCATTGGCAGTGTATATTGTAGGATTGGGAGAAAGAGCAGTTTTATGAGAGAAGAGAGTGGAATCAGATGTCATATGGTTACAACAAGCAGAATCTATAAACCACTGAGATTTACCTGGGCTGACGGATAAGGCAGTGGAGGATTGGAACAAAACCTGGTGAATTAAGGCCTTTACGTCATTTGCAGTGAGAGGAGTGAATGGAGACGAAGACTCGAGTGCAGAGGAAGTAGAGGAAGCAAGCGCAGTTGTCTGTTGGGAAGGAGTAGATGAAGTGACCGTGGCTGTTTGTTGGGAAGCTTGTTGCCGCTTATAATACTTGTACTTGCGACATTCATCGATGGTGTGACCACGGAAATTACACCACTAGCAAAGACGAATCTTGGAGTTGGATTGGGATGATGGACGTCCAACAGAAAATGGTGAAAGACCACGAGAAGCAGCGGCAAGAACCATATCAGATGATTGCATCTTCATAGTGGAACGACGAGTTTCTCCAAAGATAAGTTCAGAAACAGCAGCATCTAAAGTCGGAAGTGGTTGACGATGAAGAAGAGAGGCTTGAGTAGACTCAAAATCATCACGAAGAGCCATCATAAAATGCATAAACTTCCGTCGATCAAGCCAGGCAGCAAATGTTTGAATGTCTTGAGCACATGCTAACTTTGGATCTGCGGCAGATAATTGTTCCCAAAGATGATTGGTCTGAGAATAAAAATCAGCAATAGACTGACCTGGGCCCTAACGCATCTGATAAAGTTTAGCTTCTAGTTGAAACTCCAAGGAAGCATCATAGGTGCAGTTGTATGTTTTGGCTAGAAAACCCCAAGCAACCTTAGCATTCCCAAGTCTTGGAAGGCGACTGTTGATGGATGGAATAGAGGTGTTGATGAACCAAGACAAAATCTTGTAGTGCGTACTACCCCATTCTTCCAAACGAGTTGAAAATGCCTCTTCTGTCTCACTTGCCTTTTGTGTTGGTGTAGCAAGGTCTCCAGCCACATAACGTCATAATCGGCGTCCTTTCAAGAAAACCTCCATATTCTGAGCCCACATACTATAATTGGATCCATTCAATATTATGTCTATAGGACGAACAATAGAATCGAGATTCGATGCAGATTGAGACATATCGAATCTTCAAACGTATAAGTAGATAGCAAAAAGGAAACCAGGATGAAAAATGAGGAGAATACACCTGATTTGTAAAAAGTCAACGGTCAAAGTCAACAGTCAATGGTCAACGGTCAACGCTGATGTGGCGGCGGAAGCTGAAGTGGAACTAGAGCTGACGTGGCAGTGACGTGGACTAGGGTTGACGTGGCAGCGCAAGGATGAGGCTGGTGCGTGGGGCTACGCGTGAGTGGCGCGACAGAACTTCGGGAGGCGGGTGAGGGCGCGTGGTAGCTCCGATGGGAGCGATCTTGGAGGTGTTGGACTCCTCTTTGAATGGGCTGTCCAATGGTGGTGGCACCTTTGTGAGATGGTGACCGGAACAGTGCAAAATCGAAGAAGGCAGAGAGGAGTGGCGGTACGTGGCAGCTCGTGAGGTAAGATACAGTCACAAGGAAGAGCACCAAAAATTTGCAAGAAGAACGGCGGAAAGAAGAAAAAAATAAGACTACAGGCCACAAGTTTGTGGCTTTGATACCATGAAGAAATAAAGAAGAGAAAGGAATTTGTATATATTTCTGTGTATTTAAAACTGTATAATATGAGATGGTAAGAGATGCTGTTGATAACTTGGAAGATAAAAGAGCTGAGGTGATGCATTTGGTTGACCTGGCTAGAAGGAATGTAGAAGTTATTGCACTTGATGTAGAGAGCTGGTTGTCCCTTTCGAAGGAGATTTTTACAGTGGCTTATAGAATTTTAAGAGAACATGAAAGAGTTGAACGTAGTTGCTTGAATGGATGGTGTCCACATCTAAAGTCACGTTTTTCACTGAGCCGTAAAGCCAATAAACTGCACCATGAAATGCTTGACCTCTTACAAGAACAAAACTTTGGGAGGATATCATACCCTGCATCTCCGTCATCATTTTCGTCGTCCACAGGAGTTTTTATAGATTTTGAATCTCGAGTGTTGACTATTAAAGGTATCATGGCGGCTCTAAGGGATGATAGGGTGTACATGATTGGGATATGTGGAATGGGAGGTGTCGGGAAAACAATTATTGTGAAAGAAGTTGCCAGAAGAATGAAAGAAGAGAATTTGTTTGATGAAGTTGTAATGGGAGTAGTCACCCAGCAGCCAAGCCGAAAGAAGATTCGAAACGAAATTGCAGACCAATTAGGTTTAAAACTTGAAGAGGAGACTTCGGTTGCTAGAGCAGCTCGACTTCGTGGGAGAATAAAAGACATCAAGACGGTCCTGGTAATATTAGACGATGTTTGGGAAACACTTGATTTGGTCGAAGTAGGAATCCCTTTGGAATTAAGGGTTGTAAAATCGTATTGACATCACGAAATCAAGATGTTTGCAGTCAAATGCCAACCCAACACTATTTCACTATCGATATCTTATTAGAACAGGAGGCTTGGATTCTTTTCAGGCGGATGGCAAGCAACTCCATTGACGATCCAAATCTGCTAAAAGTAGCAGAAGAGGTTGCTAAGGAATGTGGTGGCTTACCAATCGCACTTGTAACTTTTGGAAGGGCACTAAACAATAAAAACAAGTATTTCTGGGATGATGCACTTCTATAATTGAAACAGTCTATGTCAGGGAACATCCTAGGAGTGCAAGCAGATGTTTATCAATCTCTAGAGTTGAGTTATAAATATTTAGGAAGTACGGAAGCCAAGTTGCTTTTTGAGGTTTGTTGTTTATTTCCAGAAGATTTTGATATTCCAATTGAGGATTTGGTTAGATATGGAATGGGGCTACATTTGTTTGAAGGCATTGATATGTTGGGAGAAGCAAGAAAGAGAGTACATGCATTGGTTGAAAAATACTAAGAGGTTGTTTCTTATTGTCAGATAGTCATAAGATAGATTCTGTCATAATGCATGATGTCGTTCGTGATGTTGGGAGATCTATTGCATCTAGAGATAACCATGCATTTATAAGACATAATGTCAGGTTGGAGTGGCCCAAGATAGATAACATACGAACATTACACTTCCATTTCAATGACATCGGATGCCATTACCGAGCTCCTATAGGGGCTACATTGCCCAAAACTTGAGAGTTTACTTCTGGCATGCAAGAATGATTCACTAAGAATACCAAACAATTTTTTTGACGAGATGAGAACACTCAGAGTTTTAGATTTCTAGGCCATGTATGTTCTAGTGCTACCATCATCTCTTGCCTCTCTGAAAAACCTTCGAACACTAAGCCTACGCAATTGCCAGTTGGAAGACATATTTGTTATCGGAGAGTTGGAGAAACTGGAATTCCTCAGCTTTAATGGTTCTTTGACAAATATTGAAAGAGGTAGAAGAAGTTCTCATTTCTTTTGTGTAAATTACATGCCATTATATATGTGTAGCCGATGAGATATTTGAAATTCAAATATGTAGGAATAAGATAAATTGATAACAGAAAATATGAAGAGAAAATCTTATCTAATCCTAATCTGAGCTTATCTAATCCTAATCTGAATTTGTTATAGATTTGTTACAAAGAGAATGTGATCCGTATGATTCTGATACTCCCCCTCAAGTTGGGTGGTGAATATTTGAGGTACCCAACTTGGAAAGTAGTCCCGATAGGTGAGTTGCACCTGAGTGGTTTGGTAAAGAGATCTCTAATGTTTTGTGAAGAGGGAATCTTTGCGGTGAAGATCAAACGACTTTGGAGTTTTTCGCGAACCACATGGAAATCTATGTCGATATGCTTTGTGCGTTCGTGGAAGACTGGATTTGCTGCAATGTGTAGTGCAGCTTTATTGTCACAATACAGTTATTGCTGGTTGAGGATGAGAGATAGTTAAGTCCTTCAACAGAGAAAGAAGCCAAGTAATTTCACATGTAGTAACAGCCATTGCACGGTATTCTACTTCAGCCGATGATCAAGAGACGGTGCTTTGTTTCTTTGATTTCCAGGAGATTGGAGAGTTGCCAAGCAGGATGTAATATCCTGTAACCGAACGCCTGCTGTCCATGTAACTACCCCAATCGGAGTCACAATAAGCTTGTAATTGCATGGAGCATTGAGAAGGAAAAAATACACCTTGACTTGGTGAACTTTTGATGTAACGAAGCACACGGTAGGCGGCATCCAAGTGTGGTTGCCGCGGAGTAGACATGTATTGGCTTAATACTTGGACTGAGTAGGTTATATCCGGACGGGTTATGGTGAGGTATACAAGTCCACGATAAATACTAGGATCATCCAAGAGTGGCCCATCGGAATGGTTGAGTTTTAAATTTTGCTCCATGGGAAAGGAGGAGGGACGGCAACCAAGAAAACCAGAATCTTGAAGTATCTCAAGTGCATATTTGCGTTGGCATAAAGAGATTCCATGTTTTGATCGTGCAACCTCAAGACCAAGAAAGAATTTTAAATTACCAAGATCTTTGAGCTTGAAATGGGTGTTCAGCCGAGTTGTGAGCTCTTCAATGGCTTTGAGATTATTGCCTGCAAGAATTATGTCATCAACATATATAAGAAGAGCTATGAAGGAGGAACCTTGATGCCGAGTGAAGAGAGAGTAGTCGGATTTGGACTGAATAAAGCCACAACCAAGCAATGCGAATGAGAACTTGCAAAACCATTGCCGAGAAGCCTGTTTAAGGCCATATAATGATTTGTTGAGGCAACAAACTGAATGCTCCCCCTGTCGAGTAAATCCAGGAGGAAGAGTCATGTAGACCTCTTCATGGAGATCACCATGAAGGAAGGCGTTATTGACGTCAAGTTGGCAAATGTGCCAATTTTGCGAGGCATCAACTACAAGCAAACATCGAACAGTGACCAGTTTGGCAACTGGTGAAAAAGCCTCTTGGTAATCTAGGCCCTCTTGTTGTGTATAACCTTTAGCCACTAATGTAGCTTTGTATCATTCAATACTGCCATCAGATTTGTGCTTGATTCGGTATACCCATTTGCAACCAATAGCCTTTTTGTGAGGTGGTAAGGAAGTGAGAGTCCAAGTGTGATTGGCTTCCAATGCTTTAATCTCGGTAGCCATGGCATCATGCCAGTGTTGGTGTTTCACAGCCTCACGGTAAGATGTGGGTTCGGTGTGGCAAGAAAGAGTAATTGAAAAATAACGGTAAGAGGGGGACAAATTATCATATGAAATAAAAGAAGAAAGAGAATAAGGAGTACCTGATTGTGGAAAACCATGCTGATTGGAGACGTTGGTTTGGTGCGACGACAGGGCCAATTTGCAATGATAGTCTTGTAGGTAACTTGGAGGATGACGTGTGCGTGAAGAACTACGAGTGACAGAATCAGTGATTGAAGGTGAGTCATGCGGAGGTGGAGAACTAAGAGGGACGAAAGCAGTGATGGAGGGTGAATCATGTGGATGTGGTAGAGAAGATGTGGGGATGTTGGTTGGAACAATTGGTGTTGGTAAAACAGGATGACTCTCAGGTTGAGGTGGGTACGAAATGGTGGAGTTTGAGGCAAAGGGAAATATACATTCATGAAAAGTGACATCTCTTGAGATGAATGTTTGTTTTGTTTGTAAGTCAAGAACTTTTTATCCCTTGGTAGCAAATGGATAACCAAGGAAAACACAAGCGTCGGCACGAGGGTCAAATTTTGATTGGTGAGTGATGATGGTGGAGGCATAACAAAGGCAACCAAAAATGCGAAGATGGGTGTAGCATGGTTTGGATTTAAAGAGGACTTCATATGGGGAACGACCTGAGAGGAGAGGTGTGGGAACGCGGCTGATAAGGTATGTTGCTGTGAGAATGCAATCACCCGAATATTGGATAGGTAAATTGGATTGGAACCAAAGGGCACAAGCAACATTGAGTAGATGTTGGTGTTTACGTTCGACTATGCCATTTTGCTGAGGTGTGGCAATGCAACTACGTTGGTGAATAGTTCCATTTGCAGCATAGAAAGATTGCATATTAAATTCCAAACCATTATCACTACATAGAATTTTAACTTTTGAAGAAAACTGGGTTTCAATGAGGTTAAGGAAAGAGGACAAGAGAGAGCGAGTTTGGGATTTATGATTCATTAAATAAACCCATGTGCAGCGTGTGAAATCATCCACTATGGTTAAAAAATATTTTGAACCATCATGAGAGGCAAGGGGCATTGGTCCCCATATGTCACAATGTAGCACGTCAAATGGAGAAGATGTGGAAATTCGACTAATGGGAAAAGGGACTCGTTTTTGTTTTGCTAAGGGGCAAACATTACAATGTTCATTTTTTTGAAATTGAAAAATTGATTCCATCATTATTCAAACAAGATAACCGAGAAAAAGAGAGATGTCCTAAACGTCTATGCCATAAAGTAGAGGAAGATTCTAAAGTTAAAGCCGAGTGTGCGCGGGAAGGAGGGGAAGACAGAAAATAGTAGAGGCCATTTGTCCGTTTAGCCAAACCAATCGTCTTCCATGACAGCTGGTCTTGGATAAAACAAAAGTCAGAGATAAAAATTAGACAACAGGAATTGGTGGAGACGAGTTTACTTGCTGAAATTAAATTGAATGTAAAAGAGGGAACGTAAAGGACATCAGCGAGAAGCAGAGAATGGGAGAGAGATACAGTGCCAATATGTATGAGAAGCCGTGACAGATGTGCCATTCGGGAGATGAACTGGACGAGATATGGAGGAAGTAATGGTTGTAAGTGAGGAGAGAGAAGTGACCATATGGTCAGTCACTCCTGTGTCAAGGATCCAAGGATGAATCGAACTAGATACAGAGAGGCAATGGAAAGTACCTGAGAGGTTGGTGGAGGATTGTGAACTACCTGCATTGACATGGTTGGCCATAGGCTGTGAAGATGAAATATTGAGAAGTCCAAGCAGTTGCTCACATTGTTCCTTAGTAAAAGGAAGTTGAGGTGTGGCAGTGGCAATATCAGTGCCAGAAACCTGATTGGCCGAGAAGGGTTGGTGAAGTCGATGGCCAGGAGGATAGCCATGAAGCTTGTAGCAATGAGCAGTTGTGTGGCCATGAACATGACAGTAATTGCAGAAGGGACGCTCAAGTTTGAATGGGGGAGGACCTCATTTGGCATCATTGCGAGGAGGATGTGGAGTGTGGTGGCTGAGTAGGGCAGCTGGTTCCATAGCAGGGTGGGTGATGGAAGCCACTTCACGTTGGCGTTCTTCTTGGAGTATAAGTGAAAAAACTTTGTTGATGGGTGGGAGAGGGTCCATCAGAAGGACCTGGCCACGAACCGAGGAATATGATTCATTGAGTCCCATTAGAAAATACATTACTTGCTCCTGTTGTTGATATTTGAGAAGAGTTTTGGAGGCACCACAGGTACAGGCGGGTAGAGACCGAAAGTTGTTAAGTTCATCCCAAAGCCCTTTGAGTTGTGTAAAGTAATGGCTGACAGATTGTTGGTTTTGGGAGAGGGAAGAAATGGCCTGTTGGAGTTGAAATATGCGAGGTGCATTGCTTTGAGAGAAGCGTTCCTTAAGATCTTTCCACACGGCAGCAGCTGTGTCAATGAAAATAATGCTGGCAGCAAGATCTTTAGATACAGAGTTTAATATCCATGAGAGGACCATGTTGTTGCAGCGAGACCATGCGTCAAATAATTTATCAGTCTGTTGAGAGGGACGGGAAATAGAGCCATCAATGAAGCCCAATTTGTTCTTAGCACTGAGAGCCATGGACATAGATCGGCTCCAGGTTGAATAATTGTCGCCAGTTAAGGGTTGGGAAACCAGGACAGCACCAGGACTATCACCATGGTGCAGGAAGTATGGGCTGGAGGCATTGTCAATGAGGTTACCGAAAGGAGAGGCCATCTATGTTACGGATCAATGCTTTGATACCATGACAAATATTGAAAGAGGTAGAAGAAGTTCTCATTTCTTTTGTGTAAATTACATGCCAATATATATGTGTAGCCGATGAGATATTTGAAATTCAAATATGCAGGAATAAGATAAACTGATAACAGAAAATATGAAGAGAAAATCTTATCTAATCCTAATCTGAATTTGTTACAGATTTGTTACAAAGAGAATGTGATCCGTATGATTCTGATATTCTTCGATCAAGATATTGCCAAAAGCAATAGGGAAACTGGCTAAACTAAGGTGGTTAGATTTGACGGGTTGTAAGAATCTGAAAACGATTTCTCCAGGTGCCATACCCGGGCTTGTCCCATTAGAAGAACTACACATGCTGCGGATTTCAACCAGATGCGGCCTCGGAGAGGTACAGTCGTTGCCTCGTTTGAAAGTTTTTAACTACAGTGTGGTGTGATTTTTTTCCTCTTTTGTTATATTTGTGATTTGAATGTGGTTTCCTTTGTGTTTTCTTTCCATTTTTTTTTTCTTTTGTTGTACTTAGTTGGAGTCCACGTGCATTTGCATGCGTCCCAACTTTGTTTTTTGTGGCAGGAAATAAAGTATATTTGTTGGACAATATTTTATGATTCAAATTCTTATATGCACAAGTCTTTGTTTAAACGAAAGAAATTCATTAACTGTTATTACATCAGATATTTTTAAAAAATCATCTGATAAGTAAATGATTCTCATTATTTGAAAATAAATTTGAGCAGTTCTTTTACTTGAGCAAAAGTGTAATCCTCTTCATATATTTTTAAGCATTTTGTATTAGGAATGTCAATAGATTGAATATGGAACGGGTTACCTTATTCCATATCCATCTCATCCCATCCCGTCTTAATCTGCTAATGCTAAAACAACTCTAAAATTAGAATAAATTACAATATTTTTTATTGATTGCAATAATACTTGAACAATACCTGAAAATAAATGTAATTTTTAATTCTAATATTTTTAATTTTCATTTAATAGTGGAGCATTTGACTAGCACATATTACCTAGACCCTAATCCTATTGTATTTATCACAACCTGTCCTTAAACTCGTCTTATTAAGGTAGGGTCAGGTCACCTAAAAAAACTCGACCCGTAAACATGTCTAATTTTAGATAGTCAATGTTATATATTTAATAAATAGGTTAAGGAGCTTAGAAAAATTCCTTGTGAAAATTCAAAAGATATACATTTTATCGTATTTGTTATTTAGTCTCAGTTGACGTCATTAAGCCCAATAAACATCTACACAGGTAACCAAATCCTCAAAATAGGGCAAAAGATAATCTACCAAAGTGTAAAATCATTGTGATATTGGCGTACATTGAGCAGCACTTTTGAAAGCCTAGTTTTGACTTTTGAGGTGGTAGAAAAACAGTCCTAATGTTTAGAGTGCAACTTGTGTGGGTTAATATGAATCTAACTCGAAAATTTTAGGATTAGTTTTTATGTTTTACACTTAAGGTTACGCTTGGGTAAAAGATCTCTAGCCCGATCTAAATTAAGATTGGATTTGAATTGAAACTTTAAAAACTCGAGTTCAATCCAGATTTAAATTCAATATTTTATATATTACATTTTTATACTTTAGTTATTTATAATTAGATTAATAAGAATACCTTTCAAGAATTATTATTTACATTTTTATAATTTAAAAAACTTGTTCATCTTTAACATTTTTTAAAAATTAAATTATGTTGAATGAATTATTTTAACAGATTTTTGTTTCTTTTAGAAGGAGAAATTGAGATAAATTATTAAAACTTTTAGTGTATAATTAAAATAGGAAAAAAATAATATTTTATTAAAGAAATTATGAATGAAATCTAAATATTGGAATTAATAGTCGGGCTAGGGTCGGGCTCAGGTTGAACTCAATATTAATGAATTTTAATTCGGGTCGGACTTGGGTTGGTTGTTCGGGTTTAAGTTCGGGTTCAGGTTTATTATTTTAAAGCTTGAGTTGGACTTGGATATGACTTAACCCGAGTCCGACTTGTCCGAGGTGCACCCCTACTAATATTTATTTTCCCAAGATTTGCCTCAAATACGATTAGTACAAGGAAAGTTGGATGATGCTTTGGAACTAGCAAGAGAAGTTATTTTTGGAACTTGTTACATGTATACGACGGTTTATATGATTAATAGAAGATAATTGATTGAAAAATTCTTAAAATGGTGAAAATGTAAACAATACAAACTGAAGTCAATCTCTGATTAAAAATGATCACCTCCACATATTCATACCCAAAATCACCATACTCTAATATGAGATGGCCAAACAAAACCGGCTTTCAATTTTTAGGCCAAATTTCTTCGTTTAGGTTCTCAATTTGACATAATTAAATTTTTTTACTATTTTTAGTAAGTCTTGATTTGCAATTACTTTGATTAGGAAATTTCGAATTGGATTTTGTTTGCGGCTATATTTTACTTATTTGATCTAATTTTTAATTCTCCAAAAAGCCTCAATTTTTATTTATTATGAATTTCTCTATTTTCAACATTTCTTAATTTTCTAATTATAATACGTTTAATATAAGGAATTAGTAGATTCTTTTTTGGATTAGTAGTATTTTTAACTTATAAATATGATGTAAATAGTCTTTATTATTTAGCTTATCAATAATATTTTAATTTGACAGTTTTATCTTTTTGGATGAGAAATTCCCTTGTTTCTTTATTACTAAGAAACTCGATGAATTTGATTTTCTTTCACGTTTTCGTGTTACGTTATTGGTTTTAGTAAAATAATGAATCTAACATGAATTTCACAAAAAATTAAAATTTTAAAGATTATCGCATCATGTCACGGATAAAGACACATTAAATAATTTGTCCTCTTTTAAATGCTAACGCTTGTCCTTGCAAATATGAAGTAGACATACAAACAAAATGGAATGCAAACAGAGACAAAACGGAAATCAAAACACAAATCTGTTCGAAAATCATGGATTAGACTGCCGTATAGTGTGCTTAGTTAATTATAACGGTGCATTTGGACAGCCCAACTGAGATGAAATTATAGCTTAGGATTGGATTGGGTGGGATTAAAATCATGGAATGAACTAGGTTAAAATGGCCCAAAATTACACATATATGGATTATTTTTTTTATTTTAAAAATTTAGGGTAGGTTATAGACAGGCTTAGTCTACTCATGTATCGGTGCTTGTACGCAGATAAGCAATGAACAAAAGTTAAAAAAGTGCATAAATTAAAACAGCAAACAAAGAAATATGGAAGTTACCATTTGTTGGTAATGATACCTACATTTAGGGTGAATTGATTTAAGAAGTGGCCAAATTTTACATGTAAAAAAAAAAATATATCTTGAATTTGAGGTGCTACAACCCACCCAAGTCGTCATATAACTCCGCCCTTGCCAACTAGTAGTGGCCAATTGCCCCCTCCCAAAAACTCGTGATAGATAGGGACAAGTCTTTATTTATTTTTAATTTTTTATATATTTATTTTATTAAATTAATTATAATTAACATTTTTTAAATAAGACTTTCATGTCAATATAAATTTAGGATGGTATTATTATTTTCTTTCAATTATATTACTTTGTCAAGTTTGGTTAAACTTCTAACATAAACTAAAAAATGTTATTATAAATATTAATTATGTAGAACAAAACTACTTAATTATTTTATTTTATATAATTAGGGCGTAGTGGTGTAAGATGCCTTCACCCCAAATCCGAGCAAACTCTAGTGAGATTGATATAATTTTTTCCAAACTCGTTTGATTAAAGACGGGATATACGAAATTTTCAACATATCAAGTTAAATTATCATTCCAAATTAAGCTTTTGTGTTGCTCATCATGGGTTTCCTTTCTTTTTATTTGGGCTTGTCTGGAGACTAATAGCCCAAATCATTTCCCATAAAAGGGCCAACTTGTGCAACTCAAAAGCTAGGACAAGTTATATAAGGGTGACCCGGCCTCATCCCATCCCAGCCAGATTTTTAAGGTGTTATGGGTTTCTTTATTTTTGCTACATTATATGAAACAATTATATATAAAGATAAAGTAAATGTTAAATATATATATATATATATATATAATCAAACAGGCACAAAAAAAAAAAAAAAAAAATCCCTCAGCTACCCTACTCTCAAGAAAAAGTAATAATAATTAATAAATATACAAAATTGTCGGTGGTCATTTGCCAAAAATTAATTAAAAAAAATGGTGGCTAGTAACTTGATGGAACCTTGGAGTTTTTTATATATAAAGATAGAGTATAAGTTAAATCAAATCGGAATGAAATCCAGGGAAGATAAAGTAAATGTTAAATATATATATATATATATATATAATCAAACAGACACAAAAAAAAAAGCCCTCAGCTACCCTACTCTCCAGAAGAGGTAATAATAATTAATAAATATACAAAATTGTCGGTGTTCATTTGCCAAAAATGAATAAAAAAAAAGCACCAAAAAACAAAGCCCTCAACTACCCTACTCTCGAGAAGAGGTAATAATAATTAATAAATATACAAAATTGTCGGTGGTCATTTGTCAAAAATTAATAAAAAAAAATTGTGGCCAGAGATTTGATGGAGTCTTGGAGTTTTTTCTTCTTTGGTAACTCAGACCGGTTTCGCTAATCGTAATTTTTGATTGCGTGATCGATTTATAAATCAAAATATTTTTTACAACTGTTTCGTTCAAACTTACATTTGAGAAGAAGTAATTCTAAAAACAATTGCGCTTTATGAAATTTGAATAAAAACTTAAGAGTTATATAAGTTATAATGTACCTAAATAAATACCCTAACAAGAAATTATGATTATTTTTACTTCAATAGTATTTATATGTATATATTATTTATATTAAGCTATGTAAATCTTATTTATTGATTTTTTATTGTATTGTAATTTACTTCTTTTTGTGTATATTTAAATAAACCATGAGTAATGCTACCTTTTTTCCCCCTCTCAAATATAAGTCATGGAAAGACAAGGTGAGATTATTAATCATGCAATGCATGATATTGTATTTTTTAAATTTGGGTAAATTACACTAATCTTTTCAAAAGTTTTTGACAATTATATTGATATTTTCTACTTTACTTAATAAACTACATATATCCCTCTCTACTCAATATTTTTTTTCAAAATGAAAAAATTATCTCTTTCATTTTTTTATACATTTTTTTTTTGTAAGTTTGACCATTTTTTAATTTTTTATTTTCAAATAAATATTGATAAAAATCTTTTAAAAAGTTCATATAAAATAAAAATGAGTTATTTACTTTAAATTTATATTTATATACTATTTTAAAAAAAGTAGTCAAAATTAAAAAAATATAAAAAATAAATAAATGAAAGTGACAGTTTTACTATTTTTTTTTTTTTAAAAAAATGCTTAGAACCGATCGAGCTGGTCCAAGCAAGTGGCATAAAACAGGAGGTTTGAAATTGGATCATGAGCAGGTTGAAGTTGGAGTCATCTGGCGTAAGTAACTGCTTGCCAAGAGCAATATTGGGCATATATATTTTTCATTTCCGCTTCCTTTGAACTCTTATCACCCTCCTCTGTTACTTTCAGTTTCAATCTCATTATGCAAATGGATCTCATTATACATCCCAGGAGTGCAAGCAAATGTTTATCAGTCTTTGCTGTGGATGGTTTTTTTAAAAGTATTTTAGTGTATTTTTCTATGGATGTTTTAAATTTTTTTATGAATACTTGAGTATATGTTGGTTTTAATACTTAAGGATAGCAAAAAAGAGTCAAAATAATAAATTCATTGAAGCCAACATTTAATACAATGCTATTGAATAATACTAGACATAGTCAAAATAATAATTGTAAGAAAAAAATTAATCATAATTAATTGTTACTAAATCCTCTTGCAAGAATTTCCATTTGACGTTAATGATAGTATTCTACCACTTGAGGAGGTATTGGATTCGTATCCAGAAGCATTATTCTCTCATATTCTTTTATTTGTTCTTGACGAATCTTTTCTCTATTCATTCGGAGCTTTTCTTTAAACATCTCTATTTTCTTCTTATGTGTTTTTTTCTTTTCTTCCTTCATTTCTTGGAGAAGCGACATAAGTGCTGAATTCACAAGTTCGTTTATACTTTCAAGTCTTTTTCGTTTCTCATTCTTCTTTCTTAGTGGCCTTTCCAAGTCTACAAATCTATCTTCTCCAAGATCCATCGGGATCCCTGGAGCAGAGGGAGAGGGCATGATTGAAGTGGAAGTCACATTTTTATTTTTTTTTGGTTGGTTTTTTCCTTTGAGTATCATCCAACCATTTTGTTTGGTGCCTTAACATATTCCAACAATGCTCAAATGCAATTTTTTTTCTATTCATTTATTCATATAATCTCTTTGCATTTATAATCTAAAAAAAAAAAAATTAATATGATACAAAAATAATATTTAAATATAAATTTAATATATAAATAATATAAATACCTTGTCTTACTCATTCACACCACTTTGTTGTCTAAATTCAATCTGGACAAGACATCCGCAAAATTTATTCGTTACTTGTTAAATCTTCGACCAACATTGCATCAAAGACTTATCATCCCGGTTGCATTCAAATCTCTTGTACTTGTGGAAATACTCCCACACTCGAAATTTATAAGTTTTGTGTTTTTGATCGTTTCCTTGTACATGATCCAAACTAATAGTAAGTCATGGTGATACAAGAAGTGTGTCTTCTTTAATGGTAAAACTATTACCACTTTTTTTGTGGCTTTATCAATTTGAATGGAAGATGGAGACGGTTGAGCGATAAATTGAGTGAAAAATTCGGGTGATTCTAAAAATTGTGTTACAAAAATGATAGATCTATTTGGATAGAAGAATGAAAATAATGCACAAAATATGAATGATTGTTGAAAATCCTTGATGAATGTTGTGTTGGAAAATAATGGGTTTGAGCATAATAAATAGCTAACTTTAAGCTAAAATTAAAGTGGGTCCCACAAATTAATTTTAGTGGGTCCACATGGGAATGTGTTCTCCTCCATGAGGAGATAAAGATTAAATATTAGGGTTGCTCAAAACCATTAAGGGGTGAATGAGAAATTGCCTCCAAACATCACCACTTGGGAATGGTAACTGAGCCTTGAAACTTGTGCAAAAGCTTGTGTCCCACATAGGATGGAAACAAGGCTGTTAAAGAATATATATACACATACCTTGCTTTGGGGTTTGGGCCCCAAGGGGCACCCCAATTTTGTGGAAGAGGGAGGACCTAAGCAAATGCTTGGACCACCACACACGCGCGCGCGCGCCGCCCCGCACCGAACCGGGCTTGGGCTTGGGCTTGCTGTGTATATATCTTTTTGGAGAAAATTTTATTTAAAATTTTCAAACCAGAAAACGCAGTCGTTTTAAATTTGCGTTTAAGTTACCATTCGGATTCCGAAACGCTATCGTTTTGCGTCATGCGTATGGTTACCGTCCAAAACGCAGTCGTTTTGCGACAAAAATATAAAATATCAAACCTTCATTGCATTTCATCAATCCGAAAAATTACATTCTCTCTCTCTGCATAAGTTAAGTTCGAGTGTTGATACAGTTGTGTTCGTAGGGTTCTAAAGATTGAAGTGCTGCTTCTTTAGAACCGAAATCCGTTCTATCTTGGGAGACGATTGCTCATCACCTTGAGCACCGAGAGGGAGCAAATTCGTCTTAAGGAAATTGTGAATTTCACAAGGCTCGGATTCATTCATTCTGTTTAAGTTCTGTAACAGTAAGTTAAACAGTATTTATTTATTCAATTTCAAGTTCTGTATCACTGTTTATACGTTTATACATTCTGCTTTGTTTAATTCGAGTAACAGTATACATATTTATATATATATATAAATAGTTATATATATTTGTTTCAGTATAATACAGGAAGTACATGTTGAAAATAAGAATGGTAAAAAAAATGGCACAATATATTTATAAAATAAAATTGATCCGTTGCAAATTTTATCGTTTGAAAAAAACGGTAATATTTTGTTCAACAACAATAAATTTTTGTATAATGTCATTGCATCTGGATCCACCAACTTTTTCTTTGAAGAATATAACTTTTTCTTTAAAGATTATTTCATTATAGTTTATTAACTAGTTGAGCCCAAGAGACTCGGCAAAACAGCTGAGTCTCACCGACACAGCTAAAGTTGCTACTTTAATTAAAGAGTCTGTTGGAGCTAGTTTTCCTGACGCAGCTCTTCAGCTTATCGTCTCGGTTGGGTTTGCTGAGGCTCTTGGAGTTGCACTTAGATAAAAACTAACTCTTTAAAGTAACACATAAATCATTAAAGTATATTTTTAAAGAAAAACTTTAAAGAGTCTCTCGGATATAGATATCTAGGAAGTACGGAAGCCAAGTTACTTTTGCAAGTTTGTTGTTTATTTCCAGAAGAGAGGGAACCAGGAAACTCTTCCTCTCTAATGATCCATCTCTTTTTCTATGTGGCATTTTGATGAATTTGTAGCTTTTCACTTATCTCAATGCATGTAATTACCAGTTTGGCTCAAGGTAATTCATTTTGACCTTTTCTATATATATATATATATATATATTTTTTTTTTTTAAATTAAATTTTCTTGTTTTGGTTAATTTCAGTCCAGAGATGATGAGCTTTGCGTTTCCATCTCTGATGTTTCCCCCTTTGGCCATTTTTATGGTTATTTTCCAAGAATTTGTGTAAATTGATATATTTATTTATGTTCTTCTCTATGCATTTTCTTTTCTTTACTTTTGGTGGGATTGATGAAATCAATCAATCAGCCTCTCTTTTCATTTCTGTGTGGTGGGTCATGGCTGGGTAGAAACGTTTTCGCTCTCTTATTGTGATTGTCTATTTCTCACTTGGTGGAGGCCCGGGGAGAATTGATATGAATATAATGTGTGAGGTCTTAAGGTTTTATT
Source organism: Nyssa sinensis (assembly GCA_008638375.1). Lineage (NCBI taxonomy): Eukaryota > Viridiplantae > Streptophyta > Magnoliopsida > Cornales > Nyssaceae > Nyssa > Nyssa sinensis. Next base: position 37,728,410 of record CM018050.1, read on the forward strand.
TGTTTGTTCCTTAGGCATGGGATTTGATAAATTAATTTTTATAAATTTGTAAAATTGATATTTGGTAAAAAATGAAAGAAATTTATTAATAGTATCGAAAATAAATAATAATCTATAACATGAATAAAATAATAAAAAAGGAATAAAATTATTAATTTTATTATTATTAATAAAAAATTAATTTATCATTATTTAATTCATAAAATAAACATAACTTAAATAGAGAAAAAAATAAAAAAACTCCTTGTATATAATATTATTTCTCCCATGGAAATGATTAAGTCTGTGGTCTACTCTATTATTTTGTTTGTCTTTTTCAATACTGGTAGCAAGCCATGGCGTATAACAAACATTGTGTGGAATTTTGGAAGTTCAGCGCTTCTCTATTTCAAAATGAAAAGGATGGGTGACAACTTAGTCATCTAGATATTTTTTTTTTTATTTTTCTTTTTTTATGACTGGTCCTCTAGAATCTTGATAAAACTTTTATGACTTTTGCCTTTGGATTAGGAATAAGATTTTTATATGTTTGATAGGACATTAGCGTTTTCCCTCTTTAAGATTGATGGAAATTTGCGACTTATAAATGTTTGAGTAGCAAGAATCGTTATAAATATTACCTCATTATAACTTGCAACGCTTTCAGATTATAATAAAATCGTAACAATATTAAACGTATTCATATTTTAAAATGAATCAAATAAATTTTTATATTTTTATCTGTACATGTAATTTAAAATTTTTTTTTTTCCTTGTCTCACTAATTCTGTTTAGGTATTTATATTTCTAGTAATAAGAGAACCATGATGACAACACACAAGATCACATTAATGCTCCAGTGAATCTAAAAGTAGGGCACAAGGAGGCCAAAAAATGTCAAGGCGGGGCTAATTACATCATTATTAATCGCTCTTTCTCTCGATAAAAATAAATAAATAGTAAAATTATTTTGTCCAATTTTGGAGTTTTTTCTTTTTTAAATCAAATAATATAATAGTGTTGTATTGACCTGTTCATCATTCATGAGCAACTAATATAATACTGTTGGCCTGGTTAATTAAAAGACTTTTTTGTATAAGTTTTTAGGATGCAATAGCAATATGTTCATAAATAAAATTATTCCTATTGGAGATAAAATTAATTTGATATCAATTTCTAAAATATAGAACAAGAAAGAAAACTAATAATATGAAAGAATGAAAAACAAAATCAAATATGCAAACTTAATTATTTTGTCATGAATAATCAATGGAAAAAAAAATCATAAGATGAAGAAACTAAATCACAACATGATGGAAACCAAATTAAATTTTATTAAAAAAAATACTTAAAACGTCAATGAGGAATTAGTGTCCATCTCTTGTTACAATTAGGACAATCCCACGACTATCTCTCAAACTCTTCACTATTGTCACATTTCTCCAATTTTACGACTTCTCTCTCTCATATATATATATATAGAGAGAGAGAGAGAGAGAGAGAGAGAGAGAGAGAGAGATTTATGGGTTCAATCCAACTCATCTATGCATGTAAGAACTTGGTACTAATTAATAATATTTTTAATAAATAACTAAACTTATTTTATACAAGAGCTCGCTTACAAATTAATTACATAGAAGTCCAATCAAAGAAACAAACAATCAAAAAAAAAAACTTTAGACTACACTAAAAATATTTCAAAAAATCAATAAAGGTCCCATTAAAAATGTCCAATTTAAATTAAGATAAAAGAAAAATATGAAAACCTTTAAACTTAGTAGGGAAAAAAACATAATTTAGAGGAATATATTTGAAATTTTTTGAAATGGAAAAAAAATTATAATAAAAAAAAATTAAGAGGAGCAATTACCCTCGAGCCCATGCTAGTTCTATCAATGAGTCTACCAATACCAATAATCCATAATGAAAATGAAACAATTCCTTCCAAAACTCTTTGCTCAGTTTGATTGTCCGGAAATCACGAGGAAAGTGATTCTAGAGAAAATAAAAGGGAATTAACAAAAGGCGACCAAGTAAACAAAGAGATGCAGGAAAACTCTTGGCTCCGTTTGGTTGTTGAGAAATTATGTGGAAAGTGACTCTAGAGAAAATTAAATGTAAAAAAATTTACTATTTTCTGCTTGTATATAATGAAAGAAATGGTATGCAACAAAACAATTTTTTCTATAGAAAAATAGTTATTGATAGAACGCACGAAAAATAAAGGAAATTGTTTTAATTTTGCTTCCCTTTCCTTTCCTTTCAAATTAATCAGACCAAGCTTTTGTGGTGCTCCTCATTGGCATTCTTTTAATTTTTTTTATATCTGGGCTTTTAGAGTGACACATAAAAGTAAGTCCAGTAATAAGTTAGTATAGAAAAATTCAAAAGTCGTGCATATTAAATTCAGACATTTGATATAAATAATGTCATCATGATGTTTTATTTTAAAGCATGTCACATGTTGATTTATATGATCATAAAATTTTTTCTTATTATTTTATCATTGGATTTTTTTTTCTTCTGACAAATAGTTCATTTCTGATGAAAGGAGAAATTCTTACATGAATCATGTCTATTGATTTGGTTTCATAAACCTTGCTAATCACATTTTCACATGTAAGATCAACTCTAAAGGTCAAAATCATTTTATTCATGTTAAAATTAAATTTTAACTGTACTATAACATCAAAAAACTATTTTTTGACATTTCAATTTTAATAGTGAAATAATATTTTTTGACAGAATTACCATTCTTTTTTTTTTTACCAACTATCATTACAGTTTGAATATTGAAACAAAAAAAAAAAAAGTCAAATCTGAACTAGCCTTCCATTTAAATTGATTCTTATTCTGTGTTTATGCTCTCTATCTACTCTTTACTTTTTTGTATATTTATATTTAAAGTTTGAAAAATAAGTTAATATTTACAAATTAACTATCTTATTCACCGTCCTTTTTATAATAAATATCTGGACAATAAGGTGGTAGAAGACTATTTGGTGAATTAGTAGTGGTAGTTGAAGTTATGGATGGCAATGAGTCATTTCTTGAGTGTCTCATAGGAGCAACTAAAGTTGAAATATTAGGGAGAATAGAATATAAGGATGAGGTTGAAGAGAGAGAGAGAGAGAGAGAGAGAGAGAGAGAGAGAGATGAAGAGGCCTTGTGGCTATGATACCATGAACAAATTTGAGTAAAGCTACTTCTCATAGATTATAGGCAGAGATTTATACAAAGACAAATATAAAAAATCAGAAAGTTGTTACAATCCCTTACTCTTAGGTCCCATCTAGACGGTCAGATAAAAAAATCGAATTGAATAAGATATATTTGGATTTAATAGAAATAAAATTTTATGAAATATTAAATATTCTATTAAAGTGTTTGAAATATATGTCTGGATATACTGTTATGTTTTAATTTTATGCTTAAATTGGTACAATTATTAATAAAAATAATAAAGTTTTATAGAATATTAAATTTGTATTGTCAACAATATTTTTCCTGAAATCCTAGAAAAACCAAATTCCTAAAAAATATTTTTTTTAAATATATGCTTAAAATTTTCAAAAAAAAGAGAGGATAATTAAGAACACTAGAGAGATATTAATAAATAAGAAATGATTCAATAAATTTAATAATTTATTGTGTAAAAATATTAATAAAAATTATTACCAATAGATATAAGCAAAAAAAAATCAACACTTTTGAAATCTATTTAATAGTCCAAAAATGTCACTCATAGTGATGATAATATGTTTTTTTTATATATATATATATATATATTACGTCAATAGTTGCCGTTGGAAGCAATTTTCTCACTTTTCTCTTTTATTTTTGTTATGAGAGAATGATTTTCTTCGAAATATTTCATTTTGTTCAATATTTAAAGGAAAGAAACAACATATTACGAGGTGGGAACGACTCTTCTATTGTAATGAACTTTTTTATTTACCGTTTAATTATGGATAAAAAAAATGTGCCATGTATTCAACGTTATTAAAAGAAATTGAAAGGAAACTATCTGGAAAAATATAGTGGTGTAGCCATTTGAAATCACGTCCAATATTTTAAGGAAATAAACGGCCTAGTCCCGTCTCTCCGTCTAGTAGTGCAGATTCGGTCGGCAGAGAGAAGATGTATTTGTAGAGATATTTTTAAGTGAATTTAAAACATCACCTAATAATAAGTTTTTTAATAATATTTTGTCATTATTATATATATTATAGTAATATTTTATGACTTAAGTTTTTTCATGTAAATTCATTCATTTGATGTGACATAATTTAACTGACTCTGAGTTTCACAGTCAGTTAAAACCAGTTAAATCACATCATATTAAATAAATAAATTTATATGAATAATTTCACAGTCAGTTAAAACCAGTTAAATCACCCCATATTAAATAAATAAATTTATATGAATAAACTTACTTAGGTCATAAAATATTACTAAAAAATGATAGGTTATATTATACGAGTACGATATTACGACAATAAGAATTTTGTTGCCTCATTCATGCGTTTTATTTTTTAATATTTTAAATTCATACAGATTTTTCTTTATTGTCCAAAACAATGTAATTTTTAAAAGTGTTTTTGAACCAATTTTTTCAATGTAAATATCTTTTTAAAAAATAGCATTTAAAAACGTCTTTTGAAAAGAAGTCTTTGATTTGAATAGGGTTCTACTATTTACAATTCGTTATTTTTTAAGTTTTTAAATTTAAATCAAAATAAATCTTTTAAAAAAATATTTTTATAAGCATATTTTAAAAAAAGAGACTTTAAATAAAAATCTTAAATGAAAGAAATCTCTACAAAAACGACATGAATTTTGACAATAATGAAAAATTGCATAGATTTGGAATATTTAATAATAAAATAAATTGCATGGGTTAGAGTAAAAAATCCAGATCCACAGCTTCTAAGAAATGGAGCCGCCAAATTCTTTAGGTTCCATGGCTTGCCAGTTTTAATATTAAACAATCTAAATTTAGAAAACTATTCATGTAATTTATATATGTATTGATACAACCAAAATCATTGTTCCGAATGGGTAAATTTACGAGCTTAGAACCGATGGAGCTGGTCCAAGCAAGTGGCATAAAACTGGAGGTTTGAAATTGGATCATGAGCAGGTTGAAGTTGGAGTCATCTGGTGTAAGTAACTGATTGCCAAGAGCAATATTGCGCATATATATTGATACCCCAAAAACATACCCTCAAATAGGAATATGACATGTGTCTAAGTTATACTGTGTAGGATAAAAGATCTATTAGCTATACCAGCATGGTGTCGGTCTACCGACCTAGCTGGCATTGACTACAGGTATACCGATCTCGTCACAGTGGACTACCGAACCATTCATTGTCATCTGGCTCTACCAACCTCAGAGTGGTTAGACAAATGGTAATGAGTAAAAGTCAGAGGAGCATGTAGCACTGAAAACCATGAAAGCAAATGGTGGCAGAAAAGTGGGTGAAGACAGTCATAATTACTGCCGTCAAGCGACAGTGAACCCATGCCCTGGGATCACCAACTCCTACCCGCTCTGACAAACAATCAGCATATAAATATAAACCCGTGAGGTACATAGAAAGGGGGGGGGGATCATTATGTGAATCATTATTGAAAACACTGCTTCTTATAACCTATCTAACTTAATCATCGGAGGGGCTACCACCGGAGCCTTCCCCGGTGGCACATTAACTCCATTCTCTTTTAGGCTTGATACGATCGGAGAAGAGGTTCTTTACGAGTCAAAAAGTTGCAGCATCAGCTTGACGCCGTCTGTGGGAACGACAATCGTTCTTTCCAAGTTTTATTCCTTCTGAAATGACTCCGTTATGGCTCCAACTCTCCGTCCAAGAAAATTCTCTCCAAGCCAACCTCCGGTTGGAGAACAGGAAGGGGAAACCCCTGATTCTGTGCAACAACGGCTTGACCAAATGCAAGCGCAACTTTCGGCCATTTCCCAGGTCTTGGCTTCTCTAACCCAGAATCTGTCAAGCCACCCCAACGGCGTCTCTCCAGATATCCCTGAAGGCGGAACACAACTCCTTTCAACCCCAGACGGAGGGCATCGGGGAGGCAAGGATCCCATTATCTATCCCCCATGCACCCAGGCAAACATTCAAGTGAGGAACGATCTCCACCCGCCTAATGGCCATGGTGCGGGAATGCCAAATCTTCATCCAACCATTCATTATCATGCAGGAATTAGGATCTTGAGCCCTGCAAACTCAGGAGCCGACCATGCACCCAGGACCTGAGATTATCGTGTCGGGACAGCACCACTCGGTCCCATCTAGGGTACCCTCGAGAGCAGAGGAAATGGGAGACTCGGTTGAACTGGCAGCCCCCGCCAGGGAGGGTAACCTTCCCCCCAGGAAAGACGAAATAGCAAGGCTGCTCGGCAGATTCACCACTCCATTCACACCGGCCGTGTTGGCAGAGAAACGTCCAAGAAAGTTCATCGTTCCGAAGTTCACCCCTTATGACGGGCTGGAAGATCCTGGAGACCATCTCTCCTACTATCAGCACACCATGGCCCTACACGGAGCCACCGACGCCTTCCTATGTCACACCTTTGTGACGAGCCTCAAGGGCGCCGCTCTGAGGTGGTTTCACAGCTTCCCTCAAAAGTTGATCCCGAACTTTTATGAACTTAGTAGAAGGTTCCTCGACAGATTTTTGACTAGGAGGAGACTCAGAAAAGGGCCAGAGTTCAGCCTCTCAATAAAGCAGCAGAAGAAGGAATCGTGTCACGACCCGAAACCCACCCTACGAGGATCTCGAGGACGTGATGCCAGTTGGCCACCTTGTCAGTTTTTCCCACCGACAACGCGACCAACCAAAGGCAACTTCTGAACTTTACAATGAATTGCATTCCAAATGTAGGGTCAAAACAGCGAAAATTAAAACCTTTTTAAATTAAGAATGCAACTCATCCAAACACATCAGAGCACGTCTAGAATCAGTCACCAAATATCTCTAAGGTGTAATATACATGCTCCAATGCAACCATTCTATAGCAATGAATTTCTTAAAGCGGAAGTCACACCAATACAGTTCAGCTAATTAAACTTATCTCTAATGATCAACAATCATAATGTCTCCAAGTATCACTTAATCACAATGATCTAACATACTAGGCTAACCACATCACTAATGATGTAATATTATGATGCATAACTTTACAGTTAACCTTACAGTGTTCACGTTTGATCTTTAACTTGGAGTTCATATCGTCATTGTCGTTCATTGTGCATCACTAGTTCCACTAGTTATCTCATTGCATTTCATCCCACATGATGTCACCTGAAAAATGTTAAATAATGGGATAAGCTTAAACAAGCTCAGTAAGTAAATTCCTAGCTTTGCCATGAGTTAGGGTTAGTTCACAAGAATATTTGAGGAAAGGGATAACAGATAACCAATAGTCAAATGAGCAACAAGAAATACATAGCCAGTCACCAAGATGTGTAACAATGACCCGAGGGTCCAAAAGGCTTATCCCGAAATAAGATATAAGAAGGTAGTAACAATGAATCCAACAACCGGGATCTAGCCAATCATGATAATCTGCTGCCACAACAATTACGATAGCCAATCAAAAGTATGACATGCTTGCATAGAATATGATCATTCAACGAGTACCAAAAATACATGATCATCAAGTAAAGTGTAACACAATTGCAATAGTATGATCATTCACAGGGCATAGAATATGATCATTCAACGATGCCAAAAATATATCATCATCGAGTTCTAATAACCCAGATATGCGTGAATCACCCGGGGCCCGGCATACCCCACTGGAACGCACATTCAGCCTCGCCTCATTATCCCGGGCTTACTGAAGAGCGCTAGAGCTCTTATTATCTCAGGTCCCGAAGGACATACAAGACCCCCAAAGGGTCTTTCCCCCATGCAATCTGTGAATAGATGGGCCATTGTGACTGAGCACAACCCCAGGTACATGCCAAATATTATGATCAACAAAATTCCACACAGGATGTACAACCGTACAAACAATTGATATCACAATCAACAAGTCATGAAGTGTGTGGAATAACAAGATTTCTATCAACAGAATATATCTCAAGATTTGGTCATGGCATGATAGTGCAACGATGCTCAAGTATCAGTGATCCAGTTCACAATGATGCAAGCAAGCAGGTCAAATCCAAAGAACAGGCATAACCGATAACCACAAGTCGATTGGCTTCAAATCAAGTACATTAGGTAGTGGTAGAGTACAAGTTTGGCTGACTGGCTGAGGAAGGACCTCACAACAAAGTTCAGATTTACTTACCTCGGTTTCTTAGTGTCATATTCTCCATTAACAAATACTCTGATGATCTCTAGATACTTCAGGCATATCCTTGCATCGCCTGAATAATCATTATTAATTACAAATAGATCAGAATTCATTCATTCATGTCTTATTCATCATCTTAGGAGCCTATCAGATGGCCTAATTAAGTTCATTGGCATATTACCCACTCACTGGGTTTCAACTCATGTTATTAAATTCCTTATATAGGCTTAGCAGTTGTCCGAATAATATTTTAAGTCATTTCTACTCCAGTCGTTATCGATTAAGCACTTACTTGCCCTCAGGGGCAAAATGGTAATTCTGTCATTCTTGCCCCGGACCCTATCATGGTCCCCAGAATAGTCCACACAACGTATATATAAATTTTTGAGTCTTTTGGACTTCATTTGATATCTGCTTTTGATTATCGGGACACACCAATCATTTTTGGTTTTATACGTTAACCGTTCCGGAGTCATAGTTAGCCCTTCGCTTTTCATAATTATGCTTATGTTAATTTACTAGATCGGATTGACCTTTATTCGACCTCTACTTTGCACTTACCGTGCTCAGGGGTATTTTGGTCATTTTATGTTTCGTAAGATTCTGACTCCGATTCATCATTTAACCCTATATGCGAGTCCACAAGCATTTGAGCTTCTATCGATATCAATTTTGTCCCAATCGGACTTCATTTAGACTTCGTATAACATCAAGGGCATTTTGGTAATTTCATGTGTCATATTTTTCGGCACTTCAGTTCATAAAATGGACCTCACTATTGAGTCCGGAATGCCCGACATAGTCAAAATAGACTGTTTTTTATTCTTATTTGGGTTTGGGTACCATCAGAGGCAGTACAGTCATTTGTCACTTACAGGTCTGTATTTTTCGGTACATAATTTCCCAATTTGGACTGTACCATTGAGTCCAGAATACTTGAAATAGTGAAAATACACTATTTATTTACTTATTTTGGACTTCGTTTGACATATTAAATGTCCAGGGGTAAAATCGTAATTTTAGCTATTTAATAAAATAATTATTTTATTTTTTTAATTAATTCTTTTTCAGGGGCTTAAATGAATAATTTCTCAAAATTCTGGGCCACAGTCCAATTTCCCAAAACAGTGGGGGTTAATCCGTAATATCAGAAAGTTTTAGGGGTTCAAAACTGATTTTATAAACTAAGGGTTCAGACCGTTTGGTTCAAGGGTTCAAAAACTGAACCAGTCCAAAACACTTGTGAACCAACCGGTTCACTGTCTTTGGAAAACCGGAATAGCATATTCCAATAATTCCTAATTAGCCCCCCTATCCGTGTTCAGGATTTGTCCAATTCAAATTTTAATTTTTTATCACCGTACCCGAACAGGCAGGATTTGATTTTAAAACAAATCAATTTACACCAAAACGGTGTAATTTCATTAAAACAGTGGCACGCTCATGCGTTGCCACGTGTATGAGTCGGTTGGGCATGACTCGGCCAACTCGGCCGAGTCGACTCCATCTTCTCCATTTCTTCCAACAGTGTCGCCCTAGTTGTAGTCACGGTTTTCTCCAATTTTGTGGAGTTTCAAGCATGGTTTTCAATATGTTTTGCTTCCAAAACATCTCTGGGAGTAAAGCCAACCTTTTGGTATGAATTTGGAGCCTCAAGTCCAAAGATCCAGCTTGGTATGACCGATTATTGTGAGGGGACACAGTTCGGTCATACAGCCCCGTTCCTCAACCAAACTTCCTGGGGTTTGGTTTTTTGTGACCGTATGTCCATGGAGATTAATCTACCATTCCAAAATCGTGGTCTAGAGGCCTAATTTTAGAGTTGGGTTCCATGGCCGAAAACAATAATCTCAATTTTGAGGGCCTTCTAGTGTGGTTTTGGGTCGTGTGTAGTGATATTCAGAACCCTAGAAGAGTCTAGATTAGTTCTAGACCATCAGAAGTCCGTTTTATGGAGGTCGTTTCAGACCTGTTATAGGAAGGTCGTTAATGGCAGTTTTGTTACAGTTTGGGTTTCCAGGCTTATCCGACTGTCCCAATTGATTCAAAACAATTCCAAGGTCTCACAGGAACTTATATATATACGGTTCATATAGCTTAAAAATATCAGAAACAAGTCCAGATTTAAACAGAAAAAGTATGGCAATTTGGTTGGTTTACCTTGGTTCGGTGGCTTTCTTTCTTCATGGCTTGGTTCAGGCAAGACCTCAATGGTTGCCTCAGTTCAGTCAGAATGCTCAGTCCTCCTCTTCCTCCATAGGGCATCTCCATGGTTACACCCATTGCTCCACATATACATGCATACGAAGTTGTATACACAAGCCATGGACACCATCATCTCACTTTCTAACAGATCAGTTCTCACACTCACCTCCTCTGTATCAGTATATCCAATCCCCAATTTCTGATCTCACCATCACCATATATCACATATGAAATGGTTATTGATTTGTGAGATATACCATCATTGGCTTGCATGCATTTAGGTTGGAGGAGAGGTCATCGTGTGGTGTATAGGCATGATGGCCTAGGGGCATAGGGTGAGGTGGTGATGAGGTGTTGCATGGATGGCCATTGGCCAGTTTGGGTGGCAGCTTGGGGCAAATTTGAGTATATATACAATTTAGTTGTATAACTAAGCACAAAGTGCTAGCAGCCTACATGGTTATTTTTTTTTTTTTTTGGATAAGAGTTCTTTCCACTCAAAGGTCAAGGGTTCAATTCCCTTGGCCCCCCATTTGGCCATTTTTTTTTCCCATTTTTGGTTAAGGCCACGTTTGGTTACGCAGTAATTCAGTTTTCAATGTTTGCTACATAACTTTCATTCCGTAGCTTCTTTTTCGACGCGGTTTCTTCCGAGTGCTTCATAATTTAGTTAGCTTCAGTGTCAGAGGTTCCATGTCATTTATTAATCATTCGGGATTTCTGGGGTTAACTAATTCGGGTTCCGTTAGTGTTAAAACGGCATTATTTTACCGATTTAACCAGTAATTAAGTTCGGGTAGAGTACCCTTTCCTCCAGACATATTTATTTATTTTATCGGTCTATCATGACCACCGGGATTATGATTAATTGACCTAATTATTCTGTAAGCCGGTACCAATTAATAATTAAAGAACTAATTATTAATTAATTAGGTCGGGGTGTTACAAATCGCTTCGACAATACATCGCCCGGTTTAACGCTGAGCTGACAGAGGTAACAGACTATACTCTGGGCTTCTTGGCTGTAGCCCTTCATGTTGGACTGGGACCAGGCCGATTCCACGATTCCCTAACAAAGAATCCTCCTACCGACATGGCTTCACTCATAGAAAGAGCACGGAAGTACATAAATCTAGAAGATAAGAGGGCATCTTTCCTCAAGGCCAAAGAACAGGCCTAGAAGGCGGACACTAGCCAAAAGCATACACCGAACAGCTCCCAGAAAAGGCCGAGGAGTCCCGAGGTGAGGACTGCACCCACGTCTCGAAGCAGCCTCAACTCTGGAAGTTTTGAGACACTCACACCTCTGAATACCTCCCTCACTTAAGTCTATCATCAAGTCAGGGCAAGTGAGAATTTGAAGCATCCAGAACCCCTGCACAGCCATCCTGACTCCCGAGATAGGAGCAAGTATTGTGATTTCCACAGGGATCACGGGCACACTACTGAGATGTGCAGAAACCTCCAACAAGAAATCGAACGGTTGATCCGGAGGGGACGTTTGAAGGAGTTTCTTCAACATGATGGGGGGCGGAACCCACGAAACCAGAGGCCTCAGCAGCCCAGACAAGAGTAGAGGCCACAGCTGTAGAGACAGGCTCTTGAGTAGGTGGAAGCTCACGATGAGCAACCCCGCTAGAACAACCAGGTCATCCTCATCCTCTAGGCCGATAATTCATTAGCTGGGATGTCCAACCGAGCGAAGAAGCGGTATGTTAGAGAAGCAAAGGTAGAACCATACCCTCTTAAGATCTCGGCAATCGAGAAAAGACTGAAGCCCCTATCGAGTATCCAGTTTTCAGAACTGGACCTCGTTGGCGTGCACCATCCCCATAGTGACGCTCTTGTCATCTCACTAAAGGTGGCAGACTTCGATATTAGAAGAGTCTTGGTGGACACGGGATGTTCCACAAACGTCTTGTTTTATGAGGCTTTTAGACACATGAAACTCGATGCCGCTGAACTTAAGACCACCACTGCAATGATGGCGGGATTTGATGGGAACCTGAGCTCACCAATGGGGGGAATTGACCTACCAACCACCGTAGGGGATGGAGATAACCAAAAAACCCTGATCTCTGAATACATGGTAGTAGACTTCCGATCCCCTTACAATTTCGTCATCGGAAGGTCGTGGCTCCATCAGATGGGGGCAGTTGCCTCCACCCTCTATCAGTGCCTAAAATACATTTACAACGACAAGATTGTCACCATCAGAGGCTCCCAATCCTTCTCCTGGGAGTGCCACGTCGTGGTGTTGAAAGGAAAGAACCCGAAATAGCAATTACAGAGACCTCGGCAGGCCTTCGGTCCAGGGGAGGGTGTTGAATGCCCGACCAAAATCGAGGAACCGTTGAGCCCTAGAGGAAGAGACAACATGACAACACCAATCAAAAATCCCATCAAAGTGCTGGTGAGCACAAAAGAGGAGAGACGTTACTTACAGCTTGGTGCGGATCTATCCCAGTCAAAATAGGAGGAGATGACCGAGTTCCTGAAAGATAACTTATCAATCTTCGCGTGGGAAACCAAAAACATGGAGGGAATAGACCCCTCTCTCATCTGCCACAAATTGATGACCGACCCAAGCTATCCCTCGGTCAGACAGAGGCGAAGGACCTTCGCCCTGGAAAGACACAAGATAATCAATGAGGAGGTCCAGAGGTTACTAGATGCGAAGATGATAAAGGAAGTCTTTTATCCGAAGTGGCTCACCAACACCGTCCTCGTCAAAAAGAAGAATGGGAAATGGCGGGTCTGCGTCGACTATACCGACCTTAACAAGGCATGTCCCAAAGACAGTTTCCCGCTTCCTAAAATCGATTAGTTGTTCGACGCCACTGCGGGCCATGAGTTGATGAGCTTCATGGATGTGTACTCCGGATACAATCAAACACAGATGCACCCCTCCGACCAAGAGAAGACGTAGTTCATCTCAGAACGAGATCTATACTACTACAAGGTGATGCCTTTTGGATTAAAAAATGCTGGAGCCACTTACCAGCGATTGGTGAATAGAATGTTTGGCCCTCTGCTCGGTAGCATCATGGAGGTTTACATAGATGACATGTTAGTCAAAAGCCCGAAGAAGAACGAGCACATTGAACATTTGAAACAGACTTTCAACATACTCAAGAAGCACAAAATGAAGTTGAATCCTTCAAAATGCACATTTGGGGTCATCAGGGGCAAGTTTCTTGGTTTCCTGATCTCACGAAGAGGTATAGAGGTAGACCCCTTGCAAATTAAAGCTTTGATAGAATTGGAGCCTCCGAAGTCCAAAAAGGAGATCTAGGCGCTGAACGGAAGGATCGCGGCTTTGAACAAGTTCATCTCCATATCCACCGATCGTTGCCTCCCTTTCTTCAAAGCTCTGAGGGGGAGTAAGGCCCTTGAATGGACTCCAGAATGCGACAAAGCCTTTCAAGAACTGAAACAATATATGGCCTTCCTAGAGCTCCTGTCCAGGCCGGTGCAAGGGGAAAAGCTCTTCCTATACCTTGTTGTATCAGAAAACGTCGTAAGCTCTACACTTATTTGAGAAGAAAAGGGAATTCAGAAACCTATATTCTATGTCAGCAAAGCGCTTCTCGGCTCTAAAAAAAGGTATCCCGAGGTGAAAAAGTTGGCTTTCGCCTTGATAGTTTCTACGCGAAATCTCCGGCCCTATTTCCAAGCCCACTTAATCGTGGTTCCGACATGCTACCCCCTGAAAGCAGTTTTCCACAAACCTGACACCTCGGGACGCCTGTTAAAGTGGTCCGTAGAATTGGGAGAATTCGATATATCTTACACACCCACGACTGCCATTAAAGCCCACGCCCTGACAGATTTCGTCGCAGAATTCACTCCAGCTCTAGAAGGAAACCTCGGAACAATCTCGGACGCAGCAGCATGGCAACTCCATGTCGATGGCTCCTCTACCGACAAGGGTTCTAGAGTAGGTATTGTACTCCGATCTCCAAGATGGGGTTGCAACAGAGAAAGCAATCACCCTGAACTTCAGAGCTTCTAACAATGAAGCTGAGTATGAAGCACAAATCCTCGGGATGAAACTGGCCTTAGAATGCGAGGCTCGCAGCCTTAAAGCATTCTCTGACTCGCAGCTAGTAATGGGCCAGGTACTTAGCTAATTCACAGCTAAAGATGACCGAATGATCAGATACGCCGAGATGGTAAGCTCCTTGAAGAAGTCATTTTCCAAATTCAGTATCCATAAAATTGAAAGAAGTCAGAATACTCAAGCCGATGCCTTGGTAAACATGGCTTCTCACTTGGAACCTAATGAAGATTTCAAAATCAGCATCTCTTGCCAAGCGACTCCAAGCATCCAGAGGGTCCATCCCATCTGTTGTGCGGAACAGCTTGGGGACTGGAGGACCCCTATCTTTCGGTACTTGCAGAAAGGGGAACTACTAGAAAAAAAGAACCAAGCTAGGAGTATACGGATCAGATCAGCACGGTACCTTATCCTAAACGAAAAACTCTACCGCAGATTCTATACCCAGCTAATCCTGAGATGCCTATCTTCAGAAGAGTCAGAATATGTCCTAGCCGAGATGCATGGGGGGATATGTGGAAACCATAATGGAGGGAGAACAATCACGCACCGAGCTCTAAGTCATGGCTATTATTGGCCTAGCATGCTCGAACACGCTAGAGAATACGTAAAGAAATGTGATAAGTGTCAGTGTTTCACCTCGTACCAACACCAGCGGCATCAGGAGCTCACCCCCATTGCGAGTCCCTGGCCTTTCGCCCAATGGGGGATGGATATCCTGGGTCCACTGCCAAAGGCCCCCCAGAACAGAAGATATCTGCTTGTCGCCATCGATTATTTCTCCAAGTGGGCGGAGGCAGAACCCCTAACTCAAATTACTGAGGCAGAGGTAAAAAACTTCACATAGAAGAATATTGTCTGCAAGTTCGGTGTTCCTCGTGTCATTATCTCGGACAACAGCACTCAATTCGCCAGGAAAGTATTCGGAAAGTTCTGTACCGACCTGCACATCAGCCACCACTTCTCCTCACCTAGGCACTTTCAGGAAAATGGGCAGGCCGAGGTCACCAATCGAACCATCCTCGACGCCATCAAAAAGAGATTGGAGCAAGCCAAGGGAAGATGAGTCGAAGAGCTCTCAAGAGTACTCTGGGCATACTGAACCACGAAAAGGATGTCAACTGCCGAGACGCCATTTTCAGTCATCCTGGTGGAGATTGGCATGCCAACAATGAGAACGGAGATCTTTGACCAAGAGGCCAATAATCTCTATTGGCAGAAAATCTCGACCAACTAGAAGGCAAAAGAGAGCAGGCTGAGATTAGATCTGAAGAATATCGATGAAGAGTGGCCAAAAGCTTCAATCAGAAAGTGAATCCCATGGTCCTGGAGCTCGGTGATCTGGTTCTAAAAAGAATCTTCCCTAATACTAAGGATCCCACTATGGGAAAGTTATCTCCGATATGGGAAGGGCCCTACAGAATTGTCAAGATCATCAGGCCTATGACCTATTGGTTGGAAGATATGTCTGGAAAACCAATGCCAAGGCCCTAGAATATTAAGCACCTAAGAAAGTATTATCAATAAAGCTTCTCCTTATTGTGAATATGTTTCCCAAATACATTTAAAAAGGCCCCTACGAGCAAAAGCACTGTAGGCAAGGTCTCAATGCACAGGTCCCCTGACCTGGTCAATTTAAAAAGGCCCTTACGAGCAAGAGCACTGTAGGCGAGGTCTCAATGCACAGGTCTCCAGACCTGGTCCATTTAAAAAAGCCCCTACGAGCAAAAGTGCTGTAGGCAAGGTCTCAATGCACAAGTCCCCAGACCTGGTCCATTTAAAAAGGCCCCTACGAGCAAGAGCGTTGTAGGTAAGGTCTCCAGACCTAGTCCATTTAAAAAGGCCCCTACGAGTAAGAGCATTGTAGGCAAGGTCTCAATGCACAGATCTTCAGACCTGTTCCATTTAAGAAGGGCTCCTACGAGCAAGAACGCTGTAGGCAAAGTCTCAATGCACAGGTCTCCAGACCTGGTCCATTTAAAAAGGCCCCTACGAGCAAGAGCGCTGTGGGCAAGGTCTCAATGCATAGGTCCCCAGACCTGGTCCATTTAAAAGGGCTCCTACGAGCAAGAGCGCTGTAGGAGAAGTCACAATGCACTGGTCTCCAGACCTGGTTTCATGCAAGAGCATTGCAGGCAAGTATCAGACCTCGGAGTCCGAGGAACTTTCTGAAGAATCACCAATCATCAGGTCAGAATGTTTATTAAAATTAATTTTGTCACAAAAAAGTCACCTCTGGATCCACGATTCTATTGTAAGACTTGCGATCTTAGTATATTTTTCTATCAAGTGTTTAACCTCTGAACCCTTGTCGGTGGTCAAGTCTAAAAATTTACTATCTTGTTAATTATTAAATGCAGAGTCGGGCAAAAAGTCTTGGTATAATAGTTGTCAAAATATTTCACTTCGAGCCCCCGAAGGGGGAATTTCATTCAGGTCTGAATTGAAGACAAGCGTAAGTGAAAGAGTTACAAGTATCACGGATCGGTATAAGGATAACTACTCTTTCATTAAATAAAGTCCCAAGTGGGCTGAAGTTTACAATAATTAAAAGTGCAAAGTAAATACAAAGAATCTATTTGGGATCAGTAGGGGGAATGGAGGCAAGAGGAACAGCATCCTCAATGAAACCTTTCTGGTCTTGCTGAGCGGAGGAGTTCGGCATCGACTCATCGACCTCTACGTCGTCCAGACTGGAGATATCCAGGTCTGGATACAGCTTTTGGATTTTCTTCCTGCAGAGCATATGGCCGGAGTCTATGAGCTCCCTCCCCATGGAAGTAGCCAGACTCATCAACCCTGCCTTGGTGGCCCCCCTGGCCTCAGCTTGGGCCTCCTCAATTTTTTGAGCCTCGGCCACCTCGGTCTCCTTAAGTTTGTTCTCCAAAGCGTCCAAATCTTGACGGAGTTTGTTCCTCTGAGTGAACAAATACTCCACTCCATACTTTGCCTCCAAGTACTGCTCATTGAGAGTCCTGCATTTGGTTTCCAAGGCGCTTTGGCACGAGATGCCTCGAGGTCGGCACGAGCGGCCCCAAGCTCGGAGTGAGCCTCCTTCAGACTAGACTGTGTAGCACTGAGCTCGGATTCAACCACCTTAAGACTGGACCGAGCAACACCAAGGTTGGTCTGGGTTGTCTTTAACTCGATTTATAGTTTGTTAGCCTTTTCGGACTGGTCAAATCGATCCATAAGGACGCCCATCGCCTGAAGACCCTACGAACAATAAGACAGAAAGTCAGTACGACTAAAATAAGCAAATAAGACAATAGAGAACAACAAAACATTGTCACAAAAGTCTTACCCTAGCATGAGCCAGTGTGAGGTCAGCAATTATCTACCTCGAATTCTTGCCTTGAAAGCCCGGAGGGAGGGTTGCCTTTAGAGCAGACTTCATAGCCTCTGACCCCGAAGTTGCTTCACCCGGATTGAGAGGAATCGAGCTTGATCCTTCTGGAAAAGCGTTCGGAGGTGGGGGAGTTGACGCCTGCATTCCCGGAGTCTCTGCCTCATCAAGCCTTGGCGCTTCAGGTCAGGGGGCCGCGGCTGACTCCGTAACTTGAGCTTGGGAGGGTTCAGCAGTCTCGGAAGACCAAGCTTGGAGAACGTCACGATTGGCTCTAGAGATTACCCTTCTCCTGTTCTGGGCTGAAGGAGCTGCAATGGATGAGGATGGAGCACTCTTCTTCGTCTTCGAGCTCGGGACGAATCCCGATAACACATTCTTCTTATATGCCACTGCCTCTTCCTTTGTCAGGTCTCCCGCCATCAGATTCTGAGATGATAGAATCTGGTAGTGTGGACGGATGGTTGGCTGTAGAAGGCAGCGATACTTCTTAGTAAGCTCGTCGCTAAAAGAAGGTCTCCTCCACTTCTTTTTATCTGCAAAAGAAACACGTGACGAAGCTAAAGTTAGACGACCAAAACGGAAAGAATAAATCAAAGAACAAGTTACTCAGGTCTGAGTACATACCCTTCGGACCGGTGTGCCGAGGAAAGAGGCTTAGATGGTCCTCGAAATTTTCACGCTCCTAACCTCCCCCTACGAAGAAGTACCACTTCTTCCAGGTTTTGTTGGAAGAGGGCACCGAGGTCAGAGGTCTGAACCTTTGATCAAAGCACGTGTAATAAAGTCCCTCCGAACTGAGGTACTTCATATCCATCTGACTGCGAATAAGGTCCAGGTCTACTTGAACCCCATTCAAACGACCTAAAACTATCAAGGACAAAAGCTGCCTCCAACTATTCACATTTAGATTGGCAGGACAGATATTAAAGTATGTAAAAAACTCTACTTTAAGGGGATGGAAGGGAAAACGTATACCTAGGTTGAACCATTCGAGATAGGCACAGATAGATCTCCCCCCTCTTGATGTCGGAAGGGCGATCTAAAGACTTAGGGACCCTGTAGGTCACGTTTTCTGGGAACCTATACTGTTTTCTAATGGCCTTAAACACTCCTTTAGTCATAGCACTCGCCCCCTCCTCCCTCTACGCCTGGCCAGATGAACTGGCCTTCCTATCACTAGACCCTTGAACAAGTCCAAAAGAAGAAGAAGAAGATGAAGCAGAAGAGGTTCCACTCACTATCTCCGACTCTACCCTAACCTTTACATTGTCTAAACTAGACATGGCCACGGGCAGAAGGGTAAAAACGTGGGGGAAGGAAAAGAGAAACAGAAGATAAAAAAGATGAAGAGACTAGAAAATTACCAGGAGGAAAAAAGAGTGAGCAACAGTGGCCGGAGATCGCTCTTAGTCACCAGATATTGCTCTTAGTCACCGGAAATCGCCTGAGAGCACTTGGAAGATATTTGAAAATGGTAAACTGGAAAAACAGACAATCATTCCCACTATTTATAAGAGGCAACAACAGCATCATTAATGCCTCAAGAACCGAACGACAGTTATGTAATAAATGACCTCGATCATCTAAACGGTGATGCGCGCACTACAGCCCAAAACGGTTGTCGTCCCCTCGAAACGCGAATTAGAGCATTCAATATCAAGCACGTAGACCTCGAGATACGAAGCGACGCACAAATTATTGAACGCGTGATCTCTCCTAAGCCCTAGCCCGAGTTTTGTACACTTTGTTAGAACTAGGGCTCGCGGGGGGGGGGGGGGGGAGTAGTTGATATGCCAAAAACATACCCTCAGATAGGAATCTGATACGTGTCTAAGTTATACTGTGCAGGATGAAAAATCTATTAGCTATACCGGCATGGTGTCGGTTTACCGACCTAACTGGCATCGACTATAAGTATACCGACCTCGTCATAGCGGATTACCGAACCATTCATTGTCATCCGGCTCTACCAACCTCAGAGTGGCTCGACAAATGGTAATGAGTAAAAGTCAAAAGAGCAGGTAGCACTGAAAACCATGAAAGTAGATGGTGGCAGAAAAGTGGATGAAGACAGTCATAATTACTGCTGTCAAGCGACATTGAACCCATACCCTGGGATCACCAACTCCTACTCACTCTGACAAACAATCAGCATATAAATATAAACCCGTGAGGTACGTAGAAAGGGGGGATCATTCTGTGAATCATTATTGAAAACATTGCTTCTTACAATCTATCTAACTTAATTATCGGAGGGGCTACCACCGGAGCCTTCCCCGGTGGCACATTAACTCTATTCTCTTTTAGGCTTGATACGATCGGAGAGGAGGTTCTTGACAAGTCAAGAAGCTGCAGCATCATATATATTTTTCATTTCCGCTTCCTTTGAACTCATATCACCCTCCTCTGTTATTTTCCCATAGGTTCGCTGATCAATCGTTGGTGCTGAATCTCTCTACTCTCTGGCCTTGGCTGCTGGTAAAGCTTCATCTGGTGTGCTCGATCGGCTGGGTACGACTAACCTCCTTTTTGCTTTCTTCTGTAACTTTAGCTTTGTTTTATTTTCTTTTGGCGTTATATGTTCTATTCCATTTAAGTACAATCAACTCCCAAAAAAACTCTCATAAAAAGAAAGCAGAAAGAAAATCGAGAAAAGTTAGTGCTAAAAAATGGCTGAAATTGTTATTGCTATTGGTGCAAAAATTGTGGAATACTCGGTGGCTCCAATAGGGCGTCAGTTTGGTTTTGTGATTTTCTATAAGAGCAACACTGAGAAGCTAAGAGATGCTGTTGATAAGTTGGAAGATAAAAGAGCTGGGGGATGCTTTTGGTTGACCTGGCTAGAAGGAATGTAGAAGTTATTGCACCTGATGTAGAGAGGTGGTTGTCCCTTTGGGATGAGATTTTTACAGTGGCTTATAGAATTTTAAGATAACATGAGAGAGTTGAACGTAGTTGCTTGAATGGATGGTGTCCACATCTAAAGTCACGTTTCTTACTGAGCCGTAAAGCCAATAAACTGCGCCATGAAATGCTTGACCTCTTACAAGAACAAAACTTTGGGAGGATATCATACCCTGCACCTCCATCATCATTTTCATCGTCCACAGGAGTTTTTATAGATTTTGAATCTCGAGTGTTGGCTATTAAAGGTATCATGGCGGCTCTAAGGGATGATAGGGTGTACATGATTGGGATATGTGGAATAGGAGGTGTTGGGAAAACAATTACTGTGAAAGAAGTTGCTAGAAGAATGAAAGAAGAGAATTTGTTTGATGAAGTTGTAATGGCAGTAGTCACCCAGCAGCCAAGCCGAAAAAAGATTCGAAACGAAATTGCAAACCAATTGGGTTTAAAACTTGAAGAGGAGACTTCGGTTGCTAGAGCAGCTCGACTTCATGGGAGAATAAAGGACATCAAGACGGTCCTGGTAATATTAGATGATGTTTGGGAAACACTCGATTTGGTCGAAGTAGGAATCCCTTTTGGAATTAAGGGTTGTAAAATCGTATTGACATCACAAAATCAAGATGTTTGCAGTCAAATGCCAACCGAACACTATTTCACTATCGATATCTTCTTAGAACAAGAGGCCTGGATTCTTTTCAGGCTGATGGCAAGCAACTCCATTGACGATCCAAATCTGCTAAAAGTAGCAGAAGAGGTTGCTAAGGAATGTGGTGGCTTACCAATCGCACTTGTAACTATTGGAAGGGCACTAAACAATAAAAGCAAGTATTTCTGGGATGATGCACTTCTACAATTGAAACAGTCTATGTCAGGGAACATCCCAGGAGTGCAAGCAAATGTTTATCAATCTCTAGAGTTGAGTTATAAATATTTAGAAAGTGCGGAAGCCAAGTTGCTTTTTCAGGTTTGTTGTTTATTTCCAGAAGATTTTGATGTTCCAATTGAGGATTTGGTTAGATATGGAATGGGGCTACAGTTGTTTGAAGGCATTGATATGTTGGGAGAAGCAAGAAAGAGAGTACATGCATTGGTTGAAATACTAACAGGTTGTTTCTTATTGTCAGATAGTCATAAGACAGATTCTGTCAAAATGCATGATGTCGTTCGTGATGTTGGGAGATCTATTGCATCTAGAGATAACCATGCATTTATAAGACATAATGTCAGGTTGGAGTGGCCCAAGATAGATACATACGAACTTTACACTTCCATTTCAATGACATCGGATGCCATTACCGAGCTCCCAGAGGGGCTACATTGCCCAAAACTTGAGTGTTTACTTCTGGCATGCAAGAATGATTCATTAAAAATACCAAACAATTTGTTTGACGGGATGAGAGCACTCAGAGTTTTAGATTTCCAGGCCATGCGTGTTCTAGTGCTACCATCATCTCTTGCCTCTCTGAAAAACCTTCGAACACTAAGCCTACGCAATTGCCAGTTGGGAGACATATCTGTTATCGGAGAGTTGGAGAAACTGAAATTCCTCAGCCTTTATGGTTCTTCCATCAACATATTGCCCAAAGAAATGGGGAAACTGGCTAAACTAAGGTTGTTAGATTTGACGAAATGTACGGATCTTGAAACGATTTCTCCAGGTGCCATATCCAGGTTGTCCGATTAGAAGAACTACACATGCTGTGGAGTTCAACCAGATGCAGCCTCATAGAGGTAGAGTCGTTGCCTCGTTTGAAAGTTTTTAACTGGATCTCTAGCCATGAATAAGAGATGCATTGCTCAGTAACTACAGTGTGGTGTGATTTTAGCCGTCAACTTACATTGCACCTAAATTGTATTTTTGTATTTTTTTCTTCTTCTTTTGTTGTATTTGTGATTTGAATGTGGTTTCTTTTCTATTTTCTTTCCATTTTTTTTTCTTTTGTTGTACCGGTTGGAGTCCATGTGCTATATGCATGCATCCCAACTTTGTTGTTTGTCGATGGAAATAAAGTATATTTGTCGGACGTGATTTAAATTCTTATATGCACAAGTTTTTATCTAAATAAATGAAAGTTATTAATTATTATTACATCACTTATTTTTAAAAAATCACCTGATCAATAAATGACTCTCATTATTTGAAAATAGATTTGAAAATATAAATTTAAGCAATAAAACATTATTTATATTTGTGTATTCTTTTGCTTGAACAAAAATATAATCTTCTTTATATATTTTTAAGCATTCTGCGCTAAGGGTGTCAATGAATCAAGTATGGGACGGGTTACCTTATTCCATACTTGTCCCATCTCATTCCGTCCCAATCTACTAAAGCTAAAACAACTGTAAAATCGGAATAAATTATTAATAAATTGTAATTTTTTTTATTGATTAGAATAATACTTAAACAATACCCCAAAATATATGCAATTTTTAATTTTCATTTAATAGTGGAGCATTTGACTAGCGCATATTACCTAGTCCCTAACTCGATTGTATTTATAACGACCTCACTTGAACCCGTCTTATTAGGGTAGGATCGGGACACCCAAAAAAAACTCGACTCGAAGAGATGTCTAATTTTAAATACTTAATGTTTTATATTTAATAAATAGGTTAAGGAGCTTAGAAAAATTCCTTGCGAAAAATCAAAAGATATACATTTTATCGTATTTGTTATTTAGTCTCAGTTGACGTCATTAAGCTCAATAAACATCTACACAAGCAACCAAATCCTCAAAATAGGGCGAAAGATAATCTACTGAAGTGTGAAATCATTGTGATAGTGGCGTACATTGGGCAGCACTTTTGAAAGCCTAGAAAAACAGTCCTAATGTTTAGGGTGCAACATGGGCGGATTAATTTGAATCCAACTCTTTGACTCTAAAATTTTAGGATTTAGTTTTTATTTTTTATACTTTAAATTAGGCTTGGACAAGTTCTCAAGTTCCGTCTAAATTAAGATTGGGCTTCAATTGAGACTTTAAAATTTTGAGCTAAATCCGAACTTGAATTCAATATTTTATATATTGCATTTTTCATATTTTAATTATTTACAAGAATTACTATTTACATTTTTATAATTTCAAAAACTTATTAACCTTTAACATTTTTTTTAAAATTAAATTATGTTGAATGAATTATTTTAACAGATTTTTGTTTCTTTTAGAAGGAGAAATTAAGATAAATTATTAAAACTTTTAGTGTATAATCAAAATAAGAAAAAAAACAATATTTTATTAAAGAAATTGTGAATAAAATTTAAAAATTGAAATTAATAATTGGGCTAGGGTCGGGCTCAAGTTGAACCTAATACTAATGAATTTTAATTTGGGCCGGGCTCGGGTTTGTTATTCGGGTTCAAGTTCAGGTTTAGGTCGATTATTTTAAAGCTTAGGTTGGATTTGGGCATGACCCAGCCGGAGTTCGATTCGCTCGAGTTGCATCCCTACTAATATTTATTTTCTAGATATTTGCCTCAAATACGATTAGTACGAGGAAAGCTGAGTGATGCTTTCGAATCAGCAAGAGAAGTTATTTCTGGAACTTGTTACATGCATACGACGGTTTATATGATTAACGTAGAATACGTGATTGAAGAATTCTTAAAACGGTGAAAATGTAAACAATACAAATTGAAGTCAATCTTTGAATAAAAATGATCACCTCCACATATTTGTACCCAAAATCACCATACTCTGATATGAGATGGCCAAACAAACCCCACTTTCAATTTTTGAGCCAAATTTCTTTATTTAAGTTCTCAATTTGACGTAATTAAATTTTTTTTTTTACTATTATTTGTAAGTCTTGTTTACAATTACTTTGTTTAGGAAATTTCGAATTGGATTTTGTTTGCGGCTATATTTTTCTTATTTGATCTAATTTCTAATTCTCCAAAAAGCCTCAATTTTTATTTACTATGAATTTCTCTATTTTCAAGATTTCTTAGTTTTCTAATTGTAATATGTCTAGTATATAGAATTAGTAGATTTCTAATTGTTCGAAAATCATAGATAAAACTGCTGTATAGTGTGCTTAGTTAATTATAACCGTGCATTTGGACAGACCAACTGAGATGAAATTATAGCTTAGGATTGGATAGGGTGTGATTAAAATTTTGGAAAAAACTAGGTTAAAATGGTCCAAAATTACACATGTATAGACTTTTTTTAAAAAAAAGAATTTGGGATAGGCTATAGACGGGCTCAATCTACTCATGCCCCGGTCCTTGTACGCAGATAAATGAACAAAAGTTAGAAAAGTGCGGAAATTAAGAAGGCAAACAAATAAATATGGAATTTACCATGTTTAGTAATGATAGGTGAATTAATTTAAGAAGTGGCCAAATTCTACATGTAAAAAAAAAAAAAAAATTCAGAATTTGAGGTGCTACAATCCACCCAAGTCGTCAAATGACTCCGCCCTTGCCAACTAGGAGTGGCCAAGTGCCTCTTCCAAATATTCATGATGAACACGGACGAGTCTCTATTTATTTTTAATTTTTTATATATTTATTTTATTAAATTAATTATAATTAGCATTTTTTAAATAAGACTTTCGTGTCAATATAAACTTAGAATGGTATTATTAATTTTTTTTCAATTGTATTACTTTGTTAAGTTTGTTTAAATTTCTAACCTAAACTAAAAAATGTTATTAAAAATATTAATTATGTAGAACAAAATTGCTTAATTATTATATTTTATATAATTAGGGCGTAGTGGCATAAGACCGAACAAACTCTACTGAAATTGATATAATTTTCTCCAATCCCGGTCATTAAAGAAGGGATATAATAAATTTTCAACATATTAAGTTAAATTGTCATTCCAAATTAAGCTTTTGTGTTGCTCTTCATGGGCTTTCTTTCTCTTTGTTTGGGCTTGTCTGGTGAAAAATAGCCCAAATCATTTCCCATAAAAGGGCCAACTTGTGCAAGTCGAAAGCTAGGACACGTTATACGAGGGTGACCCGGCCTCATCCCATCTCAGCCAGATTTTTAAGGTGTTATAGGTTTCTTTATTTTTGCTGCATTATATGTAACAATTATAAATAAAGATAGAGTATGAGTTAAATCAAATCGGAACGAAATCGAGGGAAAATAAAGTAAATGTTAAATATATATATATAAAGTTAATCAAACAGGAAAAAAAAAAAAACACCCTCAGCTACCCTACTCTCGAGAAGAGGTAATAATAATAATAAATAAATATATCAAAATTTTCGGTGGTCATTTGGCAAAAATAAAGAAAAAAAATGGTGACTAGTGACTTGATGGAGCCTTGGAGTTTTTTTTTTTATTCAGTAACTCCGACCGATTCAACTAATCGTAATTTTTGATTGTGTGATCGAATCGTAAATCAAAATATTTTTTTCAACTGTTTCCCTCAAACTTACACTTGGGAAGAAGTAGTCCTAAGAGCAATTGCACTTTATAAAATTTGAATAGAAACTAAGAGTAATATAAGTTGTAATGTACCTAAATAAATACCCTAACAAGAAATTACGAAGGAACAAAAAATCACGATTATTTTTACTTCAATAGTATTTATATGTATATATTATTTATATTAAGCTATGCAAATCTTATTTATTAATTTTTTATTATATTGTATTTTACTTCTTTTCGTGTATATTTAAATAAACCATGAGTAATGCTACCCTTTTTCTCCTTCTCAAATATAAGTCATGTAAGATTATTAATCATGCAATGCATGATATTGTACTTTTTAAATTCGGGTAAATTATACTAATCTTCTTAATACTTTTTGACAATTATATTGATATTTTTTACTTTACTTAACAAACTACAAATATTCTTCTTTAGGTATTTTTTTTTCAAAATAAAAAAACTGCCCCTTTCATTTTTTTATACACTTTTTTTTTTTTTTTTATTTTGACCCTTTTTTATTTTTTATTTTCAAATAAATATTGATAAAAATCTATTAAAAAGTTCATATAAAATGAAAATGAGTTATATACCTTAAATTTATATTTATATAAAGTAAAAAGTTTTTTAAAAAAAGTATTTAAAATTGAAAAAATATAAAAAATAAATAAATTAAAGTGATAATTTTGTCATTTTGAAAAAAAACTTGACTGAAAAAAAATATTTGTAATTTCTCAATAAAAACAAAAGAGATTAGTGTAATTTTAAAAAAAATTGAAAAAGGTCACTATAATTTATTCTTTAAATTTCTATCTCAAATTTTGAATTCCAAAAAATATGATTCCAAATTATTAAAATGTATTAAATTATGTAATTAATATAAAATTATAGTATATTATCATTTTAATATCACATTATTTAGAAAATAAATTTAATACATATAGCATTGCTCATAGATCATGATGCATTTTATAAAGATATATTTAGATAAATGAGTTGACTTTTTCATCCTCAATGTTGCTGCTTGTTCCAAATTTTGTTGATTAGTTGATTAATAGTGTGTGTGTGTATATATATATATATATATATATATATATATATATATCACATAATGTAACAACATATTAAAAATATAAATAAAAATACACTGCATTTTACAAATCATATACAATTTTTTTGAATTGTAAAAGATTAGCATTACAGTGCATAAAATATTAAAATTATAAAATTTATTATATCATGAAACAATTTTATAAAATAGTTTTAATTTTTTTTTAAATAAATTGGTACAATGATAATGTATCATTTTAATAATATTTTATCATGCATAATATAATTCACCATTTTTTAAGTGAACCATATTATATATATATGATAAAATATTATTAAAAATAATAAATTACATTGATTTTTTTTGAGATTTTTGATAATTACATAAATTGCTCTTAAAATTTTTGAAATGGCACTGATCCTTTATATTTTTATTAAAAAAATTATAAAGACTTTCCATATAACGTTATTTTTTCTTTCAAATATGACAAAAATGTTCATTTTATTTATTTTTTTTGAATTTTTAAAATTTTGACCTTTATCTAACTTTTTTTAATATTTTTTTTCATTTTGTATAAAAAAATAAAATTAAGATAAATAACATATAATTTTTTACTTAAAAAAATTTAATTAATATTTATTTGAACATGAAAAAAATATAAAAAAAATTAATCAAAATAAAAAATAAAAAAATGAAAAGAACATTTTTATTATTTAAAAATTTTTTTAAAAAATATCAATATCATTTTAAAAATTTCAAACATTTTTTTTATAATTATTAAAAATCTTAAAAGTAATCCATGTAATTTATTTTATTAAAAACAACACATTGTCACTTCATGCACTCAACAAGTAAAAAACAAAAATAATATTTTACAACATAATATTTTTACAGTACAATTATTCAGATAGTACGAGCATTCATTACAGGCACATGATCGTACGGTCATGTCAAAAAAATAATAATAATATACTATAAAATATTACTCTTAGAAAAATATCTAACAAAAAATATCACTCTGTACACGTGTTTTGTTTTCGAGGGTGATGACACGCAGGATAACACTGCCATTCTGTTGGGAAGTCAATTCGAAACTGCACACGTGTTAAGCGCTGACAGGCTAAAAAAAAGCAGTGCCGCGACTTTGACGAAAATAGATTGATTGAAGGCGACAGCTGACACAGCACCTACCCCGAAAAGATAAAAAATTTCTGAAGAGCAACGTGAGCCATACAATAATAGGAAGGACCTAAAGTCGTCCTAACACATTAAATTATAGCATAAATTAGATTAATGTATTTGTTGAGATTTTTAATAATTATAATTTTTTTTTGATAATTATTAAAATAAAATTTTTATTTTTTCTTTTTATTAATAAATTAAAAAAAACATATTTTTAAAATAATGAAATTGTTTTTTTATTTAATTTTTTTCTTTCTTGTATTTTTTAAATTTGATCTTTTTCTAATTTGTTTTAATTTTTTTATATAAAAATAAATAATTAGTATTTTTTAGTTAATTAATATTTATTTGAGAATAAAAAAATTAAAAAATTGATCAAAATTTAAAATAAATAATTTTGTTATTTAAAAAAAACTAAACTAGATAAAAGATATTTTTAATTTATTAATAAAAATAAGAGATGTTTGTATCATTTTAAAATTTTTATGATTATCAAATTTTTTTTTAAAATGTCAATATAATTAAGTTTTGACATGAGATGGGATTAAACATTGGAATAAACGGAGAAGAGAAATAATATTTTATTAGTTTGTCCTTCAAATAAATACCTTCCTTACATTTTTTTTTTTTTTTTTGATTCCTTAAAGATCAACGAAACAAAATAAGGGAAATACAACTTCTCTTAGGATACGCATTTTCCGTTCCATTTCTTCCCTGCAATTTTCCGTCCGTTTTCCCATTGCAATCTAACAGTAGCTCCTTTGGTTAGCTTGTGCATTTGTATATATTGGCATTACATATATAAAAATATACATTATTACATCTTTGATTTAGCTATTAATCAAAGAAATATGAGGAGGAGGGTAAAGCACAAATTTGATCCACAGTCTCTCTTTAAATATTGACGATGACGTTGACGTTGACGTTGACGTTGACGTTGACGTTGAAATATGAGGAGGCGGCGGCTACCAAACATGCAACACAATAACTCTGCCTTTGTCGTTGACTTCACATTGAGTCCGCTAATGAGACGTGTCAGATCAGGTCCACTATAGTTTATTTCGTAAAGAAGCAAAATGAGATTTCCGTTTCCGTGATCCTCCCAACTATTGACCTGAAGTGGTCCTAACACATTAAATTGTAAAATAAATTAGATTAATGTTTTGCGAAATTTTTTATAATTATAAATTCTTTTATAATTATT
The DNA here is from genome assembly GCA_008638375.1 of Nyssa sinensis. Taxonomy (NCBI): domain Eukaryota; kingdom Viridiplantae; phylum Streptophyta; class Magnoliopsida; order Cornales; family Nyssaceae; genus Nyssa; species Nyssa sinensis. Next base: position 37,758,071 of record CM018050.1, read on the forward strand.
AAAATAATATTGTTATTTTTTATTTTTATTAATAAATTAAAAATATTTTTCTTTAAAATAATGAAATAAAAGTAGATTTTTATTTGGATTAGTAGTATTTTTAATTTATAAATATGATGTAAATAATTTTTATTATTTAGCTTATCAATAATATTTTAATTTTAAAATTTGAAATTTTTATCTTTTTGAATGAGATTATTAAAAAATTCGACGAATTCAATTTTCTTTCACGTTTTCGTATTGCGTTATTGAATTTAGGTAAAATAATAAGTCCAATATGAACTCTACAAAAAAAATTTAAATTATAAAGATTATCGCATCATGTGATGAAAACATCAAATAATTTGTCCTTTGCACATATGAAGTAGACATACAATCAAAATGGATACGCAATTTCCGTTCCATTTCTTCCTTGCAATTTTCCGTCCTTTTTCCGAATGCAATCTAACAGTAGCTCCTTTGGTTAGCTTGTGCATTTGTATATACTGGCATTACATATATAAAAATATACATTGTTACATCTTTGATTTAGCTATTGATCAAAGAAATATGAGGAGGAGGGTAAGGCACAAATTTGATCGACTGTCTCTCTTTAAACATAGTTTCCATGACAGAATCATCCATCACTTTGTATTTTCATCTCAAAAGTAAAGTGCTATACATTACTTTTTCTTTTTATCTCAAAAGACAACGAATCATGCTCTCACTTCTAAATAACTTATTATAATAATTTGAAAAGCTATAACATAAGTCGAAAATGTAAAAATTTGTGATTTGATTAACGCATAGATTATATGTATTAATATCACGTGCGATCACGTTCACCCGTATAATACACACGTCAACCAAATCACAAATGACAATCACACGTGAATGAAGCAAGCATTCCTCTTCCAAGTATTATGGGAGAACATAAATATTAGAAGATCATAACATTTACCTTCTACTACTTTATTCATTGAAACTAGTCTTGTAATTTTTTTTTTTTGATAAATCAATTAGGATATTTTGGACCAACTTACATGCAATAGATTAAATATCACTTCTTTTGACAATCAACCCACCATTACTGCATATATGATCCTTACATTTTAATCTGTGTTAGTAATATTTTATAAGGTAACATTAACTGACCTTTTTTATAAAGAATATTAAATAGGCCTATTTTTTTTATTTTTAGACATAAGATTGTAAAATTTGCTATAATAAATGAAAGTGATCCCATCGCCATATGTCTAGGAGTGAAAAATATGTTATATTTAGTATTACTCATTTTTTTATTATTTTTGACAATTATAAACACTTATTATTAAACTAATTATACTGATTTTTTCTATAATGTGACAGTTTACACAAATTCTTCCTAAAATGACAAATCAAAAAAAGTTGTCACAATTTAATTTTTTTAAATGACAACTTTTTCTTTATAACTTTGACATTTTGATAAAAAAATCTTAATAAATAAATAAAATAATTTTTAAAAATTAATGCAATCGTTAATAGTGTATATTTAGTAGAGAATAGTGCAATTAATCAAACTTACGGGAAAAAATTATTTAATATTTAAAAATTGAAAAATATAATTTAAGTTGTTATTTTAATTCTAAAATAGTATTCTGCCGATGATAGGTAGTTGATCTCCTTTAGGTTGGATAAGCAAAAGTTTTAAATGATTTTTTTTAATTTAATATTAATATTATGAACTATAATATATATGAATATTATATATAGTTTATATATTATGTATATAAACTATATATTTATATATATAAACGGACTTGTTATCCGAAATTATTATGAATGACAGATCTCTAATAAAAATAACAAAATGATAATGTGGGATGGCTGTTAATATTTTACTTTTATTCTATGTGTGTGTATATATATATATATATATATCTAAAATTATAACCGTATAAGTTTTGAGAGGAAATAAAGGGTATGCAACATGCAACAACTCTGACAGCTCACTTGCAAGAACTCTTACATTGACGATTAGTTCACATTGATGCCACCACTTTTGCGGAAAGAGATTAATTAAAGGTTGACGGCTGTCATGCAAGAACTCCAACTTTGACGTTGATTTCACATTGATGCCACGATTTTTGCGGTGTGTTCACATTCATAAGCCCTTGTGGTAAGAGATTAATTAAAGGCTGACAGCTGGTCACATTGATGCGACTACTTTTGCGTCAGAGTTAATTAAAGGCCGATTGCTGACAGGCAATAACTCTTACTTTCACGTTGAGTTCACATTGATGCGAATTCTTTAGCGACACGTGATTAATTAAAAGCTGACAGCTGGCGTGAAATAATCAAACTTGACGTGCGGTATTACTATTCATTTGAGTATTTGAGAGAGAGGGAGGGAGAGAGAGGAAGAAGAAGAAGAAGAGCATAGCATAGCATAGCATTACTCAATGGGGAGATCAACCTTAACCTAGGTGGCCCCATGGTGTGCCTCCCATTCAACTTGAACTTCCACATCCACTTCAACTGCTTTCGCGACAGGAGGGAGTTGGAGGAGAGAAGGAGGAGGGAGTTGGAGGAGAGAGTAAGGAGGGAGTTGGAGGAGGGAGTTGGAGGAGAGAGTAAGGAGGGAGTTGGAGGAGAGAGAAAGGAGGAGGAGGGAGGAGGAAGAAAAAAGGAGGAGGGAGGGAGAAAGGAGGAGGAGGGAGGAGGAAGAAAAAAGGAGGAGGGAGAGAAAGGGAGAAAGGAGGAGGAGGGAGGAGGAAGAAAGGAGGAGGAGGGAGAGAGAAAGGAGGAGGAGGGAGGAGGAAGAAAAAAGGAGGAGGGAGGGAGAAAGGAGGAGGAGGCAGGAGGAGGGAGTAAGGAGGAGGAGAAGCTAGATCAAGAGAGAGGCGAGAGGAGTAAGGAGGAGAAGAAGAAGCGAAACTCGTCACTACTTTTTGAATCTATAAGAAAATTTTTTTCGAAAAGGTCTTCTATCTTCATTTTCAAGTATTTTGAACTTCGATTTTTTTTTTATTCCCATTCAGATAAGAAGTTTTCAAGAGAGGTGAGAAGGAGGAGGTGGAGGAGTTTAGAGAGGCGAGAAGGAGGAGGTGGAGAAGAAGCGAAACTCGCCACCAGATCAAGAGAGGCGAGGAGGAGGAGGAGAAGAGAAACTCGCCACCAGATCAAGAGAGGCGAGGAGGAGAAACTCGTCACCAGATCAAGAGAGGCGAGGAGGAGAAGCGAAACTGGCCACCAAATCAAGAGAGGCGAGGAGGAGGAGGAGAAGAAGCGAAACTTGCCACCAGATCAAGAGAGGCAAGGAGGAGGAGGGGGAGAAGCGAAACCCGCCACCAGCGCCACGGCAATAGCAGCAGCGATAGCGATTAGATCTTTCCACTTCTCTAACCCTTACAGGTATATATACATATGCATCTACACGTACTGATTATATATACACTTGCAATATATGCTATCATTGATCTTTCATTTTTTCATGCAAAATGACGTTATTCGTACTATTTAATCAAACTACCTTATTTTCTTAGTGCGTAATATCATAGATTCCCAATTTATATTCAAAATTGTGTTTTTACCATATTTTATTATATGATAATCTTAAAAATCACATTATGTATGTCAAAAAATTGCCGTAGCACATCATGTTAGAAATATAAATTGACAATGGCTAACAATTTTCTTTTTATATATATTTATATGTATCTCTCTTTATATATATATATATATATATATTTCTTATTTTCCTAGATTTTTTTTTCTTCATTACCAAATTGTGATAAGAGGGGGAGGGATGCTGATGATATTTTCGTTTGTTGGGTGTATTGTGACCTTTGTCTTGCAGGTTGGATTAAAGAGTGGTGTGAAGAGGGTTGCTTGGAAAATATCATAAAAAAAATAAAGATGCTGAATGTGCTGCTCTGATGAAATAGCACGTTGGCCTTTTTGCTTGTGTGACTGTTTGTTAACGTTCCAATATATGATGTGTGTACCCTTTTTTTCCCTTGTTGCATGAAGGTCATGTGCGTTGTGGTTGTTTACCCAACAAAATAAAAATAAAAAAGGAGAAGGGAAAAAGAATTTTTTGGAAGGGTGGTTGTAGGCAAGAGAGAAAAATAATCGCCCTAAGCAGATTTGGTTTATCTCCGTTATTCATTCCTTCAATTTTTCTTTTTAAGGTACCCTAATCCAGGACATCATCTATTATTACATCGTGTATGAACATGATATGACATACATTCAAGTTCACATGTAGTGATATTGTCAAAAAAAAAAAAAAAAGGTATAATGGAGATGATTTTAATTAAATTTTGTATATTTTTATAATTCAACTAAAAATTTAAAGCACTTAAAAATAAATATCTAAGCCTAAGGAAAATAAAATTTTAAATCTAACTTAAAGACACATTATTTATGATTACATCATGTATTTGGCATGTATTCAAGTACATATTTGAGAGAAATTAGAAAAAAAAAAGTATTGAAAAAAATTAAAAAAATTGGAAAAAAATTGTAATTGAAAGGATGTAAAGAAAATTTTAAATTTTGTATAATTTTATAGCCTAATTAAAATTTTAAAGTACATAAAAATTTAAGATAAAAAAATCTCGTTAATATTCAAGTCTAAGAAAAATAAAATTTCAAATCTACCTAATTATATCTTGTATCACATATAATATTATGTTGAACTAGTTATATTTAATATCATATATCTTATTTTTAATTAAAATTGGAATACAATTCTACTTTTATGACAACTTCTATAACTATTTGTCTCGAATCTATTTTTTTTATAGTCTCTATTTTAAAGAAAAAAATATCTATATTTTTTAATATAAATTTCACTTTTTTGTTAATAAAGTCTGAATTTAATTAATTAAAATAGTATTATTATGTGTTTTGCTTATATCAAATAACGTGAAAAAATTATTTAAAATTAAAAAAGTATAATTTAAATTGTTGTCTCAAATAGTATTGAGCCGATCTTAGGTTGTTGGTATACTTTAGGTCTCAAAGATATTATATTTTTATTTTTAAATATTAATGCATATTTTTATTATTTACTATCAATATTATAAACTCATAAATATGACTATTATATATATATATATATATATATATATATATATATAAAAATATAAACGGACTTGTAATTAGGAATCATTATGAATAACAAATCTCCGTTCATTTCAGGATACCTGAATAGAGTAGAGATAACAAGAATCGTGATAGATGGGGGATAGTTGTTAATATCCCACCTTTGCTGTAATAAATAAATATAGATATTAATATAAAATTATAATAATATTTCAATAGAATTGATGTATATGTTTAATAAAATTGAATTTTTTTCCTAAAATTGTTATGGGTGTTTTTTTGTGGGGAGGTAGACTTTTATTAAACTTAAATTTTTATTTTAGATTATATTAGAGACAGAAAATTTGGATCTTTTTTATAAGAGACATCTAAATTGATTGATTTGTTGACTTAATAGTAAAAACAATCTTTCGGATACAGGTAAAGAGAGGAGAGGAGAGGTTAGTGTGGATTTAAAAACATCAATCCTAGCAATTGGTCAACATTTTATTTTCTCATAAAGAATTAACCTAAGTGCACGAGCTTTCTGTTATTATAGGATTTTGAAAGGATTAAATGTACGTAGCTATACATTCATGAACATAAAATCTTTTTTCGCAATTTGAATCCATAACTTTCAGGTCAGAATAGAGTAATTGTATTGTTTTGTCAAAGTCCGTCCTTCAATTCATTATCTCATGCAGAGTTTAGCGGAGTTTGGACATTCAAAGAACAAATGGCTAATACTTTCACTATCTCTGCCTACAGAGTGCACAAGAGTCATCCATTACCAATCCCAAACCTTTAGTTTATTCCTGGTTGCTAACCCTCCTATGTTAAGAAAATGATCACGCAAGAGTTATAATCTTTATTGATGGTCATTGGCAGGTCTGATAACTGGCCAAAGGTTTTTATTTGGGTATTTCAGGCTAAATTGGTGACACTTGACAAATTAAAACTAGTTAATTAGGGCTAGATAAAGTGTAGAAGCGGAATTTAAAGCTCGAGCTCATGAAAATTGGTGAACTTATATGTGGGCAAAGATTTCTTCTAAAGGAGATGGGCTTTTGCCATCCAAGGTTGATAGGATAAAGCATATTGAGGTAGATAGGGTCTTTATTGAAGAGAAAATCAAAATTAGACTTATTTGCACACCTTTATGTGAAGAGATAGGATCAATATGTTGACATTAGTAAAGGACTTTTGTGACATGTTCTTTTTAATGCATTAAGCAAGTTGGGTGTGTGTGTGTATAACACCTTTAGGATGAGTTTTGAAATCGATTTTATATGGTTTAAATCCAAAGTTAAGAGTGACAGTCTCTTGCAATTTAAAGAAAAAAGAAGAGGCCCGTCACTTAATAGGAGACTACTCAACTCAAATTCGTGTTTTCATACATAACATTTCTATCGTTGCACCAAGTAATGTCTCTTGTCACTTGAGCAATTATACACACGCAATATGTATATATATGTACAAACAGGATAGAATAAATAGGGGGGAGAGCGAGTTTTGTACAACTTTCCTCTTCCTAGCTTCTTCATTGTTTTTTCCTTCTCCTTGTTTCTTAGACCCTACTTTTTCATTCAAGTCATTGATAAACCCTAGAGCATCAAACAACTATCTCCACCAATTGCCAAGCATGGGGGTGCTTGGTGATCAAGATGATGGTGGCCATTGTATTGGCAAAGACAAAGTAGAGTGAGATGCAACGTGGTACAAAGGGTATTTTGAACACTTCTTTTGTTTTATAACAAGTAGTCTTTGAGTTGATAGTTGAACCTGTGATTTGAGGATAAAGGCGGATGCAAGGAGGACAAGTGACGGTCATGGTCCTTCTAAAAATTTTGATATTGTATTTTTTATCCCTAATTTTATTAGAATATTTTAACAAAATAGGATTTTGCTCCTTCCCAAAAATTTTAATATTGTATTTTTTATTCTTAATTTTGTTAGAATATTTAAACAAAATAGGACTTAGCCCCCCCCCCCCTCAAAATTTTTTGATATATTCTTATGAACTCTCTTAAATTTTAATATCTTCAATTTGACCCTCCCTAATTAAAATTTCTAGATACGCCACTATTTGAGGATATTACCAAAACCTCTTTCCAACTCATCTAATCCCAACAGTTGGGTGTTTTGAACACTTAAAAACCAGCCATAGTTTGTTCCTTACATATTACTACATGGAAAATTAGCTTGAGGTTTGGAAAACTTCAAGTAATCTTACTGTTTTAAGGACTTACCACAAGATAGTAAAAGGTAATTATCCCTACCATCAAGAAAAAAGTTAACTTATTTCTTCTTGTTTTTCTCTTATTTTGGATTTTATAGACTCTTGGCCTTTTTTTTTTTTCCAAAGATAAAGGAGAATAATATGCACGTGATGGCCCTCATCATCTTGGATTTACAATAAATCTCACGTGAATATCACAAAATACTAATATTATAGATATCATCACATCTCCACCTTACAAAGAACTTCATGTTAAACCTTACTTCTTCCAAGTTTTCTCTAGTATAATTCTTCAACGTTTTTCATAAATGGTACTCTAAAGAAACATTGGCCTCATTAGGAATCTACCATAAGAGCCAACGGTTTTTGCAAGAAGCTGCCCCAACAGTATCGCTAAGACTGCATGAACCCAATAGTTCTATGACAAGATAGTTTAACAAATACTAACATTTATTTCTTAGAAATTTGTAGAAAATCTTCACACCTTAATTCTTGGTGCTAATTTGTCGTGATAGCAGAGCTTAAATACCAGTTTGTTTGGACAAACCAACACATTGCAGCAAAAATTAGGCCAATTAATAGGATACTAGAAAGGACAACCACACATGGTTTAGTAAAATCATGTCTACGTGCACGTGAGAGAGAACCATCTTGTCTATGTCCATGTGAGAGAGAACCATTCTTTACTATAAAAATAAATGATCAATAGATTATTAACCGAGTTAAATCACATAACCTAAACCCAAAAATAAAAAAAAAAAAAATTGAACCTATACTCCCAAAACTTGAAGAACACACACAAATTCACTTTAAAGATGTGAGTGACTACCGTGGCTATACACACAAACAAAGACATATTAACATGGTTTGGCAAACTCGGAACAAAAAAAATAATGGAAATACCAAACCATATGGAGTTTATTACCTCTTGTTTATGGTTTTTAGCTTACCACTTAGCGATTGCTTAAAAATGGGGGCAAACATTGGGATGTTTCTTAAGTTTAGTGTACAACTATGGTGCGACATTCATGGTGTACCATAATCATTCATATCTTTTAAGGGACATATGAATTAGAGGCAAGAGCCACAAGTTTTTCATAATGTACCTTGGGCTGCTACCCGTGGTACTCTATGTTCTTTTAGGGAATAGATACTTCTAACATATAAGGGACATGTTGGCTCTACTGTAATAAGTTAACATTAAATATCCTCTAATCGTATCAAGTAACTTTCACCTACCCATAACTTATGCTTTACCTTCCCATGTCTAAGCACAATACATTAACCCAAGCTTATACCATACATTTTTTCAAGAGTAGTTATCTTGAGCCACACCCGTTTGGTAACAAATCACACTTAAGATGACACACATCCTTTTAGACTAAGACCATATTTGATAAGGCCAGTCACACATGAGCGATGACTAACCTTTGTAACACTACCAAGGTCTTAGGTGTAAAAAGTTGCTAATGTTTTTTAAACTCGCATATGCCATTTCTCTTTCTAAATGGTCACTATCCTCTCATTTCCTAACATTACTTTTGTATATTTTCTTATGTATCATTGTTGTTGTTGTTTTGTTTTTACTTAACGATGTCAATTTATTGCATTCAATTGAGAAAATTAGTCAACTTATGCAATGTGACTCATATATTTAAAACTGAAATCAACTTATTTCAATAAGTTACTCATTAGTGTTTAATTGATTAAGCAAGTGAAAAGTAATGTAATATTACTAAATTATTATTTCTTCTTTACTTTATTTTTATCATATTGTCTTTTCTTTTTATCATTGTTGTCATTTCATATTTTATAATCATTTTTGAACAATTTTTATCAAAGAATTGTATGTTTTTCAAAACTAGCTATTTAATCTCAACTATTGCTTAATCTTAATAACACTTTTAAATAACTCAACCAAATGAACATTTTTACTTGATTAACTTTAAATAACGATTAAATGTCAAAGTTTAAAAGATATAAGAATATTTTTCTTTATAATTTTTTTTTTGAATCTATAACTTCTTAAATTTTAAAAATTATTTCAATTTAATTTTGAAATCTTTCAATTTAAGAAATTGATTTTAAATGTATTTTTTTTTACTGTGAAATTAAGGTATATTTTTTTGAAATTAGTGAACCCCTTATAATTTAACTCTTTAGTTCATGTTAAGTGAAATTTTTTGTTTTTCTTTTTTAACACCACAGGATGACATGTGCAGGATGATCCTCGCTTCGAATCCTCTTAGCAGCAAAACGGTTACCTTTACCTTTCTTTTTTTCTTTCCCCAAACCCTTCAAACCATCGTCCTCCAGTTAGCCGCACATCGTCTTCCCCACCAGTCACAGCTCCATCAGCCGCAACTCCCAGAACTAGCATACCAGGTCTCTCTCTCTCTCTCTCTCTATAGTCTGTGCTTGTCTGAATCTTTTCTCTGTTTCTTTTACTTATTATCTTTCTCTCACTCTCTTTGCTATTTCTTTGTCAACCTCTGTCTCTTTCTTCTATCATATAAGGCAGCAAAACCAAAAGAAGAAATGCCTGAAAAATGGAAAAGGCAGAGAGGATTCTCTCACGAAAATATTAGTATCTTCTTCACTGTTTCTGTACAGAGCTAGGGTCGTTTATACACGTTTTCTCTGTCAAAACAGTTACAACTTAAAATATATACAAAAATAGAATGTATAAAAATAAAATAACAAACTATTCCTTTTCATATCTAGAACCTTCATCCGAGCAACATGTAGAAACTTGGGCCTGTTGTTGGGCTTGAGTCTGGGCTGTGTTGTCTTGACCTTGGGCTGGATATGTACTGTGTAATAACCCCCAAGATGGAGAATAGAGATTGACTATTCCCATCTTGGACAAATGAACATTGAGAAGAGAAGCAGGTAATGCCTTTGTAAAGATATCAGCCAACTGAAATTGAGATGAAATGTGAGAGGTGGTGATGCTACCTTCTTGGATCTTGTCGCGGATGAGATGACAATCTAACTCAATATGCTTTGTTCTCTCGTGAAAGACAGGATTTGCAGCGATGTGGAGGGCTGCTTGATTGTCACAAAAGAGCAAAGCAGGCTGTGGATGGGATACCCGCAGGTCAGCAAGGAGATATCTGAGCCAAGTGATCTCAGAACAAGTAGATGCCATTGAACGATACTCAGCTTCAGCTGAGGAGCGAGATACCACCGACTGCTTCTTTGATTTCCAAGACCCAAGAGAATTACCAAGCATAATGCAATAATTGGTTGTGGAGCGACGGGTGTCCGGGCATGAAGCCCAATCAGAATCACACTATGCTTGGAGTTGTAGTTGAGATGTAGATGATAATAAAATGCCTTGACCAGGAGCAGTTTTGAGGTATCTTAACACTTTGTGTGCTGCTGAAAGATGAGATTTGGTAGGGTGAGCCATGAACTGAAAAAGGAGCTGGACAACATAAGAAATGTCTGGCCGGGTGATTGTGAGATACAACAAGCGGCCAATGAGTCTTCTATAGGAACTAGGATCAGGCAGTGGCTGTCTAGAGGTCTTATGCAACTTAAAATTCTGCTGAAGGGGCAATTTGAGTGGCTTACAACCAAGGGTGCCCGAGTCTGAAAGGATATCCAGAGTATACTTTCTTTGGGATAAATGTATCCCTTTGGAAGATCGAGCAACTTCCAAACCCAAAAAATAACGTAAACATCCAAGATCTTTGATCTTAAATTGGTTATGGAAGAAATGTTTGAGAGAGTCAATAGAGGTTGAGCAATTGCCAGCCACAATAATGTTGTCAACATAAACTAAATGGGCGGTAAAAGAAGAGCCATCAAGCTTAGTGAAAAGGCTGTAATCAGCTTTTGATTGGTGGAAACCAAAAGCAATAAGAGAAGTAGAGAACTTAGAATACCATTGTCTTGAGGCCCGTTTAAGGCCATAAAGGCTTTTGACCAGTTTGCAGACCTGATGAGGTGCCCCTTTGTTGTAGCCAAGAGGTTTCTTCATGTAAATTTCTTCATCCAAGTCACCGTGAAGAAATGCATTGTGGACGTCAAATTGATGTAGGAATCAGCCCTTAATTGCTGCCACAGAAAGGAGCACACGAACGGTGACTAGTTTGGCTACTGGAGAAAATGTTTCGGTGTAGTCTATGCCTTCTTGTTGGGTAAATCCCTTGGCAACAAGCCTCGCCTTCAATCTTTCAATGGACCCATCAGAATTAAACTTGATTTTGTAAACATATTTACAGTCAATAGGTTGTTTACCAAGGGGCAAGTCAGTAAGAACCCAAGTTTGGTTTTGTTCTAAGGCATTGATTTCAAGTTCCATTGCTTTACACCAGCCAGGGTGCTTCAAAGCTTGCTTGTATGTAGAAGGTTCAGAAATGGTAGAGATGGAAGTGGAAAAAACTTGGAAAGAATGACTAAATTTCTGGTAATTGAGAAATTGAGTAAAGGAGTGAGAAGTGCAGGATTTAGTTGGAGAGGTCTTGGACAACAACTGGTTGAGGGCAGTAAGGGAGGCCTGTTGACAGTGAAAGTCTTTCAAAAATTGTGGGGCTCTCCTTGGCCTAGTAGACTTGCGAAGATGGGGTTGGGGAGAAGGGTTAAGAGGCGGAATAGGGGTGGGGGAAGGAGCTGGGGAGGCAGTGGAATCAGAGGGGGAAGGTTGAGGAGGGGAAGAGGAAGAGTGTAGGGGAGTTAAGGTTCTATTATGAGAGGAAAAGGATGGGAATTGAAATAAGTCAGGTAGGGGTTTTATGTAGACCAGATTGTGATTTTCAGGTGAAGACTTGAGGGAATGGAAGGGGAATATGGACTCATGAAACACAACATCTCTAGAAATAAAAGTGGTTTTGGTTTCAAGGTCAAGAAGTGTGTAACCTTTGATACCAAAAGGATAGCCTAAAAAAATACATATGCGATCCCTAGGATCAAATTTTGTTCTACCAGGAGCAATAGTCGATGCAAAGCACAATGATCTAAATATTTTCAAATGAGAGTAAGAGGGTGGTGAGTGAAACAAGAGCTCATATGGTGTTTTATTTTGTAAGAGGGGGCTGGGGGTCCTATTAATGAGATAAGTGGCTGTGAGGACACAGTCATTCCAATATGTGAGTGGAACACCAGCCTGAAACATTAGGGCCCGAGCGACATTTAAGAGATGTTGGTGTTTTCTTTCTACAATACCATTTTGTTGGGGGGTGGCAACACAAGATTTGTGGTGTATAATACCTTTGGAATTAAAAAAATCAGTCATATGGAATTCATGGCCATTGTCACTCCGTAAAACTTTAATAGTAAAGTTGAATTGATTTTGGACTAGATTAGTGAATGATTCAATGCATTTTCTGGTTTCAGATTTATTTTTAAGGAGATAAAGCCAAGTGGTTCGAGTGAAGTCATCAACAATGGTTAAGAAAAATCTGGATCCATCATATGCAGTGGTAGTACAGGGACCCCAGAGATCACAATGTACCAAGTCAAAAGGATGAGAAGATTTGTGTTGACTAGTGGGAAAAGGGAGGCGATGCAGTTTAACTAAGGGACAAATGCAACAAGGACTTGTATTAATAGATTTGATATTATTTTTTACAATCGGATCAGTAATTAAATGGAGACATGGAAAAGAAAGATGACCAAGGCGACAATGCCAAAGGTCATTAACAGTATTGGTACTCAAAACAGAAGCGGAAAATTGAAACAACTTAGAAGAAAATTGTGAAACTCTGGCAGATAGACTGGAAGGAGAAACCGCGTGGTGTTGGAGATGATATAGGCCATTCCTCACGCTACCCTTCCTAATCGTTGGCCAAGAGGCAAGGTCCTGAATGAAACAAACATCATCAAAGAAGACAAAACAACATGTGAGGGAAGCAACAAGTTTCTTAGCTGAAATCAGGTTAAAATTGAAAGATGGAACACAAAGTACCTCAGTCAGGCAAATAGAATTATTGAGTTGAACAGTACCCATATGTGTTGTTGGAACATTAGTTCGATTGGGTAATTTGACAGAATGTGAAATGTGTGTAGTAATAGAGGTGAACAAGGAGGGGCAGCAGACCATGTGGTCTGTTGCACCTGTGTCTATTATCCATGGAAAAGATGAAGTAGATGGTGTAGTGTGTGTGTGAGTGGAAAACAAAGAGAGATACCAGAGAAATTAGAGGCGGATGGAATGGTGGAGTTGGACTGAATTTGGTTAGCCGAAGGCTGAACAGCAATGGAAGCATCCCTTTGCTAAAGTAGAGCCATTAGTTGTTGATAGTGTGCCTTAGTTAAACCAACTGTATCATCACTATGTGCCGCAAGGTTGGTGGAAGGGAAAATGGTGGATTGGGTAGCAAGGACAGTAGAGGGTTGAGGTTTGGAAAAAAATTTATGGTTGGGTGGGTAGCCATGTAATTTGTAGCATTTTTCAACAATGTGGCCAATCATGTGGCAGTGACTACAAACAGGGGCTGCAGCATTCCCAATTTTGAAACAAGATTCAAGGGTATGGCCAGTGATTTTGCAGTGTGTGTAATATGGCCGGTCTTTCTTTGGGTTTGGTTTGGAGGAATTGGACAGTTTAGAGGTTAGAAATGGATGGTTAATGGCAAAAGCCATGGTGTCCGGGGATGGGCTATGGTGAATGAGGGAGTGTTGGCGTTCTTGTTGCTGCAAGAAAACCCTAGTAACAGAAGGCAATGGGTCTAACAACATGATTTGGTCACGAACATTGGAATAAATATCGTGTAAACCCATTAAAAACTGGAAAACGCAATCTCGTTGGTACCGATCAACAAGGGTCTTCATGATACCATAGTTGCAAACTAGAATAGGATCATAGATGGAAAGCTCATCCCATAGGGTTTTGAGCTTTCCATAGTAGACACTCACCGAATCGTTATCCTGGAGAATGCCGGCAAGGGATTTCTTGAGCTGGAAGATGCGAGGCCCATTCTGTTGGGAAAATCGATCCTGCAAGTCAGTCCAAATCTCATGTGCATCATCCACAAAAGCTATACTCGATTTTATAGAAGGACTGATGGAGTTCTGGATCCACGACACCACCATGTCATTACAACGGTCCCAGAGGTCGAGAAGAGGGTCATCGGGGTTTTGGGGTCTAGGGATGTCTTTGGTGATGAACTTGAGCTTATTTTTGGCACGTAGGGCACGACGCATAGCCCTTGACCAGGTAGGGTAATTTTCGACAGTGAGGAGGTCGGTGACAAGTATCATAGCCGGATTGTCGCCGTGATCAAGTCGAAATAGGTTATTAGGGTTACTGAGGTTCAAGAATTGTTTGGGATAGGGAGGGTTTGGGGGATGTTGTGGGTGAACAGAAAAAGCAACAGAGTGTGTTGGGGAAGAATTGGAAGAGCTATTGACTTGATCATCCATGGAGAATCCTTCTCTAGCTCTGATACCATATAAGGCAGTAAAACCAAAAGAAGAAATGCTTGAAAAATGGAAAAGGCAGAGAGGATTCTCTCACGAAAATATTAGTATCTTTTTCACTGTTTCTGTACAGAGCTAGGGTCCTTTATACACGTTTTCTCTCTCAAAACAGTTACAACTTAAAATATATACCAAAATAGAATGTATAAAAATAAAATAACAAAATATCCCTTTTCATATCTAGAACCTTCATCCGAGCAACATGTAGAAACTTGGGCCTGTTGTTGGGCTTGAGTCTGGGCTGTGTTGTCTTGACCTTGGGCTGGATATGTACTGTGTAATATATCAATCTCACCTTTTGTTTTTGGTTGTGATTTGCAGAGTCCTTTCGTTCAAATCTCCGATGAACAGGTATGTATGTAATATGAAAGTACTGTGTGTGTGTGTATTATGAGTCACGGAGAGAGGGGCAAGTGGTATGTTTTAGATATTGTATTAGCATTGTTATATGGAAGGTTATTGGGTTGTAAGTTTGATTAGCTGCTGCTACTAATTCCTCTATTTGAATATGAGTTCCTCTTTTGATTCGAGTGCTCTTTGTACATGCGACTGTATATCCGTTTGTTTTTCTTTGTAAATTTTTAAACAAAACGAACAGATATATAGGAAAAAAGCATGTATCCTGTTTTCATTTTTTTTATTCTTAAAACCAAAAAACACAATCTTAGGCCATCTCCAGTGGTGATTCAACTCAAATCCACATTGGTAAATTTAAGTTTGATGTTCTTCAATGATTATTTAAGGTTTTACTCAAATTTTTTTTAAAAATTTCTACCCTATCTCAAAAGCCACTTTATGTTGTTTTTTTTCAAAAATCATTCTTTCTTTTTTCTTCCAAACCTCTTTCATGTCTGTGTGAAAAGAAAATGTGTATTTATGTATATATGTGTGTGTGAAAAAAAAGTGTGTGGTGGAGATTAAAAGAAAAAGAAAGAAATAAGGAATAAAAGGAGAAGCCCTCTCCATTTCAGCTATATGCTCTCTCTCTCTCTCTCATGTCTCTTCTCTCATTCTCATCTTTCTCACTCGGTGGGGAGGCCATGGAAGGCCGAGTGTGTGCGCGTGTGTGACTGTGTGTTTCACATACAAAAGAGACCCTAGCTCAAAGAGGAAATCAAGGGAAGAAGAAGAAGAGAAGGAAAGAAAAGGGAAGAAGATCAACCACTATAAGCTCTCCCCAAAATACCGTCGCTTTCTTTTTCTTTTCCTTGCCTTTTCCATTCACTTTCCATCTAAGGTGAGGCTAGGTAGGGAAGAAAAATAGCCTATAGAAATTTGGTTATGGGAACAGTAATGCATTGACTTGGATTTGAATTTGAGGAAAAACTGATTTGGTTTGAGTTTGAGTTCAGGGTTAGATGACCATTTGTGTATTTTGACTCAAATTTAAATTTGATATCGCCTTTAGTTGTTGAACAGTAGATAGTGTGTAGGTACAATGGAACTTAGGTTTATGTTGTGTGTGTATGCCCATAGTATACTAATTTACTTCTGTTTAAGGAAAACTATCATCATTTCAGCAATTTCCCGGAAATCTACTATCTATTTCATCTTTTTGAGGGTGAATTTTTTTTAGCAGTGCTATAGTTTATTTGCTACCTTAAAAGGACATAGATTGGCATTCAAATCTAGAGTTAACTGTGATTTAACTTACTAATGAATAAAATTATATTGATTTCCCATGTCTGGATGATCTATGCAACGATGCAGTTGCCATCCAGAGGTTCTTTGGGCCCAGCGCTCTGATAAGGTCTACCTGACTATACCTTTACCTGATGCAAAAGATGTCTCGGTCAAATGTGAACCTCAGGGGTTATTTAGTTTCTCTGCCGTGGGTGTGTAAGGGGAATCCTTTGATTTCAGTCTGGAACTTTATGGGAAAATAGTACCTGAGGTATGTTTTACCTGCTGATTATTTATTTATTTTGTGTTCATTTAGTTGTAAATAGTGATAGAGCAATCATCCCTTTCTATATGTTTAGAATAAGTTTGCTATCATTTTATTTTTGATAAGTATGCTGGACAGTATCTCTTGTCCTAAAGGTAGCGGAGCAGAATGTTTTAAATTTATATATTCAGCATGGATGCCTTTTAGAAATAAAAGTATCAAGACTGGGAGAAAATTTCAATTTTGACTGAAACTGCTATTTTGTCATTTTTGCAATCAGAATGAAATATTAAATTTTTGTATCGTAACGTTGGGAACTTTTTATAGTTTTGTTGCTGGAGCTAGTTCCGGTCTTGTTTGGTAAACCATTACATTTAACATCTAAGTTGTTCACCATGGACTATATCTCACCCATGAATGTGCTTGTTCTTAGAAATATCACATTTATAATTAGGATAGTGGAAGTGACATTCATTTGAATACATAAAAAAAATCCATGTCTTGAAGCATTTGAAATTGTAGAAAGCTTGAAGGATATAGTAAGACAAACCAGGCCAACTTGCTCCACCTATGTGACGCAGTATCCGCTGTGTGCTTGCAGTTCCCTCCACATGCAGTATGAACTCATCATCTGCTAGCTCCACACCTTTTGGTGTTGCTTGCTTTTGCAAATATTTTATGCATCTAATTGAGTATTCAACCAAAAAGAAGAGTAGAGGAAATCAATTGAAGAAGTCATTCTAAAATATGCAGGAAACATACAAGCATATGTGTAATCAGAGATGCATTTTGACTCCCTCCTGTGAGGCAATAACAGAGACAACTGAGAATTCTTTCACCTAGAATTCATTTTTTTAACTGCCATGACACATATTTTAAATGGAAGTGGGAAAATTAGAATTTGTTTTTCTTTGCAAATCTCAGCTGATCTGTTAGTCCTGCTCCTTTTGGGGAAAAAGGGTATAATAGTCTACTATCTATTTTGGGGGGGTTTTGGTGGGGTGGGTGAGTAAAAGGTTCCCTTGATCCTGTGTAACAGCCTACCTGTCCTGCCAAGCCGAGTCTATAATTGATTTAAATAGAACATCATTATTTTGATTTAAAAAAGAGTAAACTAGTGAAGAACTGACTAAAACTAGAAAAAACAACTATTTCATAATATCGAAGTTTCAAAAATACTCATAGATTGACATGTTTACTGTATTGGAAAAAAGTATCAATTTTGCTAAATGGTTGGGGCCTGGGCACCTTTCCCCAACCCCGACCAGACCCCGGTTGGGGTTTTAAACCTCTCCCCGACCCCTTTTGGAATCCCTCATACCCATCCCATTAGGGGATGGGTGGGACATGTTGCCATCTGTAATTAGAAGCAGCTCTGTTAGTCTACCATCCGATTGGATCCCTCCAACTACAAAAAAGGGCTTAGACATCAAAAACTGTGTTTTTTTTTTTTTTTTTGGGGGGGGGGGGGGGGAAGAAGTTTCATCCTGAGATAATATTGATGCTACCACTTCAATGTCATACGCTTCATGTAAACAAAATCTTGTATTCATTCCATTCCATTAGAGGCAGCGTCTATTAGTCCTACCAATCAATTGGCTCCTCCAACTTCAGAAAAGGCTTCGACGAGAAAAACGGTCCTGATCTGGCACTCTCTGACTTCAATTTGATCATTTCCACTAAATCCTTGTAATTCCACATCAGAAAAGGCTTAGAGAAGAGAAAAAGGTCCTGATCGACCAGCCAATGCTGGATTTTAATCACGTTTCAGCTGCTAAATAGTATCTACCCTCTTTGTTCAACAAAAAACATTTTAAAAAAAAATTTGTGGTAGGCCATACTTCATCACTTGAATGTTCCATATGCAGAATTATTGTGTTGGTAAGATGCTCTTTTGAGTAAGGATAATAGTACAAACTAAGTTGAGATGAATTACTTGTCCATTTCTTTCAAGAATTTATCATAACCAGGGAAATGCAGCCAGTTGAGTGTAGTTGCAGTCAGAGCTTCAAAAGTAAATCATCCATTAAGGACATCCGCAGCTAAAGGAATTAGAGTTGCCAACCACACAAATGAATCTTCCCCAACACCGGGCCCATCATCAACCTGTCAACAGAACACACTAAATATTAGCACAAACAAAAAGAGTGAATTTTAAATTCATAAGACCAATAGTGAAAACAACTATAATATTGTTTTATGTTCTTCATATATTTTATAAAATCAAGTGATCTTTCTTATGTAATGACTCATACAGTTAAATCCTATAAGCAGATGTTTGGCTAGAGCATTGTCACCCCAAAGTAGCACTAATAATTTGAAAGACAGAAGGCACTTACCAGGAGTGGCATGAGGTCCGAATAGAAAAGAGGGATGTCATATTCTTCTTGAGTTTCTCTTACAGGGATCTTCCTATCTTCTTTCGCCTTTGCCCGCACTCCTGCAAACCAAAAAAAGGTGCGGATAGGGAATTATAATTCTAATAACAGTTCAAA
This sequence comes from Nyssa sinensis, assembly GCA_008638375.1. Lineage (NCBI taxonomy): Eukaryota > Viridiplantae > Streptophyta > Magnoliopsida > Cornales > Nyssaceae > Nyssa > Nyssa sinensis. Next base: position 37,777,170 of record CM018050.1, read on the forward strand.
ACATATGAAAAGACTAATCAAAACTCTTAAGGAAACGAGAAGTTAATTTCATCTTTATAATTGCATTTTTCTACCTACCAATGATGATTTATGCAAGCATTATTTTAGATTACAACAATAACTTCAAAAGAAGCAATCTTTGAACCACTTCTCTTAAAGGTGACAGCTCGGGAACACTCAGGTGGCCTATCCAGGTGTCTACATCAAGTTATTTACAAGTATGAAACAATGTCTCCCATACTCTACATGCCCTTCCATAAGCCTTCTTTGTTAGCTTTTCATATGTACTCCTTGTACTCTTTCCATCAATAAAAGCCTTCTTTGTTGATAAAATATATATATATATATATATATATATATATATATATACACACACACACACACAAGCAGATGGGGCTCACTTCTTTCCCTTGCATTCTACGAATAGTAACGTGGGTCAAAGCCAAGAGATGCCTTGGTTACCTCTTCTATAATCTTGAAGGCCTTGCCTAACCTTATATATGACAAATCAAATCAATCACTACCCCTCTTTCCAACTTTTCAGCATCTTCCTCTTACAAATTCAGTGCTTCATATTTCAATTGCAGTAGAGGATAGTAGATATTATTGTAATCAAGTGAGTGCATGCACTCAGGAGTAGGTAATTGTTAAATTTTGGAGGCCAACCGCAACTATATTCTTCCACATACTGTCACTATTGTTAAAAGAGGTTAAACTAACACTGAAGATGCTGCGTCAGATTTTTCTATCTACTTTTCTACTCTGAAGAAACATATGGTCACTTAAGTTTAGTTTCAGTATCCACCAAACCTTTTTTTTCCTACCCTACACTTGCCAACTCCATAAGGGTGATGCAGTCATTTCCTATGAGAATCTAAAGAATGCAGTGACCCGCTAAAGATAACAAAACTGTACATATCCAGTAATCAAGCTATAATTTCTACCTATGAGAAAAAAGGAAGTTGATTGTGCCTTCCATGGGAAATGAGATGAGTAGATCAAGCTATAATTTCTACCTATGACAAAAAAGGAAGTTGATTATTCCTTCCATGGGAAATGAGATGAGTTGACCCAAGCAGTGGGTTGCTTACACTTGTGCTCAAAAAATAAACAAGGTCCAAAATTCTTGATCCGACCTCAAGTAATTATGCTTCTAAAGCTTATCAAGCGAAGGTTGAGTCGAGTTCAACAAATTAAGTTCAAACGTGATAAGCTTGACTTATTTATGTTAGGAGTTGAATTTAAGGAAGCCTTTAATTAAGTTGATCATGAGCGAAGTTTGATTCATTCCACAACACATCATTCCTATAAATCTTTTCGCATTTGCCCCCTTCGTTTTTTTTTTCCCACAATTTTCTTTGCCTTGTATTGTTATTCTAAGAACCTTCATAAGCTTTTCGGGGGATGATATTTTACCAAGCCTAACATTGAATCACATGTCCATTCCATGCATGCCAAGTATTACACATCTTTCTGTTTTACGTCAAGCAATACTCTAAAGCCTTAAACCCAACTTTTGGGGTTGGCTATATGAGTCCTGTCTTTCCATTTCTACGTCAAGCAATAGATGGATAAATTTGCAAACCTTATTTTCATTTACCTTTTGAAGTCCTATTTTATAATTTCTAACGACAATAATAGAACACAACCCCCTGCCCCCACCCTGTCCTGCCCCCGGCTCTGTGGGGCACAGTTCTTTTAAAAAACATCATAAAAAGGGAGATAATGGTATAAGCGTGCCTCTAGGATAAACCCCAATGATAACAACAATAAGATCTAATTATTTCCTTTGTGAAATTTTCCAGTAATCCCTGAATAAAATTCCCAACAAGTTGATTTTAATTGACATTAAAAATGACACCTTTCAAATTAGAACTTCATAAGTAATTTACTAGTTTGCCTCGATGCATCTTTTCTACAAATGCATGTCCATTATTGTTATTATTAGATAACACTGCCATTCGTACTCAAACTTTAAAGCATCTGCCTGCTTGACATCAATAAGTTGCACAATGGACCACAGTTGCAACATACCACAGCTACAATTTCTCTCAATAGATAACACATATTACCTTAGCAAATACATCAAATAATCATTAAAGATAAACACATATTACATATTGAAAAATGAGAGCACATCAATTGATCAAATGGCATAATAGGTTCAATAATGGAGTTTGCAAGATGAGAAAATTTCTTGAGGACATAATTGGATAAATCATATAAACTCATAAACTCATACTCCAAGTCTCCAAATGGAGGCATTTGTGGGGAAAAAACTCGGGAATCTTTGTTACAACTTACAAGTCATGGAAAGAAAAAGGAACACTACCATAGTGGATCGTAAAATTTATCCTTTTTACATGAAGCTGTATAGACTATTTTATTGAAAAAATTAACGTTTTGAATGCATAAATAACATGTAGAATTTATTTACTGAAATCGGGTTATCAAATAGGACTAGTTTCTTAATTCCTATAACCCATTGAAAATCCCAAGGATTGTTTGCAAGAAGAGAAAAGAAATTGCGTGCCGGGAGGAGGAGGGGAGATGCAACAACACAACACAAGAGGTTTTCTGGAACTTGGCCTACCTAACCAGTAAGCAAATGGGAAGAAACTTTATAGTAAAATTTGATATATTACAAGGAAATGAACATTAAAACATTGTTTCTGCTAACTGTGTCCCAACCACTTTCAGTGCAGTACCTCAATAACATGCTGCTGATACCATCTATAAGCCCATAGGCATCTTCAGTTTACTGGAACTTGGTGTACCACAGCACAATACAAGAAATTTAACTCACTGGCACAACTACAACCATGGGCAATTGGCAAAAGAAACACCACTATAAAATTAGAATAAAAAACAAAAGTATGAACATAAGAACATTGCCACTGGCACTTTATCTCGTAGTACCTTCTTCTGCATTCCCCCAACAACAAAGGTGATGATACCAACTCTAAATCCCTAGGCATCTTCAATTTAAACCTGGAGTTGGAAAGGAAAGACAATAATAGGAGACATCACCCTTTAACACCTTCTCCTACACCTCTCATCCTGTCATTAAATTCCCCTTTCACTAGTTTTAGTTATTACCTCTTCACAATACTATGTTTTCAGTCAATTCTTGGATGTCCCATGTGGCCTCTCCAATGCATCCACTTCCATTTGTACAAGACAACTAAAGGACACCATTACTAACAATTTTGGCTATTATCAAACCAGCATACGCCCTTTCAGTGCACGGGAAGTTTGGAACATCATCTACATTTCCAGTGGCAGATCTAGACCAACAGTAAGAAAGGGCTTTCTTTTTTTTTTTTTGGGGGGGGGGGGGGGGGGATTTTTAAAACTAAAATCTTAAAAGTTCTCTTATAAAAATATAAAAAATTATGGGGGGCAATTCTTAATTTTTTTAAATTCCTATATAAAATAGGGGTAAAAAATAAAATTTTAGAAAGTTTTGGGGAGGGGGTCATAGCCCCCCTCTATATCCATCTCTGCACAGTCCTCGCCATAACATCAATTCTCCTTGGACTGAAACACAAAAAAGCTGAATGCCTTCCAAGTTCTTCCCTTGAACACATGATTTTCTCTTGTTCTCAGTTCCCTAGATTAGTACAACCTACTTCCACCTTTTTTAAAAAGTTATATCTGAATTATTATTCAATGACAGTCTTAACTCTGCATTATAATCTTGAAAGAAAGACACCTTATATTATATACATATATGCATATACGTATATATATTAATATATATGTGTGTATGTATGTATAGAGAGAGAGAGAGAGGGAGAGAGAGATTACTGAGCACATCTTTGAAGGACGTCGTTGGCAATGGAGGAAAGATGCTTCTTGATCTTCGTCATCTCGTGATGGGGTTGATGGGAGTGCTGTGACGTGAAGAGAGGGAGGAGAGTCGGAGTTTTCCTGTTATTACGATGAAGGCTTGGGATGTGTTGGTTCCTAAGACTGCCACGTGGAGGCCATGCAAGACTCGGTGCATTCCCAAAATGGCTGCTACTGGGGAAGATTAACGCAAGGGAAGTCTCTTCTTGAATAATTCTGTCAGTTATCCTAACTAATATAAAAAATTATAAGAAAATTAATTGTAATTATTAAATATCATAAGAAATTTGAAATAATATAATAATATGTAATTAAATTTAAAGGTCAGTGTAATTATTTTGAATCCTACACAAAAATAATTTTCAAATATATCATTTCACACCATGTTTATTATATTGGAATATAAATAAAGATAAAAATTAATGATATGTAGCATTACTTGCATTACAATTATTAGACTTTGTATCCTCCCAATTAAAATATGAGACTCCTTCATTTATAATGAAATAGAAAGTATTCATCTGTAAGAAAATATGAGACCCATCTTTGTATGGGACTCACATGGATGTGATGGATCGCATTTGTCTCACAAATGGTCTATTTTTATTTTTATTTTAGAAAAAAATATTAAAATATTCTTAAAATAAATTTTATAATTCAAAAAATTTATAAAATTTTTGTTCTATTTAAAATATTCAAATAAAAAACTTTTATTACAAAAAAGTTCAATTATAAACTTTCATCTTGATACTATTAAAAAATATTATTGATTAGATTAAAATAGTCTTCAAGATGCATTCTAAAAAAAAATATTAAATAATTCATAAAATAAATTCTTTAATAAAAAAAATCATAACATTTTTTTATTTATCTAGAATGCCTAAAAACTAATTTTTCACTTCATAAATATGATTTTTTTTAGATTGAAGAATTTATTTTATATGTTTTTTAGTATGTTTTTCTAAAATGTATTTTAAAGGTTATTTTAGTCTAATTAGTAATATTTTTTAACAGTATTAAGATGAAAGTTAATAATTAAACTTTTTTTATAGTAAAAGTTTTTTATTTGGATCTTTTAGATAGAAAAAATTTATTATGAGTTTTTTAAATTGAAAAATTTATTTTAGGTCCTTTTAGTAGTTTATCCTTAATTTTATTTGAAAATGAGAGAATTCAAATGCTACACTTATTACAAGTATAATTTTTTTTTTTTATCTTTATTGTAATAGGTGATTGAAATGATACCCTTTAGGGTCACTCTAGATTTAACCAGTGCATGTAGGTAAGAGAGTTTACATGTGTCTCTAGATTTGTACCCGATTATGTGGTCGAAAGTTGCACTTAACGGAAAAGTAATATTGAATTGTAACATTGAACATCATAATTTGTGTAGGGATTCTAGTTCCAAAATTGATAGCCAATCCAAGGGATTTTTTGCACACACAAAGAGTAACTTTTTTTTACTAGCATAAAAAGGGTCAGCTCGTGGCAACAGCTTAGATGTGATTTTTTTTTTTGGTAATCGGGTGTTTGATACTATTGTACCGACTAATCCCGAGACTCATGTTAAGCATTCCCTTTGGTGGGTCAAAGAATTATTTCAATATTTATAAGATTATGAAATTTTACAGTTTTAGGAAAGTGTAAAATTTTACATTTTAGATTGGGACTAAGCTTTTCACTACAAATGTGTAAAATTTCACACTTTTGTTGAGACAAAATTTTATACTTTTGGAATAATTTTTTTCTTCATATTTTTATATTCAATATGAATTTTGTTTGATAGATCTCAATGTTTAAAATCTAAATATATAATTTTTATTAAAACTGGATTTATAAATTTCAAGTTATTGAATTTTAAAGTTTTGTAAATTTTTTTTGGTGAATGCACCGATTTCACGGAAAATTCCCTGGAAGAGTATTTTTTACACTAAATAATTAAAGAACTTCTTGAGTTCATATGTTTCGACTTGCATTATATAATAATTTTAGCACTTTTCTTGAATTCTTGATCGCATGACCCATAAAAAATTACTAAAATTAAAAAAAAAAAAAAAAAAAAAAGAGATCAATTTTTTTTCCTTTTAAATTTTGTATGACAAATCCACTTTTCTAATAGCCAAATAATTTTACTAAATTTTCCATCTAACCCTCACCTGCACCCCTTCTCCTCCCTTCACCCTTTCTTTCCCCAAGCCTTTTCTCTAACATTTTTTTCCTTTTTATTTTACACAAATCCCGTGCTTAACTCTACCACCACCACACCATCCAACCAACCCTTTTCATTTCTCAAACCCTAACCCTAGCAACACAGGTCGTGGTGGTGGTGGTAACAATGAGAAAGAAAATGGGTGGTGGTGACGACAACTGGTGAGAGTAGGTTGGTAGTGGATGACGATAGGAAAAAATCAAATTTGAAAATTAGATTAAGAATATCTAAAATGTGTTCTCATTCGGATGCAACGATTATAGTTTCTGGTACAATGATTACAATGTTGCAACTAGTACAATGCTTAATTAAGTATTAGTTATGGCATTGTAATCGTTGCACTTGGTATTATAAACCTTACATTTCACGTCACAATAATGTTTAAAATGTCATCTTCCTTATTTCAACATCCATTCATGCCTTTCTCTATAGTCTTTTACCTTTCTCTCATGTCCATAGACATTCATTTGACTCGCCATGAACACTTTCAGTTTCAGTCTCATTATGCAAATGGATCCCATTATACATCCCAGGAGTGCAAGCAAATGTCTATCAATAACTAAAAATATTTCAAAAAATCAATAATGGTCCCATTAAAAATGTCCAATTTAAATTAAAAGCAAATATGAAAACCTTCAAACTTAGTGGGGGAAAAAACATAATTTAGAGGATTATATTTGAAATTTTTTGAAATGTTAAAAAAATAAAAAAAAAAATTAAAAGCAATTACCCTCGAGCCCATGCTAGTTCTATCCACGAGTCTACCAATACCAATAATCCATAATGAAAATGAAACTCAGAATATGAAAATGAAACAATTCCTTCCAAAACTCTTTGCTCAGTTTGATTGTCCGGAAAACACGAGGAAAGTGATTCTAGAGAACACAAAAGGAAATTAACGAAAGGCCAACAAGTAAACAAAGAGATGCAGGAAAACTCTTTGTCTCCGTTTGGTTGTTGAGAAGTTTTGTGGAAAGTGACTCTAGAGAAAATTAAATGTAAAAAAATTACTATTTTCTGCTTGGATATAATGTAAGAAATGGTATGCAATAAAACATTTTTTTCTATAGAAAAATAATTATTGATAGAACGCACGAAAAATAAAGGAAATTGTTTTAATTTTGCTTTGCTTTCCTTTCCTTTCAAATTAATCAGACCAAGCTTCTGTGTTTCAAATATAATGATATTATTTCTTTTATTTCTTTTTTTTATCTGGGCTTTTGGAGTGACAAGTAAAAGTAACTCCAATAGTAAGCTAGTATAGAAAAATTCAAAAGTCATGCATATTAAATTTAGACATTTAACATAAATAATATCATCATGATGCTTTATTTTAAAGTATGTCACTTTTTTCTTCTGTGAAATAGTTGTTTATTTATGATGAAAGGAGAAATTCTTACATGGACCATGCCTATTGATTTGGTTCGTGAACTTTGCTAATCACATTTTCTCATGTAAAATCAACTCCAATGGTTAAAGTTATTTTAGTTATGTTAAAGTTAAATTTTAGCCTTATTACAACATCAAAAAGCTATTTTTTGACATTTCAGTTTTATTAGTGAAATGATATTTTTTTGATAGAATTACCATTATTTTTTTTAACTATCATTGTAATTTGAACAAAAAATTTTTTTGATCAAATCTGGACTAGCATTCCATTTAAAACAAAATCAATTAATACTTACATATTAAATATCTGATTCACTGTCCTTTCTATAATAAATATGTGGGCAATGAGGCGGTAGTGGACTATTTGGTGAATTAGTAGTGGTAGTTGAAGTTATGGATGGCAATGAGTCATTTCTTGAGAGTCTCGTAGGAGCAACTAAAGTTGAAATATTAGGGAGAATAGAATATAAGGATGAGGCAGCAGAGAGAGAGATGAAGAGGCCTTGTGGCTATGATACCATGAACAAATTTGAGTAAAGCTACTTCTCATAGATTATAGGCACAGATTTATACAAAGACAAATATAAAAACTCAGAAAGTTGTTACAATCCCTTACTCTTAGGTCTCATCTAGACTGTCAGATTAAAAAAATCGGATTTAATAAAAATAAAATCCTATGAAATATTAAATATTCTATTTAAGTGTTTAGAATATATGTCTGGATATGCTGTTATGTTTCAATGTTATACTTAGATTGGTACAATTATTAATACAAATAATAAAGTTTTGTAGAATATTAAATTTGTATTCTTAACAATATTTTTTCTGAGATCCTAAAAAAATCAAATTCCTAAAAAATAGTTTTTCAAAATATATGTTTAAAATTTTCAAAAAAAGAAGAAGAGAATAATTAAGAACACTAGAGAGATATTAATAAATAAGAAATAATTCAACAAATTTAATAATTTATTGTGTAAAAATATTAATAAAAATGATTACCACTAGATATAAGAAAAAAAAATAATCAACACTTTGAAATCTATTTAATAGTCCAAAAATGTCACTCGTAGTGATGATAATATGTTTTATACATATATATATATATATATATATATATAAATTACGTCAATAGTTGCCGTTGGAAGCACTTTTCTCTTTTATTTTTGTTATGAGAGAATGATTGATTTTTTTTTTTTTTTTTTATATTTTACTTCTTATTCCAATGAACATGAGATAAAAATAATTCTATCAGGGTAGTCGGATTATTCCACACTAATAGAATATAATTATAAGTAATCCTATCCTAAATATATATTCAAACATAAAATAAAAAATTACTTATCTTATTCCTTACTTAACCCAAACCGTAGTTGTTTCTGGCTCATTCAAATAAGTACATTTGCCACCAAATTTTACTTCAATGATAGTGGAAATTATTTTCTTCGAAATATTTCATTTTGTTCAATATTTAAAGGAAAGAAACAACATATTACGTGGTGGAAACGACTCTTCTATTGTAATGAACTTTTTATTTACTGTTTAATTATGGATAAAAGAATGTGCCATGTATTCAACGTTATTAAAAGAAATTGAAAGGAAACTATCTGGAAAAATATAGTGGTGTAGCCATTTGAAATCACGTCCAATATTTTAAGGAAAGAAACGGCTTAGTCCCGTCTCTCCGTCTAGTAGTGTAGATTCGGTCGGCTGAGGAGTTGTATTTGTAGAGATATTTTCAAGTGAATTTAATACAACACATAATAATATATTTTTTTAATAATATTTTGTCATTATTATAATAATATTTTATGACCTAACTAAGTTCACTCAGATAAATTCATCAATTTAATGTGGGGTGATTTAATTGACTGTGAATTTCATAGGCCAGTTAAAGCGAATTAAATCCTACCACGTTAAATAGGTGAACTTATATGAATCAACTTATTTGAGTCATAAACATTATTCTATATACTATGTCTTACTAAAAAAAAATGAGTCATATTATACGAGTAGCATATCATGACAACAAGAATTTTGTTGCCTCATTTATGCATTTTATTTTTTAATTTTTTAAACCCATATAATTTTTTCTTTATTGTCTAGAACAATGCAATTTTTAAATCAATTTTTTCAACGCAATAATCTTTCCAAAAAAATAGATTTTAAAACGTCTTTCGAAAAAATATCTTTTATTTGAATAGAATTTTCAGGGTTTCGCAATTTGTTACTTCTTAAGTTTTTAAATTTTAAGTCAAAATAAATCTTTAAAAAAAAATGATCTTTTAAGCATGTTTAAAAAAAAAGAGGACTTTAAATAAAAATTTTAAATGAAAGTAATCTCTACAAAAACGCCTCCAAAAACGACATGAATTTTGACAATAATGAAAAACTGCATAGATTGGGAATAATTAATAATAAAATAAATTTCATGGGTTAGAGTAAAAAATCCAGATCCACAGCTTCTCAGAAATGGAGCCGCCAAATTGTTTAGGTTCCATCGCTTGCCAGTTTTCAATATTAAACAATCTAAATTTAGAAAACTATTCATGTAATTTATGTATGTATTGATACAACCAAAGTCATTGTTCCCAATGGGTAAATTTATGAGCTTAGAACCGATCGAGCTGGTCCAAGCAAGTGGCATAAAACAGGAGGTTTGAAATTGGATCATGAGCAGGTTGAAATTGGATCGAGCTGGTCCAAGTAAGTACCTGCTTGCCAAGAGCAATATTGGGCATATATATTTTTCATTTCCGCTTCCTTTGAACTCATATCACCCTCCCCTGTTATTTTCCCATGGGTTCGCTGATCAATCGTTGGTGCTGAATCTCTCCACTCTCTGCTCTTAGCTGCTGTTGAAGCTTCATCTGGTGTGCTCGATTGGCTGGGTACGCCTAACCTCCTCTTCGCTTTCTTCTGTAACTCTAGCTTTGTTTTATTTTCTTCTGGCGTTGTATGTTCTATTCCATTTAAGTACAATCAACTCCCAAAAAAACTCTCATAAAAAGAAAGCTGAAAGAAAATCGAGAAAAGTGAGTGCTAAGAAATGGCTGAAATTGTTATTGCTATTGGTGCAAAAATTGGGGAATACTCGGTGGCTCCAATAGGGCGTCAGTTTGGTTATGTGAATTTTCTATAAGAGCAACATTGAGAAGCTAAGAGATGCTGTTGATAAGTTGGAAGATAAAAGAGCTGGGGTGATGCTTTTGGTTGACCTGGCAAGAAGGAATGTAGAAGTTATTGCACCTGATGTAGAGAGGTGGTTGTCCCTTTCGGATGAGATTTTTACAGTGGCTTATAGAATTTTAAGAGAACATGAGAGAGTTGAACGTAGTTGCTTGAATGGATGCTGTCCACATCTAAAGTCACGTTTCTCACTGAGCCGTAAAGCCAATAAACTGCGCCATGAAATGCTTGACCTCTTACAAGAACAAAACTTTGGGAGGATATCATACCCTGCACCTCCATCATCATTTTCATCGTCCACAGGAGTTTTTATAGATTTTGAATCTCGAGTGTTGACTATTAAAGGTATCATGGCAGCTCTAAGGGATGATAGGGTGTACATGATTGGGATATGTGGAATGGGAGGTGTCGGGAAAACAATTACTGTGAAAGAAGTTGCCAGAAGAGTGAAAGAAGAGAATTTGTTTGATGAAGTTGTAATGGCAGTAGTCACCCAGCAGCCAAGCCGAAAGAAGATTCAAAACGAAATTGCAGACCAATTGGGTTTAAAACTTGAAGAGGGGACTTCGGTTGCTAGAGCTGCTCGACTTCGTGCGAGAATAAAGGGCATCAAGACAGTCCTTGTAATATTAGATGATGTTTGGGAAACACTCGATTTGGTCGAAGTAGGAATCCCTTTTGGAATTAAGGGTTGTAAAATCGTATTGACATCACGAAATCAAGATGTTTGCAGTCAAATGCCAACCCAACACTATTTCACTATCGATGTCTTATTAGAACAAGAGGCCTGGATTCTTTTCAGGCGGATGGCTAGCAACTCAATTGACGATCCAAATCTGCTAAAAGTAGCAGAAGAGGTTGCTAAGGAATGTGGTGGCTTACCAATCGCACTTGTAACAGTTGGAAGGGCACTAAACAATAAAAGCAAGTATTTCTGGGATGATGCACTTCTACAATTGAAACAGTCTATGTCAGGGAACATCCCAGGAGTGCAAGCAAATGTTTATCAATCTCTAGAGTTGAGTTATAAATATTTAGGAAGTACGGAAGCCAAGTTGCTTTTTCAGGTTTGTTGTTTATTTCCAGAAGATTTTGATATTCCAATTGAGGATTTGGTTAGATATGGAATGGGGCTACAGTTGTTTGAAGGCATTGATATGTTGGGAGAAGCAAGAAAGAGAGTACATGCATTGGTTGAAATACTAACAGGTTGTTTCTTATTGTCAGATAGTCATAAGACAGATTCTGTCAAAATGCATGATGTCGTTCGTGATGTTGGGAGATCTATAGCATCTAGAGATAACCATGCATTTATAAGACATAATGTCAGGTTGGAGTGGCCCAAGATAGATACATACGAACATTACACTTCCATTTCAATGACATCGGATGCCATTACCGAGCTCCCAGAGGGGCTACATTGCCCAAAACTTGAGTGTTTACTTCTGGCATGCAAGAATGATTCACTAAAAATACCAAACAATTTGTTTGACGGGATGAGAGCACTCAGAGTTTTAGATTTCCAGGCCATGTGTGTTCTAGTGCTACCATCATCTCTTGCCTCTCTGAAAAACCTTCGAACACTAAGCCTACGCAATTGCCAGTTGGGAGACATATCTGTTATCGGAGAGTTGGAGAAACTGGAATTCCTCAGCCTTTATGGTTCTTCCATCAACATATTGCCAAAAGAAATAGGGAAACTGGCTAAACTAAGGTTGTTGGATTTGACGGAATGTACGAATCTTGAAACGATTTCTCCAGGTGCCATATCCGGGCTTGTCCGATTAGAAGAACTACACATGCTGTGGAGTTCAACCAGATGCAGCCTCATAGAGGTGGAGTCGTTGCCTCGTTTGAAAGTTTTTAACTGGATCTCTAGCCATGAATAAGAGATGCATTGCTCAGTAACTAGAGTGTGGTGTGATTTTAGCCGTCAACTTACATTGCACCTAAATTGTATTTTTTTTCTTCTTTTGTTGTATTTCTGATTTGAATGTGGTTTCTTTTCTATTTTCTTTCATTTTTTTTCTTTTGTTGTTCTAGTTGGAGTCCATGTGCTACATGCATGCATCCCAACTTTGTTGTTTGTGGCTGGAAATAAAGTATATTTGTTGGACAGTATTTTATGATTCAAATTGCCGTACGCATAAGTCTCTGTCTAAATAAAAAAAAAATTATTTAATAAATGAATGACTCTCATTATTTGCAAACAGATTTAAGCATATAAATTTAAGCAATAAAACATTTTATATTTGTGTGTTCTTTTACTTGAGCAAAAATATAATCTTCCTCGTATATTTTTAAGCTTTCTATACTAGAAATGTTAATGAATCGAGTATAGGATGGGTTATCTTATTCCATACTCGTCTTGTCCCATTCCGTCCCAATCTACTAATGCTAAAACAATTCTAAAATTGAAATAAATTATAATTTTTTTATTGATTAGAATAATACTTAAACAATACCCAAAAATAAATGTAATTTTTAATTATAATATTTTTAATTTTTATTTAGTAGTGAAGCATTTGACTAGCGCATATTACCTAGACCCTATCCTGATTGTATTTATCACGACCTCCCTTGAACCCGTCTTATTGGGGTAGGGTCGGGACACCCAAAAAAAGCTCGACCTGAAGACATGTCTAATTCTAGATACTCAATGTTCTATATTTAATAAATAGGTTAAGGAGCTTAGAAAAATTCCTTGTGAAAATTCAAAAGATAAACATTTTATCGTATTTGTTATTTAGTCTCAGTTGACGTCATTAAGCCCAATAAACATCTACACAAGTAACCAAATCCTCATAATAGGGCAAAAGATAATCTACCAAAGTGTAAAATCATTGTGATATTGGCGTACATTGGGCAGCACTTTTGAAAGCCTGGTTTTGACTTTTGAGGTGGTAGAAAAACAGCTCTAATGTTTATGGTACAATTTGGGCGGGTTAATTTGAACCTAACTCAAGTCTGCATTGAAAATTTTAGGATTTAGCTTTTCATTTTTATACTTTAAGTTGGGCTTAGTCAAAAAATCTCATGTCTGATTTAAATTAAAGTTAGACTTGAATTGAGACTTTAAAAACTCGAGTTCAATTCGAACCTAAATTCAATATTTTATGTATTATATTTTTTCTACTTTAGTTATTTACAATTAGATTAATAAGAAGGTCTTTCAAAAATTACTATTTATATTTTTATAATTTTAAAAACTTGTTGACCTTTAACATTTTCTTAAAAATTAAATTATGTTGAATGAATTATTTTAACAGATTTTTGTTTCTTTAAAAGGAGAAATTTAGATAAATTATTAAATTTTTTAGTGTATAATCAAAATAGGAAAAAATACACTATTTTATTAAAGAAATTATGAATAAAATCTAAAAATTAGAAATAATAATCGGGTTAGGGTCAGGTTCTGGTTGAACTCGATACTAATGAATTTTAATTCAGGCAGGACTCGAGATGGTTGTTTGGGTTCAAGTTCGGGTTCGGGTCGATTATTTTAAAGTTTGAGTTGAACTTGAATATGATTCAACTCGAGTTCGGCCTGTCGGAGTTGCACCCCTATTAATATTTATTTTCCAAAGATTTGCCTCAAATACGATTAGTGCGAGGAAAGCTGGGTGATGCTTTGGAACCAACATAAGAAGTTATTTTCGGAACTTGTTGCATGCATATGAAGGTTTATATGATTAATGTAGAATAAGTGATTAAAGAATTCTTAAAACAGTAAAAATGTAAACAATACAAATTGAAGTCAATCTTTGAATAAAAATGATCACCTCCACATATCCATACCCAAAATCACCATACTCTGATACAAGAAGGCCAAACAAATCCGACTTTCAATTTTTAAGCTAAATTTCTTTGTTTAGGTTCTCAATTTGTCTTAATTAGATTTTTTTTAACTATATTTAGTAAGTCTTGATTTTGCAATTACTTTACTTAGAAAATTTCGAATTGAATTTTGTTTGCGGTTATATTTCCTTATTTGATCTAATTTTTAGTTATCCAAGAAGTCTCAATTTTTATTTATCATGAATTTCTCAATTTTTAAGATTTCTTAGTTTTCTAATCATAATACGTCTAGTATAAGGAATTAGTAAATTCTTATTTAGATTAAGTAGTATTTTTAACTTATAAATATAATGTAAACAGTCTTTATTATTTATTTTATTAATAATATTTCAATTTTGAAATTTGAGAGTTTTATCTTTTTGGATGAGAAATCCTCTTGTTTCTTGATTATTAAGATATTCGATGAATTCAATGTTCTTTCACGTTTTCATTTTACGTTATTAGTTTTAGTAAAATAATGAGTCCAGCATGGAACTCACAAAAATTAAAATTATAGAGATTATGGTATCATGTGATGGACATATCAAATAATTTGTCCTCTTTTAAATGCTAGCACTTGTCCTTGCACATATGAAGTAGACATACAAACAAACTGGAAGGCAAACAGACACAAAACGGAAAGCAAAACAGGTAACAAGCCACCCAAGTCGTCATATGACTCCGCCTTTCCAGCTAGTAGTGGTAGTGGCCAAGTGCCCCTCCCAAAAATTCGTGATGGAAAGGGAGAGTCTCTAGTTATTTTTAATTTTTTATATGTTCATTTTATTAAATTAATTATAATTAATATTTTTTAAATAAGACTTTTATGTCAATATAAATTTAGAATGGTATTATTATTATTTTTTCTTTGTCTAGTTTGTTTTAACTTCTAACGTAAACCAAAAAATATTATTATAAATATTAATTATGTAAAGTAAAATTACTTAATTATTTTATTTTATATAATTAAGACATAGTAGTGTAAGATGCCTTTACTCCAAATCCGAGCAAACTCTACTGAGATTGATATAATTTTTTCCAAAGCCGTTTTATTAAAAAGAGGATATTACAAATTTTCAACATATCAAGTTAAATTGTCATTTCAAATTAAGCTTTTGTGTTGCTCATCATGGGCTTTCTTTCTTTTTATTTGGGTTTGTCTGGTGAAAAAAAGCCCAAATCATTTCCCATAAAAGGGCCGACTTGTGCAACTCGAAAGCAAGGTCAAGTTATATGAGGGTGACCCGGGCCTCATCCCATCTCAGCCAGATTTTTAAGGTGTTATAGGTTTCTTTATTTTTGCTATATTATATATAACAATTATACATAAAGATAGAGTATGAGTTAAATCAAATCGGAAGGAAATCGAGGGAAAATAAAGTAAATGTTAAAAAAAAATATGTATATATATATATATATATAAAATTAATCAAACAGGCACAAGAAAAAAAATCCCTCAGCTACCCTACTCTCGAGAAGAGGTAATAATAATTAATAAATATACAAAATTGTCAGTAGTCATTTGCCAAAAATTAAGAAAAAAAAATGGTCGCCAGTGGCTTGATAGAGTCCTTGGAGTTTTTTTTTTTTTTTCCCGGTAACTCAGGTCGATTCTACTGGTCGTAATCTTTGATCGTGTGATCGAATCGTAAATCAAAATATTTTTTTCAACTGTTTCGCTTAAACTTACACTAATGAAGAGGTAATCCAAAGAATAATTATGAAATTTGAATAGAAACTTAGAGTTATAGAAATTATAATGTACCTAAATAAATACCCTAACAAGAAATTAGGAAGGAACAAGAAGTTACAATTATTTTTACTTTAATAGTATTTATATGTATATATTATTTATATTAAGCTATGTAAATCTTATTTATTGATTTTTTACTATATTGTAATTTACTTCTTTTCGTGTATATTTAAATAAATCATGAGTAATGCTACCTTTTTCCCCCCCTCTCAAATATAAGTTATGGAAAGACAAGATGAGATTATTAATCATACAATGCATGATATTGTACTTTTTAAATTCGGATAAATTGCACTAATTTTTTCAAAAGTTTTTGACAATTATATTGATATTTTCTACTTTATTTAACAAATTACATATATTCTATCTAGTCAATTTTTTTTAAAAAATAAAAAAACTGCCCCTTTCATTTTTTCATACACTTTATTTATTTATTTTAATTTTGACCCTTTTTTAAATTTTTAATTTTTAAATAAATATTGATAAAATCTTTTAAAAAGTTCATATAAAATGGAAATGAGTTATTTACCTTAAATTTATATTTATATAAAGTAAAACATATTTCAAAAAAAGTAGTTAAAATTAAAAAAATGTAAAAAATAAATAAATAAAAGTGACAATTTTGTCACTTTGAAAAAAAAAAATTAACTGATAGAAAAAATATTTATAATTTGTCAATAAAAGAATGAGAGATTACTGTAATTTTAAAAAAACTTCGAAAGAGGACACTATAATTTATTCTTTAAATATCTATCTCAAATTTTGAATTTCAAAAAATGTGATACCAGATTATTACAATATATTAAATTATGTAATTAATATAAAATCATAATAAATTGTCATTAAATGTCACATTATTTAAAATATAAATTTAATAAATATAACATTGCTCAAAGATCATGATGCATTTTATAAAGATATATTTAGATAAATGAGTTGACTCTTTCATCCTCAATGTTGCTGCTTGTTCCAAATTTTGTTGATTAATAATATATATATCACATAATGTAACAACACATGAAAAATATAAATAGAAATACATTGCATTTTACAAATCTTATACAAGTTTTTTGAATTGTAAAAGATTAGCATTACAGTTCATGAACCACTTCCACAATAACATAGTGTCACATCAATAAGATACAGAAATTAATGAGGGAAAAAGTAAACAAGAGTTTTTTTGTCTGCACCCGAATTTTAAATTTGGCTTCTAACGTAAAAATAGCTCTCTGTATATATATTTTGGTGAATTCATAAATCAAATCAATGAAGGAGACTAAGGCAAGGCCTTTTCGAAAGTAACACTATTCAATGTATATATAAATATATATATATATATAGAGAGAGGGAGGATCCTTGTATATGAGAAGTTATTTAATGAGTTTATCATATGCGGAGCATAATTTTGATGATTTTAATAATACACTTAAATAAATTTTATAAAATATTAAAATTATAAAATTTATTATATTATGTGACAATTTTATAAAATAATTTTAAAAAATTTTCAAATAAATTAGTACAATAATAATGTATCATTTTAATAATAATTTATCATATGTAATATAATTCACAATTTTTTAAGTGAACCATATTATATATGATAAAATATTATTAAAAATAGTAAATTACACTGTTTTTCTTGAGATCTTTGATAATTATAGAAATCGCTTTTGAGATTTCTAAAATGACATTGACCTTTCATGTTTTTATTAAAAAATTACAAAGACTTTTTTTATAATTTTTTTTTTAATATGACAAAAATAGTTCATTTCATTTTTTTTTGAATTTTTGACCTTTATCTAACCTTTTTTAATATTTTTTTCATTTTATATAAAAAAATAAAATTAAAATAAATAACTTATATTTTCTTAGTTAAAAATTTTTAATTAATATTTATTTAAACATAAAAAATTAAAAAAATTTAGTCAAAATAGAAAAAATAAATAAATGAAAATGACATTTTTATCATTTAAAAAAAAATAGAGATTATGTCAATATCATTTTCAAATTTTTTTTTATATCTACCAAAAAATCTTAAAAAAAAATTAATATAGTTTCCCTTATTAAAAATAACACGTTGTCATTTGATGCACTCGATCAGTAGAAAAAAATAATATTTTATAACATAATATTTTATTCACATGAGTACGACGCTCACACCTATCACAATGACATGATCGTACACTCATGTTTGCAGATAGGATGATGTTATTTTTATTTTCATATTTCATCAAAATATTTATCTTAATGAATAATAATATTATTTGACTGAATATTATATTATAATATAATATTTAATTAATATAATATTATCAACTCATGAATATAAATACTTTTGATATAACATAATATTTATTAATATAACACTACCCACTTCATGAAGATAATATAAAATTTTTAAGTATGTTTAACATTATTATGATAGTTATACCGCCTAAAAAAAATTGTATTATAAAATACTACTCCTGAAAAAATATCAAAAAAAAAAAAACTCTCCGTACACGCCTTTTGTTTGCCATGGTGATGCATACAGGGTAACACTGTCAATCTGTCGGCAAATTAATTATAACCTTACACGTGTTAAGAGCTGAGAGGCGGATATAGCAGTGCCACGACTTTTACGGCAAGAGATTAATTGAGGCGACAGCTGACACAGCACCTGCCCCGAAAAGATAAAAAGAAGAAGAAATAAAGGGCACCCAACAGTGCAATAACTCCTACTTTGACGTTGAGTTCACATTGGATCCGTTAATCACGTCCGCTATATTTTACTTGGTACAGAAGCAGGATTGAGATTGCCGTGGGCCACAACTGCATTTCCTTTCCGTCCGAATTCTGAAGACCAATGTGAGCCATACAATAATAGGGAGGACCTAAAGTGGTCATGACACATTAAATTGTAGCATAAATTAGATTATTGTTTTTTGAGATTTTTAATAATTATTAAAATAATATTGTTATTTTTTATTTTTATTAATAAATTAAAAAATATTTTTCTTCAAAATATTGAAATTGTTATTTTATTTAATTTCTTTTTGTATTTTTCAAATTTGACCTTTTTCTAATTTGTTTTATTTTTTTATTTTATATAAAAATAAATAATTAGTATTTTTTAGCAAAAATTTTTTAATTAATATTTATTTAAAAACTAAAAAAAATAGTCAAAATTTAAAATGGACATTTTGTTATTTTGAAAAAAATAAACTAGATGAAAGATATTTATAATTTATAAATAAAAATAAGAGATGATAATATTATTTTAAAATTTTTATGAAAATTTTTTATAATTATCAATTTTTTTTAAAAATATCAATATAATTAAGTCTTGACATGAGAAGGGATTAAGAATTGAAATAAAAGGAGAAGAGAAATATTATTTTATTAGTTTATCATTCAAAAAAATACCTTCCCTCCATTTTTTTTCTTGATTCCTTAAAGATCAATGAAACAAAATAAGACAAATGCACCAGGCCTGTTTGCTTACATTTTCAAAAACAATTTTTTAATTTCAAAATACAGGATACGGGTTTTAAAATAGATTTTTTTTTAATTTTTTATAATTTAAATTATCATATTCAAGTACATTTTTATAATTTTTAAAAAAATTAATTACAAAATTTTAAACTATATTTTAAAAAACTATATTTAAATTATCATATTTAAATACATTTTCAGTTCCATTTCTTCTTTGCAATTTTCCTTCCTTTTTCCAAATGCAATTTAACAGTAGCTCCTTTGGTTAGCTTGTGCATTTGTATATATTGGCATTACATATATAAAAATATACATTGTCACATCTTTGATTTAGCTATTAATCAAAGAAATATGAGGAGGAGGGTAAAGCACAAATTTGATCCACTGTCTCTCTTTAAACATAGTCTCCATGACAGAATCATCCATCACTTTGTCTTTTCATCTCAAAAGTAAAGTGCTATGCATTACTTTTTCTTTTTATCTCAAAAGACACCAATCATTCTCTCACTTCTAAATAACTTATTATAATAATTTGAAATGTTATCATCAGTTGTAATATAAAAATTTGTAATTTGTTTTACGTGTGTATTATATGCCATCATGTATTATATGTGTTAATATGGTATGCTATCATGTACATGATAGTGATATACATTCAAGTTCACCATTACAAGATATATGACCCTTATATTTTAATCTGTGTTAGTAATATTTTATAGGGTAACATTAATTGACCTTTTTTTATAAAGAATATTAAATATCTTATTTTTTTATTTTTAGACATAAGGTTATAGAATTTACTATAATAAATGAATGTGAATCCCATCACCATATGTTTATGGGTGAAAAAGGAAGTGTAAAAATCTATTATATTTAGTATTACTCATTTTTTTATTGCTTTTGACAATTGCAAACACTAATTATTAAACTAGTTATACTGATTTTTTCTATAATGTGACTGTTTACACAAATTCTCCCTAAAATGACAAATAAAAAAAAATTGTCACAATTCAATTTTTTTAAACGACAACTTTTTCTTTATAACTTTGACATTGTGATAAAAAAAATCTTAATAAATAAATAAAATAATTTTTATTAACTATACAATCGTTAATAGTGTATATTTAATAGAAGAGATCTAATAGTGCAATTAATCAAACTTAGATGAGATTAATATAAATTATAGTAAATTATACTAATTTTTTTTGAAATTTCTGACAATTATGTTGATTTTTTATAAGATTTTTAAAATTACACCGATCTCTACTACTTTACCTAAAATATACAAATACCTTCTGTAGTCAATTTTTTTTCTTCTAAATGACAAAATTTTCACTTTCATATTTTTTTTTTATCAATTTTTTAAATTTTGACCTTTTTTTTTCCATTTTAAAAATAAATATTGATAAAATCTTATATTTATTTTTAAATAAAATAATAATAAAATCTTTAAAAAAAGTTAGAAAAAAGTAGTCAAAATTGGAAAAAAAAATACAAAATAAAAGGGACAATTTTATTGTTGTGAAAACAAAATTAACTGGAAGACAGTATCTGTATATTGTCAAATAAAGTAGAGAATGTTAATGTAATTTCAAAAACTTTAAAAAAATTAGTATAAATTTTAGAAACTTTAGAAAAATTCAGTGTAATTTACAGTGTAAATTACCTAGTTTTATTTTTAAGAGTTTTTTTTTCTTTATAACATTTTACCATAAAGAATTAAGTTTTTTTTTTTTTTTTTATATGACAATGTGAGAAAAAAAAATTAAATTCACGTCAATTATATAAAAAGTGAACACTTACACTGCACCATACAAAAGAAGTTGATAACCGAATTATTTCGTAATAATTAGGTATCCTAAATTACTTTATCTTTATTACTAAGAGTCTTTGATAAAATAAAATAAAATACATAATATAACTAACAAGTAAACAACTATCAATCTAATTTATCCTTACAATTTTTTTTTTTTTATCAAAAATTAAATTTCCAATGAGTTGGCAATATTTCATTCATTTACATGATTTCATGATAATATATTCACTCAATATAACTCATTCAGTATTTCACTTTTGAAAAAAAAAATTATGTAAGGTGAATAGTTCTGCTTAATTTAATTTAATTTTTTTTAAAAAAAGAAATTAAAAAATAAAAATAAAAGAGAGAAGAAAACAAGGTCAAGATAAGAGCAAATTCATTGCAGAGCATTCTGTGGCACCACGGATGCGACATGTATTATCATAAACAACGCGTCGCGAACGCGTATGCAGGAGGGCCTTAACGTAATTTCACATACCTCAGTCAAGGATAATGTTTTGTAATACATTTTCTCTTCCGTTTTGCGCCTATAAATTGGTGATCTTCCACCTCCATTTCAAATCAGATCACGAATATTCATTTGAGGAGAGAGAGCGACAGAGAGAAAAAGAAGAAGAGAGAGAAAATGGCAGGAATCATGAACAAGATTGGAGAGACCCTCCACATAGGAGGCCACAAGGAAGGCGATAAGCAGAAAGACGAGCACAAACCAGAGTCCCATGGAGATCAGCACAGGCCAGAATGCCATGTCGAGCACAAGCAAGAGCAGCACGGCGAGCACAAACCGGAGCACAAGGAAGGAGGGTTCATAGACAGTATCAAGGACAAGATCCATGGCGGTGATCAAGAGAAAGGCGAGAAGAAGAAGAAGAAGGAGAAGAAGAAGCGCGAACCTGGCCACGAGCGCCACGACAATAGCAGCAGCAGCAGCGATAGCGATTAGATCTTTCCACTTTCTCTACCCCTTATAGGTATATATACATATGCATATATACATGCACTGATTATATATACACTTGCAGTATTTATGGATCTGTAATTTTAATAATTTTTTTTTTTTATAATTTAGATTATATTGCCTGCCAATATACTACACTATATGCAATCATTGATCTTTTGCTTTTTCATGCAAAAATGACGTTACTCATACTATTTAATGAAACTATCCTTACTTTCTTTGTGCGTAATATCAGAGATTCCCAATTTATATTCAAAATTGTGTTTTTATCATATATTATTATATGATAATATCATATTATGCATGTCCAAAAAATACGATAACACATCATATTAAAAATATAAATGGACAAATGTTAACGATTTTCTTTTTTCCTTTTATATATTTATATGTATCTCTCTTTATATATATATATATATTTCTTATTTTCCTAGAATTTTTTTTTCTTCATTACCAAATTGTGATAAGAGGGGGGGATGCTGATGATATTTTCGTTTGTTGTGTGTATTGTGATCTTTGTCTTGCAGGTGGATTAAGGAGCGGTGTGAAGAGGGTTACTAAGTGCTGTCCCTAATGGTGCCAAAAGGGAGTGAATGTAATGCTTTGCAATAACATGTTTCTATTTGGTTTGTGCATGTCAGTGTTTGTTTCCCGTTCTATATATATGATATTATGACTCCCCTTTTTTTCCTTGTTCCATGAAGGTCATGTGCCTTGTGGTTGTTTACCCAACAAAAACAAAATATAAATAAAAAAAAGGAGAGAAGGGAAAAAAATAAAATTTGGAAGGGCGGTTGTAGGCAAGAGAGAAAAATAATCGTTCTAAGCAGATTTGGTTTCTCTGTTATTCATTCCTACAATTTCTTTGAAGGTACCCTGATCCGGGACACATCATCTATCATTACATCATGTATGACCAAGTACATGATAGTGATATACATTCAAGTTCACAAGAAGTGAAATCTTGTAATGGAGACTATGCTAATTAAATTTTGTTTATTTTTATAGTTTTATCAAAAGCTTAAAGCACGTAAAAATTAATATTTAAGTTTAAGAAAAATAAAATTTTAAATTTAACTAAGATACATTTGTTTGGCCAGAAATATATTGAATATATATATACAGATACATATTGTTACAAAAATTAAAACAAAATGAATAAACACTATATTGAATTTGAATCATTAACTCAATGTTATTGAATTTGAACAGAATAAAAATTCTGAGTATTGTGAAATTTATAATTTTCTTTTTAGACGAATTTGTTCTTTCTCGATATATGTTTAAGGTGATAAGCAATTGTTTTTTTAAGATAAATCGGATTTTGATTCTAAAGAAATAATATTTTAATTTTTAGAACTCAATGAACACAATAATGTCTTGAACATTGATTTATGCAGAAAAAGAGAGAGAATGTAATATTTTGAATGAATGAATGCAATGAGAGATTGAGTATTTATAAACTTATTTATGATTATTTTGTACAGTTATAAAAGTTCAGTTGTGTATTCATGGTGAATAGACATAGGCGTATTTATAAAGAAGATGATTGTTTAGTTAAATTAAAGCAATCGTAAATTGATGTCGTTTTGAATTTAAATCAAAATAAAAAAATGAACTCATAGAAGGGTGACGTGTTTAGTTTTAATTAATTAATTTGATAATTAAATGGTAACGTTTTGATTTATTTTTAATAATAACAAAATAATAGTATTTAATTAATAATTATTTAAATTAATTTTTTTCAAATATGTATAGTGATCAAGATGGTGGTGGCCATGGTATTGGCAAAGACACAGTAGAGTGAATGCAATGTGTTACGTACGAAGGGTATTTTGAACACTTCTTTTGGTTTTTTTTTAATCTTTTATGATAAGTAATCTTTGAGTTGGGAAGTTGAACTTAGTAGGTGACTTGAGAATATTATCTAAACTTCTTTCAACTCATCTAACTCCAATGTTAGGGTGTTTCGAAGCACTAATAGCATTTGTAAAGTCTAGTTACTTCAAGTTGCCAAATGGATTTCTTTCTTAATTCCACTAATATGAGGAAAATCTGAAGGATCATGTCCAAGAATAACCTAGGGAAGTGTCGACACCATAAAAGCAAACCAACCATTTAACAATATAACACAAACACGAAACGCGCGGTTATGTAGTTTAGTAGTTAAGTAACCTCTCTCCACAGGAAACTTTATTTTTTATTTTTTAATTAGTTTCTCTAACCGAGAAAACAAGAGGCAGCAACCTTTAAAACCTTCTCTTGAACATTTCATCATTTCTCTGTGCTTCCTCTTTACTCATTCTACATATACTGATGTGACCTCTTATTTTCTTTACTTTATCTTTTTTCAAAGATATTACACAACCTTTTTTATGTGCAAACATTTCTAATCAATTCTTGGTTCCATCAAAATGCCAGCTCTGAATGGTCTTCTCCATTTTTGACAATGGTGGCCCAACAAACTAGAGCCAACAATTTAACAGGATTTAAATTTAGAATGTTACAATTGATTTTTATTTTTTCTGGGATCCAGGTTAAGGGGAGCCTTCTCCGGGAATCCCAAAGCCCCCACAGCATCCCCACATGCTGCATTGACGCAACACCCATTGCCCATGAACAAGAAGAAAAAATTACCTACCAAAAGAAATAAAAAGAACAGAAATACCAGCTGGGACCTGTAATTCATGCAAATCAATCTTGTTGGCTAATTGGCCCTAAAGTTGAAATGCGATTATGAATGGGCATTAGAAGTGCCCTGAAACACAATGCAGTCCTAAAATGAAATTCAGAAAGCACATCACTGCTCATATAAGTATTATAACTCTATATCTAATATTCCAATGTACTCATCACTACTGCTCATATACGGCACAATCCACACTAGATTTTTGCAAAGAAGGGGCAACTGAACGCACCGTATATGACTTTTCATCTGTAGAAGTAGGCGTCTCCCAAGCAAGCATCATATCAAATGTGAACCGGCTGAATGAACCATCCCCAATTGTCTCGTCTATGTTACAGCACATTTCACGGAGAGACTTTGAGCAGCAAAACTCCACCAGTTTCCTTGAATATCCATTGATTTCAGGTTTCAATCCAGCCTCGAATTCTTCCACCAATGCATCAACAGTTGTATCTAGCTTCCTGGAAGAAATTGTACGTATTTTCTAAAAACAATGATTTTAAATTTTTTTATAATAAAAAAAAAAACTAACATTGCAAGGCAATGATCAAGTTCAATCTCATGTAGAAGTCTGGAAATCAGAAAAATTGTGCCAAGTTCAACTCCAACCTAATACACGCATATATGTGTTTGTGTGTGTATTACATGTATGCATTAATTCTCACTGTGAAAACCAAATTTTTAAACCCAAACAGAAGGGAAAGCTTACTATGTATTGTAACCTTGAAGGAAAGACACCTTATATTATATACATATATGCATATATATATATATATATATTAATATATATGTATGTATGTATAGAGAGAGAGGGAGAGAGAGATTACTGAGCACATCTTTGAAGGACGTCGTTGGCAATGGAGGAAAGATGCTTCTTGACCTTCGTCATCTCGTGATGGGGTTGATGGGAGTGCTGTGACGTGAAGAGAGGGAGGTGAATCGGAATTTTCCTGTTATTAAGATGAAGGCTTGGGATGTGTTGGTTCCCAAGACTGCGACGTGGAGGCCATGCAAGACTCGGTGCATTCCCAAAAATGGCTGCTACTGGGGAAGATTAGCGATATGTAGCATTACTTGCATTACAATTATTAGACTTTGTATCCTCCCAATTAAAATATGAGACTCCTTCGTTTATAATGAAATAGAAAATATTCATCTGTAAGACAATATGAGACCCATCTTTGTATGGGACTCACATGGATGCGATGCATCGCATTTGCCTCACAAATGATCCATTTTTATTTTTATTTTAGAGAAAAATATTTAAAAAATTTTAAAATAAATTTTACAATTTAAAAATTCATAATAAGTTTTTTCAATCTAAAATATTCAAAGAAGAAACCTTTATTACAAAAAAAAATCTAATTATAAACTTTTATTTTAATACCATTAAAAAATGTTATTGATTAGATTAAAATAGTCTTCACGATGCATTCTAAAAAAAATACTAAATAATTCATAAAATAATTTCTTCAATAAAAAAAATCATAACATTTTTTTATTTATCTAGAAGGCCTAGAATTTATTTTATATGTTTTGTAGTATTTTTGTTAAAATGTATTTTGAAGGTTATTTTAGTCTAATCAATAATATTTTTTAACAGTGTTAAGGTGGAAATTAATAATTAAATTTTTTTTTTATAGTAAAGTTTATTATTTAGATCTTTTAGATAGAAAAAATTTATTATGAGTTTTTTAAATTGAAAAATTTATTTTAGGATCCTTTTATTAGTTTTTCCTTAATTTTATTTGAAAATGAGAGAATTCAAATGCTACACTTATTATAAGTATAATTTTTTACCTTTATTGTAACAGGTAATTGATATGATACCTTTAGGGTCACCTAGATTTAACCGATGCATGTAGGTAAAAGAGTTTACATGTTTCTCTAGATTTGTACCTGATCATGCGACGGAAAATTGCACTTCACGGAAAAGTAATATTGAATTGTAACATTAAACATCATAATTTGTGTAGGGATCCTAGTTCCAAAATTGATAGCCAATCCAAGGGATTTTTTGCACATACAAATTAAAGAGTAACTTTTTTTTACTAGCAAAAAAGGGTCAGCTTGTGGCAGCAGCTTAGATGTGATTTTTTTTTGGTACTTGGGTGTTTGATACTATTGTACCGACTAATTTTGAGACTCATGTCAAGCATTTTCTCAGATGGGTCAAAGAATTTTTTCAATATTTATAAAATTATGAAATTTTACAATTTTAAAAAAGTGTAAAATTTTATATTTTCGATTGGAACTAAGCTTTTTACTACAAAAGTGTAAAATTTCACACTTTTGTTGAGAAACAATTTTATACTTTTGGAATAATTTTTTTTTCTTCATATTTTTATATTCAATATAGATTTTGTTTGATAGATCTCGATGTTTAAAACTCAAATATATAATTTTTATTAAAAATTGATTTATAAATTTCAAGTTATTGAATTTTAAAGTTTTGTAAATTTTTTTTTTTTTTTGTGAATGCACTGATTTCACGGGAAATTCCCTGGAAGAGTATTTTGGACACTAAATAACTAAAGAACATTATGAGTTCATATATTTAGACTTGGATTAGATGATAATTTTAACACTTTTCTTAGATTCTTGACCGCATGATCCACAAAAATTACTAAAATTAAAAAAAAAAAAAAAAAAAGAGAGATCAATTTCTTTTCCTTTTACATTTTGTATGACAAATCTACTTTTTCTAATAGCCAAATAATTTTACTAAATTTTCCATCTAACTCTAACCCTCACCTGCACCCCTTATCCTTCCTTCACCCTTTCTCGCCCCAAGCCTTTTCTCTAAAATTTTTTTTCTTTTTTATTTTACGCAAACCCCGTGCTTAACTCTACCACCACCACCACACCATCCAGCCAACCCTTTTCATTTCTCAAACCCTAACCCTAACAACACAGTGGTCATGGTGGTGGTGGTAACAATGAGAAAGAAAATGGGTGGTGGTGACGACAACTGGTGAGAGTAGGTTGGTAGTAGATGATGATAGGAAAAAATCAAATTTGAAAATTAGATTAAGAATATCTAAAATGTGTTCTCGTTTGGATGCAACGATCATAGTTTCAGGTACAATGATTACAATGTTGCAACTAGTACAACGCTTAATTAAGTATTAGTTATGGCATTGTAATCGTTGCACTCGGCATTACAAACCTTGCATTTCACGTCACAATAATGCTTAAAATGTCATCTTCCTTATTTCAACATCCATTCACGCCTGTCTCTATCGTCTCTTTACCTTTCTCTCATGTACATAGACATTCCTTTGACTCGCCATGAACAACTTTCAGTTTCAATCTCATTATGCAAATGGATCTCATTATACATCCCAGGAGTGCAGGCAAATGTTTATCAGTCTTTGCTATGGATGTTTTTTTTAAAGCATTTTAGTGCATTTTTTATAGATGTTTTAAATTTTTTTAGGAACACTTGAGTGAATGTTGCTTTTAATACTTAAGAATAACAAAAAAGAATCAAAATAATAAATTCATTGAAGCCAACATTTAATACAATGCTATTGAATAATACTAGACATAGTCAAAATAAGAATTGTACGAAAAAATTAATCACAATTAATTGTTACTAAATTCTCTTACAAGAATTTTCATTTGACGTTGAGGATAATATTCTGTGACTTGAGGAGGCATTGCATTCGTATTCAGAAGCATTATTCTCTCATCTTCTTTTATTTGTTCTTGACGAATCTTTTCTCAATCCATTTGAAGCTTCGCTTCAAACAGTTCCATTTTCTTCTTATGTGCTTCTCTCTTTTCTTCCTTCATTTCTTAGAGAAGCGACATAAAAGCCGAATTCAAAGGTTCTTTTATGCTTTCAAGTCTCTTTCGTTTCCCATTCTTCTTTCCTTGTGGCCTTTCCAAGTCTACAAAGCTATCTTCTCCAAGATCCATCAAAGTCCCTGAAGTAGAGGGAGAGGACATGACGAAAGTGGAAGTCACATTTTTATTTTTTTTGGTTGGTTTTTTTCTTTGAGTATCATCCAACCATTTTGGTTGGTGTCTCAACATATTCCAACAATGCTCAAATACAAATTTTCTTGCATTCATTTCTTCATATAATCTCTTTACATTTATAATCTAAAAAAAAAATTATGATACAAAAATAATATTTAAATATAAATTTAATATCTAAATAATATAAATACCTTGTCTTATTCATTCATACCACTTTGTTGTCTAGATTCAATTTGGGCAAGACATCCACAAAATTTATTCGTTGCTTGTTGAATATTCGACCAATGTTGCATCAAAGACTTATCATCCTGGTTGGATTCAAATCTCTTATACTTGTGAAAATACTCCCACACTCGAAACTAATAAGTTTTGTGCTTTAATTTTGATCTTTTTCTTGTACAGGATCCAAACTAATAGTAAGCTATGATGACACAAGAAGTGTGTCTTCTTCAATCGTTAAACTATCACCATGTTTTTTTGTTGCTTTATTAATTTGAATGGAGGATGGAGACGATTGAGCGAAAAATTCGAGTGATTCTAAAAATTGTGTTACAGAAAATGATTGATCCATTTGGATAGAAGAATGAAAATAATACACAAAATATGAATGATTGTTGAGAATCCTTGACGAATGTTGAAAATAAGAATGGCAATAAAAATGGCACAATATATTTATAAAATAAAATTGATCTGTTGCAAATTTTACCGTTTGAAAAAAAAAGGGTAATACTTTGTTCAACAACAATAAATATTTGTATAGCATGTCATTGCATCTGCCTCCACCAGCTTTTCTTTGAAGAATACAAATTTTTTTTAAAAGATTATTTTATTATAATTTATTAACTAGCTGAGTCTAAGAGATTCGGCAGAACAACTGAATCCCCTCAATACAACAAAAATTACTACTTTAATTGAAGAGCTTGTTGGAGCTGATTTTCTTGACGTGACTCTTTAACTTACTGTCGGCTGGGTTTGCCGAGGCTCTTAGAGCTATCCTTAGATAAAAATTAATAAAAATTAACTCTTCAAAGTATAACATATATCACTAAAATATATTTTTAAAGAAAGACTCTGAAGATTCTATACATATCTAAGAAGTACGGAAGCCAAGTTACTTTTTCAAGTTTGTTGTTTATTTCCAGAAGAGAGGGAACCAGGAAACTCTTCCTCTCTAATGATCCATCTCTTTGTATATGTGGCATTTTGATGAATTTGTAGCTTTTCACTTATCTCAATGTATGTAAATATCAGTTTGGCTCAAAGTAATTCATTTTGGCCTTTTCTATATATATATATATATATATATATATATATATATATTTAATTCAATTTTCATGTTTTGGTTAATTTTAGTCCATAGATGATGATCTTTGCGTTTCCATCTCTAATGTTTCCCCCTTTGGCCATTTTGATGGTTATTTTCCAAGAATTTGTGTGTAAATTTATATATTTATTTATGTTCTTTTCTATGCATTTTCTTTTCTTTACTTTTGGTGGGATTGATGAAATCAATCAATCAGCCTCTCTTTTCATCTGTGTGGTGGGTCATGGCTGGGTAGAAACGTTTTCGCTCTATTATTTTGATTGTCGAATTCTCACTTAGTGGAGGCCCCGGGAGAATTGATATGAATATAATATGTTAGGTGTTAAGGTTATATTGGTTCAGTAGGCTTAGGAATGAGATTTGGTAAATTAATTTTTGTAGTCGTGTAAAATTGATGTTTCGTAAAAGAAAGAAAGAGATTTTAATAGTATCAAAAATAAATAATAATTATAATATGAATAAAATAATAAAATAAATAAATAAAATTATTAATTTTATTACTATTAATAATAATAATAATAAATTTATTATTATTCAATTCATGAAATAAACATAACTTAAATAGAGAAAAAAATAAAAAACTCTTTTTGTATAATATTATTTCGAGTAATGCTAATCTTACTTTCATATTTTACTAAAAGTATTTATATTCATGAGTTAACAGTATTGTATTAGCTAGATATCACATTATAACACATCATGATGTGATATTCAGTCAATAAAATACTGCCAACTTATAAAGATAAACATTTTTTGTAAAATTTTTAAGTAAGCCTAGTATTATTGTATTATTTCTCCCACGGAAATGATTAGGTCTGTAGTCTACTCTCTTATTTTGTTTGTCTTTTTCAATACGCCCATAGCATATAACAAACATTGTGTGGAATTTTTGAAGTTCAGTACTCTTTATTTCAAAATGAAAAGGATGGGTGACAACTTAGTCCTCTAGATTTTTTTTATTTTTCTTCTTCATGACTGGTCCTCTAGAATCTTGATAAAAATTTTATGACTTTTGCCTTTGGATTAAGACCAAGACTTTAATATGTTTGATAGGACATTAATAGCATTTTCCCATCTTCAAGATTGATGGAAATTTGTGACTTTTAAGTGTTTGGGTAGCAAGAATTATGATAAATATTGACTACTAATTTTTTATCACGGATTTTGATAATCGTTAGTGAATTTTTTAAAGATATTTTTTAGTATTTCATATTATTTTTTTGTTATTTTAATATTTTGTATTTATAGTTAAAGAATTGTATCTCATTTTAACTTGTAATGCTTTCAGATTATAATAAAACTGTAATAGTCCTGGACGTATCCATATTTTAAAATAAATCAAATAAATTTTTGTATTCTTATTTGTACATGTAATTTTAGATTTTATTTTATTTTATTTTCGTGTCTCACCAATTCTGTTTAGGTATTTATAATTCTAAAAATAGAAGACCCTTGATGGCAACAGACAAGATCACATTAATGCTCCAGTGAATCTAAAAGTAGGGCACGAGGAGGCCAAAAAAATGTCAAGGTGGGGCTAATTACATCATTATTAATCGGTCTTTCTCTCGATAAAAATAAATAAATAGTAAAATTATTCTATCCAATTTTGGAGTTTTTTTTTTTAAAAATCAAATAATATAATAGTGTTATATTGACCTGTTCATCATTCATGAGCAACTAATATAATACTGTTGGGTTAATTAAAAGACATTTTTTTATAAGTTTTTAGGATTCTATAGCAATATGTTCATAAATAAAATCATTACTATTGGACATAAAATTATTTTGATATCAATACATAGAACGAGAAAGAAAACTAATAATATGAAAGAATGAAAAACAAAATCAAATATGCAAACTTAATTATTTTGTCATGAATAATCAATGGAAAAAAAATCATAAGATGAAGAAACTAAATCACAACATGATGGAAACCAAATTAAATTTTATTAAAAAAAATACTTAAAACGTCAATGAGGAATTGGTGTCCATCTCTTGTTACAATTAGGACAATCCCATGACTATCTCTCAAACTCTTCACTATTGCCACATTTCTCCAATTTGATGACTTCTCTCTCTCTCATATATATATATATATATATATATATGAGAGAGAGAGAGAGAGAGATTTATGGGTTCAATCCTAACTCATCTGTGTATGTAAGCTGACTTGAGATATCCTGTATTACAAAAAAAAAAAAAAAAGGTTGGAACCAAAAATTTAATTTACGGGAACAAACTTGTTCTTATAATGTTATATCATAAATTTGAAAAAAAAATATAAGAACTTGGTAGTAATTAATAATATTTTTCATAAATAACTAAACTTATTTTATACTAGAGCTAGCTTACAAATTAATTAGATAGAAGTCCAATCAAAGAAAGAAACCATCAAAAAAAAAAATTAGACTATACCAAAAATATTTCAAAAAATCAATAAAGGTCCCATTAAAAATGTCCAATTTAAATTAAGATAAAAGAAAAATATGAAAACCATTAAACTTAGTGGGGAAAAAAAATAATTTAGAGGAATATATTTGAAATTTTTTGAAATGTTAAAAAAAAAATTCTAATAAAAAAAAATTAAGAGGATCAATTACCCTCGAGCCCATGCTAGTTCTATCCATGAGTCTACCAATACCAATAATCCATTATGAAAATGAAACTCAGAATATGAAAATGAAACAATTCCTTCCAAAACTCTTTGCTCAGTTTGATTGTCCGCAAATCACGAGCAAAGTGATTCTAGAGAAAATAAAAGGAAATTAACAAAGGCCAACAAGTAAACAAAGAGATGCAGGAAAACTCTCGGCTCCGTTTGGTTGTTGAGAAATTATGTGGAAAGTGACTCTAGAGAAAATTAAATGTAAAAAAATTACTATTTTTTGCTTGTATATAATGTAAGAAATGGTATGCAATAAAACAATTTTTTCTATAGAAAAATAGTTATTGATAGAACGCACGAAAAATAAAGGAAATTGTTTTAATTTTGCTTTCCTTTCCTTTCAAATTAATCAGACCAAGCTTTTGTGTTGCTCCTCATTGGCTTTCTTTTAATTTTTTTTTTAACCTGGGCTTTTAAAGTGATGTAAAAGTAAGTCCAGTAGTAAGCTAGTATAGAAAAATGCAAAAGTCGTGCATATTAAATTTAGATATTTGACATAAATAATGTCATCATGATGCTTCATTTTAAAGTATGTCACGTGTTGATTTATATGACCATAAAATTCTTTCTTATTATTTTATCAGTGGACTTTTTTCTTCTGACAAATAGTTGTTCATTTATGATGAAAGGAGAAATTCTTATGTGGACCATGTCTATTGATTTGGTTTCATGAACTTTGCTAATCACATTTTCACATGTAAGATCAATTCCAAAGGTCAAATTCACTTTAGTCATGTTAAAACTAAATTTTAACTTTATTACAAAATCAAAAAACTATTTTTTGACATTTCAATTTTAATGATGAAATAATATTTTTTGACAGCACTACCATTCTTTTTTTCCCCTATCTTGTACTTTGAATATTAAAACAAGAAAAAAATTTGATCAAATCTGAACCAGCATTTCATTTGAATTGATTCTTATTCTGAGTTTGTTCTTTCTATCTACTCTCTACTTAATTGTATATTTATATTTAAAGTTCATAAAATAAATTAATATTTACAAATTAAATATCTTATTCACTGTCCTTTCTATAATAAATATCTGGACAATAAGGCGGTAGTGGACTATTTGGTGAATTAGTAGTGGTTGTTGAAGTTATGGATGGCAATCAGTCATTTCTTGAGAGTCTCGTAGGAGCAACTAAAGTTGAAATATTAGGGAGAATAGAATATAAGGATGAGGTAGCAGAGAGAGAGAGATGAAGAGGCCTTGTGGCTATGATACCATGAACAAATTTGAGTAAAGCTACTTCTCATAGATTACAGGCAGAGATTTATACAAAGACAAATATAAAAAATCAAAAAGTTGTTAAAATTTACTCTTAGGTCTCATCTAGACGACCGGATAAAAAAATCAAATCGAATAAGATATATTTGGATCTAAAAGAAATAAAATATTATAAAATATTAAATATTCTATTTAAGTGTTTGGAATATATGTTTGGATATGCTGTTATGTTTTAATTTTATGCTTAAATTGGTACAATTATTGATAAAAATAATAAAATTTTATAGAATATTAAATTTGTATTCTCAACAATATTTTTTTTGATATCCTAGAAAAATCAAATTCCTAAAAAATATTTTTTCAAAATATATGCTTAAAATTTACACAAAAAAAGAGAGGATAATTAAGAACAGTAGAGAGATATTAATAAATAAGAAATGATTCAACAAATTTAATAATTTATTGTATAAAAATATTAATAAAAATGATTACCAATATATATAAGAAAAAAAAAATCAACACTTTTGAAATCTATTTAATAGTCCAAAAATGTCACTTTTGATAATATGTTATATATATATATATATATATATATATATATATATATAGATATAGATATATAAATTACGTCAATAGTTGCCGTTGGAAGCAATTTTCTCATTTTTCTCTTTTACTTTTGTTATGAGAGAATGATTGAAGATTTTTGTTATTATACTTCTTATTATATTAAGCATGAGATAAAAATAATTCTACCAGGTGGTCAGATTATTCCACACTAATGAGATATAATTGTAAGTAATTCTATTCTAAATAAATATATAAACATAGGATAAAAAATCACTTATCTTATTCGTTGCTTAAGTCAAACTGTGCTTTTTTTTCAACTCATTCAAATAAGTACATTTGCCACCAAATTTTACTTCAATTAACATATTACGCGGTGGAAACGACTCTTCTGTTGTAATGAACTTTTTTATTTACTGTTTAATTATGGATAAAATATACTGGTGTGGCCATTTGACATCACGTCCAATATTTTAAGGAAAGAAACGGCTTAGTCCCGTCTCTCCGTCTAGTAGTGTAGATTCGGTCGGCAGAGGAGTTATATTTGTAGAGATATTTTAAGTAAATTTGATACATGTAATAATGTATTCTTTTAAATAACATTTTGTTATTTGTAAGTTGATTTATATAAACTCATCCATTTAATATATCGTGATTTAATTGATTGTGAGTTTTATAGGCAGTTAAAGCCAATTAAATCATGCCACGTTAAATGAATAAACTTATTTGAACTATAAAACATTACTCTACATACTATATTTTACTAAAAAAAGATAGGTCATATTATACAAGTACCACATCATGATAATAAGAATTTTCTTGCCTCATTTATGCATTTTATTTTTTAATTTTTTAAACTCAAACAAATTTTTTCTTTATTGTTCAAAATAATTTAATTCTTGAAAGCATTTTTGAACCAATTTTTTTAACATAAGTATCATTTTCAAAAATAATTTTTAAAAATGTCTTTTGAAAAGATGATTTTTATTTGAATAGAGTTCTCAGTGTTTGTAATTCGTTAGTTTTTAAGTTTTTAAATTTCAATTTTGACTTGACGAAGCTACCCCCTATTTTTTTTTTTTTTTGAATTTTGATAATTTTTTTCTGAGTTTTTCTCATTTTCAAATAAAGGGGATTGTTCAATCATTTTGAAAAAAATATTTGAAGCTGCCTCGAGCCTAAACGATGTTTAGGCTTCCAAATTGACTTTTTTGTCATTTTTAGTAATTTTTGATTTTACAATTACTTTGTTTAGGGAAGTCCGAATTAACTTCTACTTGCCACTATAGTTTTTTTAATTTGATATGATTTCTAGTTTTTCAAAAAGTTCCAATTTTTCTTATTTTTAGATTTTTCCTACTTTTTGAAATTATTCTAGTTTCTTAATTGTAATAAGACTAGTATAAGGAATTAGTATATTCTTATTCGGATTAGTAGTAGTCTTATCCTAGATATATGATGTAAAGTAGTTTTTTTCTTCAAGTTTTTATCAATAATATTTTTGTAATTTGAGATTTGTTTTTGTTTGGGTGGGGAGTTTCTTTTATTCTTGGTTATTAAGGAATTCAACGAGTTTGATTCTCATTCACGTTCCACACTGTATTAGCTTTCTAGTGAAATAAGATTTGTAGTTTAATTCATTGAAAGTATTTTGCAGTTTTAACTTGAAGATAACTCAAAAAAACTGAGTAATAGAAATTCTTTGTTGAGTGACAGCCTGAACATACTGTAATAAAATGGTCATATCTTGTCCTAAGAAAATCAAACCTAAGCTCTATTATTTTTTGTTCGGAGGTAGACTCATAGAGCTTTATGATAATATATGATTTATAGGTTAATTTATTCAAAATAGATTGCAGTTTTAGTTTGAAGATAGCTCAAAAATACTAACTAACAAAATTCTTGTACAAAAGAAAATACTCAATTTTTTGTACATAAAACAAAATTTCTCTGTTCAAATAACACGACTTTTTTTTTTTTTATAGAATTTCATATATAATATGGATCTTGTTTAATATATCTTAATTTTTATAGTCTAAATATATATAAAAAATTATTAAAACAAATTTATATATTGTAAATTATTTAATTTTAAAATTTTAAAAATAAAAAGTGATGAGTGACAATGAAGATTATTCATACCGTGTTTTAATATAAAGAACATTTTTGACAACAAAATGCCTTAGGAGTTTTTGGATAAAATTGTTTTGAATTGGACGTTATGTTAATTTAGGACTTTATGGGAAACCCTTCATTGAGTTCTAATTAAAAAAATTAAATGACAAAATTAAAAAACTAAATTAATAGACTAATACTGAAAATCAAACAAGTTATGTACTTATATAGAATCATTTATGAAAAAGTAAGATTCATTGGTCTTAGTAAAATTAAAAATAAAAATCATTTGAAACTTTTTCCAATTGATTACTTGATGACTTCTCTTGTTACACAGTACGCCATGTGAATCATACGAGATGTACCTGTTGAATGGAAAATTTTTCAGTGAAATTTTGTTTGTTGCCCCTTTTTCTACAAAATGTTTGGTGATAGGCGTGTGATTCACGGTGCTGTTTTTTTTTTTTTTTTTGGTCAAATACAAATTTCTTTTTCTACAGAATGTTTGGTGATAGTCGTGTGTGATTCACGATGCTGTTTTATTTTTTTTGGGGGTCAAATACAAATTTGAAAAGGACGAATCGAACCACAATAATTGCATAAAAAAAATGAATTTTCACATTATTTGGAGGTATCTGTATATTCATTAGTATTAATAAAAATAAAATTGGTAGTTTTGTCATTTAAAGAAAAAACTTGCCTAAAAAGAAATATCAACTGTGTATTATCAGGTGAAATAGAAAAAAGTCAGTATAATTTTAAAAACCTCATAGAAGTCAGTGTAATTATCAAAAATTTCAAGGGAGGTCGGTATAATTTACCCTTTTTTTAATGTGTTTAGAAACGCAAAACTAAATATATTACAATTTTGAAAGAAGATCTTAAGAAATTGTTTTTAAAAAAATTACCAATATGTTAAGGAAAAACAACGAAAATTATAAATATCCGGAAAGCCATGGTCCCCCTCCTTCTATGAAGATCCACCAATAGTTGAAATTCGATTATCTTTATCGATTTTAAACTTTTACCAACAAAAATTCTGTAAGAAGATAATATATTAGTTTAAAAAATCTAGTATTTTATACAAAACTAGGGACATATAATGCTTATAAAACTTAAATAAACTAAAGAAAAGAAAGAAAAAAAAAATTTTAATGAAAAGAAGAACATAGTCATTTCCTCCCTATTTCTCACAACTTATATTGGAGAAGAAAGACTTGAGTCAAGTGTAAGCCATGGCACATTGTGTCCTTCATTGAAAAGAAATTGCTTGTGTGATCATGTTATCTGTAATCCACCCCTTATGGTCATATTATAAGGTCAAGGTCAAGGTCTTCTTAAGTGGGTGGAGTAAGAAAAGGAAAGCGATGTCTCATGTCTCAAATTAGTTATCTTTTGTCAAATTACATTGTCCCACCATGTGAAATATTTTCACACATAACTCCGAAGGACGAGTTGAAAGGGCGAAACAGAGACACCTAAGTCTTGCAAGACTTCAAGTCTATAGGTCGATTATTGATGATGTCCTTTGAAGCCATCTCATATGCTAATCGTCAGATTGCACACCGATTAATGAGGGGTCGATGAGTTTACCTTCTTTTTTTTTTGTTTTTTTAATCTTTAGAAATAGCTTAGCAAAAGTAAATTGCAGCTATGTCCAACAAGATCAAGCATTTAGTTTAGAAACGCAAAATTAAATATATTACAATTTTGAGAGAAGATCTTAAGAAATTGTTTTTAAAAAAATTACCAATATGTTAAGGAAAAACAATGAAAATTATAAATATCTGGAAAGCCATGGTCCCCCAGCTCCTATGAAGATCCACCAATGGTTGAAGTTCGATTATCTTTATCAATTTCAAACTTCTACCAACAAAAATTCTATAAGAAGATTATATATTAGTTTAAAAAATCTAGTATTTTATACAAAACTAAGGAGATATAATGGTTATAAAACTTAAATAAACTAAAGAAAAGAAAGAAAAAAAAGTTTAAATGAAAAGAAGAACATAGTCATTTCCTCCCTATTTCTCACATCTTATATTGGAGAAGAAAGACTTGAGTCAAGTGTAAGCCATGGCACATTGTGTCCTTCATTGAAAAGAAATTGCTTGTGTGATCATGTTATCTGTAATCCACCCCTTATGGTCATATTATAAGGTCAAGGTCAAGGTCTCCTTGAGTGGATGGTGTAAGAAAAGGAACGCAATGTCTCGTGTCTCAAATTATCCATCTTTTGTCAAATTACATTGTACCACCGTGTGAAATCTTTCCACACATAACTCCGAAGGATGAGTCGAGAGGGTGAAACAAAGACACCTAAGTCTTTCAAGACTTTAGGTCCATAGGTCGATTCTTGGTGATGTCCCTTGAAACCATCTCATATGCTAATTGTCAGATTGCACACCAGTTAATGAGGGATCGATGAGTTTACTTGTTTTTTTTCTTGTTTTTTTTTAATCTTTAGAAATAGCTTAGCAAAAGTAAATTGCAGCTATGTCCAACAAGATCAAGCATTTTCCTTCAACTGATAATGTTTTCCACAAAATCAAAGACATTTTTTTTCTCTACAACAATTAGGTAGTTTTAGACCTCCCCTCCTACCTTATTATTCACAAGAACAATTATAGTTGATATGCTTCTTGATGTACATGCATATATAAGGCTATGGTAACATTTAGGACATATGAAAAAAATTCTTTAAAAAAAGTTAGGAATAAGTGGTCAAAATTTTAAAAATGCAAAAAATTAAAAATCAAAGGGGCGCTATTGTTATTTTTAAAAAAAATAATAATAAGGCAAGAGGGGAGGTTTTCGTAATTTGTCAATAAAAATAGGAGACGTCAATCTTATTTAAAAATCTCAGAAAATATCTTTGTCATTGTCAAAAAACGCAACAGAGCACAACATTCACACTAATGCTAAGTCATTTTGTCACAAGAAGATTGTATTCTTGTACATTGAACTAGCACATCATTTCTTTTTTGCACTTTCTAGCAAGACACTAGATTAGTGACAGATCCAAAAATTTTAATTAGAGGGCCAAATTGTAGTTATTGAAATTTAGGGACTTCATATGAATATATAAAAAAAATAATTAGGAGGAGTCCTATATATTTTGTTAAAAAAAATTTAACAAAATTAGTGGTAAAAAATACGATATTCAAAATTTTGTGAAGATCAAATTGTAAATATCAAAACTTAAGAAGATTCATATGAATATATAAACAAAATTTGAGAAGCCAAGTTCTATCCTAACAAAATTAGGAGTAAAAAATATAATATCTAATTATTTTGAGGGGGAGGGGGGGGGCATCCCTTTGTTCCTCCTGCATCCGCCATTCACTAGATTGAGAAGAATGGATAGAAATTTGTGATTATTGATCCCAATTTGATGAGTAGGAAATTGGATGCTCGGTTGAGTAGCAAAGTTGTTACTTTAGTTGAGAGGTAACAAATTTGAAATCTAAATTAATGTATTAGTGGAGATGAAAATGATGACTTGTCTCTTCAAATGCACAACTCTCATTGTCAATTTCATTTTAGACCAGGCATTCACACATCATGGTCAAAAAGATGAACAATAAAAAAGAAAAACAGCAAAAGCCAAAGGCATGTGTAATTGATTCAAGATCGAGATGGAGGCCTCCATCAACTATAATGTTGAAGCAACAGTCACCTGTGGGGTCAGTATATTTGACTCTTATGCAATTATTAAAGGAAAATGGAGGACGAATTAGAATTTGGCTGACATCATTGACAAGATCTTACTTGACACTATGCACAACCCCAACGCCATCTATTTAAAACCCAAATCACACTGCTAGCAAATATGCAACATTCTAAAGAGTGATCAATATAGATAATGGGTATACAAAACAGAATGATGCAGTTGGGGATATGGTGGTGGATGGCTTTGGTTTGGGTTGGGATTCAGATATATGGGTGTGGTGGATGTTGGGAACAAGAGAGGTTTGCTCTCTTGCAGCTCAAGACTTCCATCAATTACCCAAATGGAACTTCTTTGCCATCTTGGGAGGATACAGAGAGTGACTGTTGTCATTGGGAAGGAGTTGTGTGC
Source organism: Nyssa sinensis (assembly GCA_008638375.1). Classification (NCBI taxonomy): domain Eukaryota; kingdom Viridiplantae; phylum Streptophyta; class Magnoliopsida; order Cornales; family Nyssaceae; genus Nyssa; species Nyssa sinensis. Next base: position 37,818,305 of record CM018050.1, read on the forward strand.
AATATAACAACAAAGCGTGTGATTAAACTTTTTCTTTTTGCTACAATGGAAAAATGGTATTTCAACGCCTCTTTGTTTCTTCCCTTTAAAGAGCTAAGAGAACTTGACTTGAGCTATAACGGGCTTGATGGTTGGGTCACAAATGAAGGTCTAAATTTTTTGTTTATCAAACTAATTACTAGCATTTAATTAATTAAATTTATTGTATGCTTACTTTGGATTTTCTTTGTTAATTATAAATACTATTGTGAATATAACGACTGAAAACATGATATTTCATTGCAGGTTTTGATAGATTAGTTGGGTTGGAGAAGCTGCAGCTCCTTACCTTGGATGGGAATAATTACAATAACAGCATCCTACCATATCTTGGAGTGCTTTCATCACTTAAGACTATATATAACCAACAACAGCTTGAATGGATCCATTCACTTTCAAGGTAAGTCAAGCATGAAAATGCTCTGCATATTGGATCAATTCAATTACAGATTGTTCATCATCTCTTATTTTATTGTTTTGCACCACCAATAGATGCATCACAATACACTATTGGTTTGATCACTTAATACCAAACGGCCTAGCTAAGAAGTCTAGCTGATGGAGGCTGAAACTGGATTAGTAGAAAACTTTTCTCAATTTTTTTCTGCATAAGATTTAGAGTGAAATTGTTCCAACTACTTTTCATATCAGCAATTATTTTTTATGTTTTATTTTGCAACAATTGTAGCCTACAAAATTAGAAAAAACATCACATATGATGCTAAAAGTCTTAGCTGATAACCACATAAATCAAAATCTGCCAATTTGCATAACAACTATTTTTTCAAAATGGTACATGCATGAATGTGTAACATACATTAGAATGTTTACAAAATAAAGTAAAGAAAATATAAAATATGGATAACATGTCTCTTGTTTTATGTTTAGATTTGTGTGCTATGAACAACTTGGAAGAGCTGGATTTGAGTGCTAATTATGAGATTAACCACCTCATGACCACAAAAGGTATAAAATGGTAGAAACATGTCAAATGATGTTTGGTCACTCTCTCTTTAGTCGTAGAATGCGATTGAAAGTACAGTTTAGATTGTAAAACATTGTGACATGTTTGCATGCAGGTACCAGGTGCTTAAACAAGCTGAGGCTTCTTAGCTTGAGAGGAGAAATTTTTAGTCCAAGTGTTTTATAGTCTCTAGAAGCATTCCCATCTCTCAAGAATTTAAGCCTTCAGATACAGGGATTGGTTATTGCAAAAGATAGAACAATACTATCATCTTATGATCCCCATATAAATACAACTTCAAATCTTTAATGCAACTTCAAATCTTTTGACCAAACAGTGCAATGTAACTTTTTTTTTATTTCTTTATTCCAACTTTTACATAGATTTGGCTGCTCTGAACAACTTGGAGCACTTGAATTTGGATTTTTCTTCCATCAATGAGAGCTTTCTTCAGAATGTTGGAGTGATCAATTCTCTGAGGGTTTTATCATTACATAAGTGTGGACTGAGTGGCAGTCTACCTTCTCAAGGTATATAAATTGTTCTTGATATTCGTACCATGCATTATTGATGTCAATTAAATTGGTCCATGGTACTTGGACTAGTTGATTTGTATTCAAATAAATATTCAGTCTAAGCATTACTTCTTATATTTTAAAGGTTGGTGCAACCTGAAAAATCTTGAACTACTAGATCTCAGCGAGAATGATTTTGAGGGATGCTTCCTTCATGTTTAGGAAACTTGACATCTCTCCGAATATTGGATCTATCATTCAATCATTTCAATGGAAATGTTTCCCTTTCTTCTCTTACTAGCATTGTGTCACTTGAATACATTTCCCTTTCATATAACCACTTCATGCTCCCATTCTCGTTCGCATCATTCTTTCATCTTTCAAAGCTCAAGGTCATTTTAAGTGATAATATCACACTAAGTGTTGAAAATGAGTTTCAGTCATGGGTTCCAAGGTTCCAGCTGAAGTTATTCAGTTTGTCAAATTGTACCATTGAAACCTTTCCAAACTTCTTGTATCACCAAAATGACCTTAGAGTAGTTGATCTGTCACACAACAACTTGGTGGGAAAGTTCCCTACCTGGCTGTTAGAGAACAATACGAGATTGGAAGCACTTATCTTACGAAGTAACCATTTTCTAGGACCCCTTGAATTGCCTCTATATCCTAATCCCCATTTTAAAGCACTAGATCTTTCCCACAATAACATTAGTCAAATTCCAACAAATTTGAATGTAATATTTCCAAATTTGGAGAATTTAGACATGTCCAAAAATATGATTGAAGGTAATTTTTCTCCTTTGGGTGATATTAGCTCTTTACGGATTTTAGACTTATCTAACAATAATTTGTCAGGAAGAATACCAGAGCAATTGGGTATCGATGGCTCCTCCTTATGGTTCCTTAAACTGTCAAATAATTACTTGCATGGTCCAATTCCACATTTTTTTAACCTGACCAGCTTGCAATTTTTATTTTTAGATAACAACCAATTTGTTGGAGAGATACCAGATATCTTGTCTAGCTTTTATTTGTACATGATAGATATTAGTAATAACCATTTCTCAGGTAAGATTCCACAATGGATAGGGTATATGCCAGAATTAAGAGTAATTAGTATGGCCAATAATCATCTTGAAGGTCCCATTCCAATCGAATTATGCAAACTAGACTCTCTTTCCTTTCTAGATCTCTCCGCAAACCACCTGTCTGGTTCTTTACCATCTTGCGCTAACCTATCAAACATAAGACATGTTCATCCGAATAAAAATGGACTTCGTGGTCCATGGAGTCATGCATTCTATGGTTGCTCTTCATTGGTAACATTAGACCTCAGTGAGAACAACTTAAATGGTACCTTTCCTAATTGGATTGGCAACCTTTCTGCATTGAGCATTCTTCTTTTGAATGGTAACCATTTTGAAAGAGAGATTCCCACTCAGTTATGCGACCTGAACCAAATAAGCCTAATCAGTCTTTCTCATAACAATCTTGGTGGTTTTATACCTCATTGCCTGATGAACATTAAGGCAACTAATAGCAAATCTTTAGGATTTGACCTCTTTTTTGCTACTCCTTTTTCAAGTTTCTTGGGGATAAAAGATTTAGGGATAAATGTTTTTGACTTTTCCAACCATCCATCTAATTATGAGTATGAGACATTGGTGTATGATCCATGGGTGTATTCCAAACAACAGGTTGTGTTCCCAACAAAAAGAATGTCTTATGTTTGTAACGTTAATCTCCTTGACTTAATGTCTGGAGTTGATTTCTCCTGCAACCAATTCACAGGTGAAATCCCAATTGAGATTGGGAACTTAAACGAGATTCATGTATTAAACCTGTCCCATAATCATCTGATAGGATCAATTCCATCCACATTCTCTAACCTAAGGAATATAGAAAGCTTAGATCTTTCCTACAACAACTTGAATGGGAGTGTCCCCTCTCAACTGACAGTCTTAAACTCTCTGGAGGTCTTCAGTGTGGCATACAACAACTTATCAGGTAAAATCCCAGACATGAAAGCTCAGTTTTCAACCTTCGATGAAAAATGCTATGAAGGAAATCCTTATCTTTGTGGGCTTCCATTACAAAACCATTGCACCAATACTGAATTGCCATCACCAATGCAAAATGGTTCAGACAATGAGGACAATGATGAAGGTTTCTTTGACTTGGGTGTTTTTTATGTCAGCTTTTCAGTGTCTTAGATAACTGTGTTGTTAGAGATTGCGGCAGTTTTGTATATTAATCCTTATTGGCGAAGGGTATGGTTCAACCTCATTGAAGTTTGTATAAGTTCTTGCTACTATTTTGTACTTGACAGTTTCCATAAGCTGTTCAATTACATGAATATGTAGCTCTTTTTTCTAGACAACTATATCTAGATGTTTGTGAGTTTTCTTGTTTTGCAATGTGAATTAAATAAATTTATGTATATGTTGTCGGACCCATTTTGGCATTGATTTTCTCGAATAAGCTTGTGCCAAAAAATATTCCAATGATTCAACTTTTCAGTATATTGTTTTCTAAATTTCTTTACATATTACTATTAAAAGAAATTCTTTGGGCAGCTGGACTAAGTAATCTGCCTGCCTTGATCTGCATTTTGGATTGCACAGCAATAATCATACTTCTCTTATCACCAAGTGCTCTTAAACTATATACATACCGTTATATTGAAAACTGCCACATTCCAAGTGATTCAACAGAATTATATTTAGAAGTTTGATAATCACGATTACTATCACTTCGTTTCTATAGAAATAATCAAAACAATAACAATGTTTAATAGTATAGAAATGCAAATGTGAGTTCAATACACAGGATCCTCGTGTACAAGTGTGTGACTGTTGTCCATATCCCTGGATATCTGAAAATGACGATCATTATCATTATTATCAGGAAGTCCACTAAAAAACATTGATAAATTTATTACCTAGTTTGTCATATCTATTGCTTTTTCTGTATGATATTAAGATCTTTAAGCAGGGGATGTTCGTCAAGAAAATACTTCGATTTGGGACTTTCCAGTAAATCACACTTTCCATCAATTACACATTGGAATTATTAAAAGATACTCAATTGACATAAGGGATGCCTAACTCAGCCATGCTTCTTTTCAGAAGCACCATTCTGAATTTGATAGGAAGTCCCTCAATCCAACACAGTGCCAAAGTCTACAAAAAATTATATACCCTTCAATTCTTCACTATTCTGCAACTTTCCCCAATTCACTGCGCATTTTATAATCCATGAGGAAGTTACATAGTGAGCATAAAACAATCACTGATGATGAGGGAGTGTGTGATTAAATTATGAATCTTAATTTGAAGTTCAGTTCTCTAGCCCCTCCCTCTCTTTTTTCCCCTTCTCTTTTGGTAACTAAATCAATAACTTGGTGCCAATGATTCTAGTATCAATAACTCAACTCCTCTACTTAAGAATCAGACAATAGAAACAAACAAAGAAGTTTTAATGAGGAAAAAAAAATATTTACTGCACACGAACAAAATATGCAGAACCTAGATGTTTAACTTTTTGCAAGTTCATACTAGAATGTGGCACTTGCATCCTAACTTCATTAGATCAGTTATTAATGATAATGTTTAATTATTAAAAGTTTGATGAGTTCCCTTGGTATATTCCATCATTTTCATTAGGTTTTGGAACAATTAGAATTTCTTGGTTGATTTTGCAACTCTTTTCTTCTTCTTTTTTTATAAGTCAAATTCAGAAGGAACTCTTGAAAAATATGTCATAAAAAAAGTAGATTTTTTTTTTTCCAAAATGTATGCATTAGAATATAAAATTGAGAATACCTGTGTTTATTTGCAGAAAAGAAAAAAAAAAAATTTATAAATTCCTACCTATGATCAACTGTGTCACAAGAAATAACAAATAAATTAGATATACTTTTTTGTAAAGTTTATTTTATCAACACCAACCAGAAAAGAGAGGAAACCATACAAGCTGAAACATCTTAACTCCAAACAAAATATAGAGAAACACAAGTAGAAATAGCATTACAGCATCCACCCTACAACCAAACAAAGTTAAAACACACAAACCAGCTACCAAATCTACCATTGAAAATGAAAACCAGCCAGCTGATGGGATAATATAGATCTCTTAGAGCCACCATCTCAAATTAAGAGAGACAAAACACCATAGAGAATCATACCCCCACAAACTGCAGTTCTGCATCAACAACTACAGAGAAATTCAATTCACATCATTGAACGACAACTTTAGCTTCTTACTTAGAAGCTAGATAAAAAATAAGGAAGCTTCCAACCTCAGCTTTCTCCCCTTGTTTACTTGTGTGATTTACCTATGTTCATACCTTTGTGTATATATGTTTGAAATTTGAAATCTAAACAGTCTGAAATATGAAATTTGAACTATACATGACACAAGATTTCATGTAATATTTTTGAAATGCTATTTTATTTGATTATGTGGTCTACGTTATAAACCTAAAAATGGTTTCATATGGTCGTCCTTTAAAATCTATATTAGCATTTAAATTATAAATCATTTTTTGAACTTTGGGCATGTCATGTAATTCTCACAGGACTGTTGTAAAGTGATTATTAAACAGACTCAATATTGGAAAGTTCCAAGCTTGGAGAAAGAAAGGGGAAAGAAATTAGGAGCTAGGAAAAAATAACATTCATAAAATTCAGGATAGAAAAACTAGTGTTGAGAATCATTATGCAAAAGAAGAAGAAGACGGTGCTCCCCAGATCAACATTTCAATCTAATGATAACGTGGGTATATACTTACCTTCAATGTAAAGAAAAATATATTATTCATTTTTATGTTAACAATTTATTCTGAAATATGGGTTTGTAATTATTAGGCTCAGTTGAGTCAGCATGAGTAGTATGTCCCATTAGTATGAAGACTTAAGATCAAACTTGATTGTATTATTGTGATAGTTCTAAAGATGATTTTCATTCAAATATAGAGTACTTCAAAAATTGTTTGCAAGTGACAGATAAATGTAATCATGAAATTCACAGACTTAGTTTCGAAGTCTTGTTTGGGATTGTGCTTAATTATATTTAAGACCTTTGTTAGTTTTGACTATAGGCTAAATTGACCTTAGTAATGATTTTTGTATTTTTGATGTGCAAAGTGAGCCAAAACTAATAATTTACTCATTCGAACATTCATATGGCTAGTTTGAAGGCACATTATCCAAAGGCATGCTCATTTAAAAGCATTTCTAACTATTCAATTGTAATGGTGTTTTATTTAACGAAAAAAATTTCTAATAGTACAGTCATTCGGACCACATGAGTTCTTGTGTGAATGTATATGTTCTCATTCAAACGTGTGTAGTTCTCACTTTGAACACGTCTGTTTCGTGATAGATTTTGGTAATTGTTTCCCTTTTTTAAGCTTCAAGATCACCTATTTATCGTGACTTTACAATTGCTCACTGCCAATTTTTTTTCGTCTAAATTTTGATTTATTAAAAATGGGACACTCGTGAGTCATGACTCATGAGGTGAGTCATGACTCATGAGGTGAGTCAAAATTGACATGAAAATAAAACAAAGAGGGAAGTAGGCAACCCCTCGCAACACTAAGCGACTGAATCCTCTACTCTTTTTGTCATATTTTTATGAATAAAGGAGGAGAAAGGGAGAGCATAATATATTTTCTTGGTGGATCATAGCCATATCTAAGATGATTATGTGCTCTGAGTCTTGTTGAGGTCCCATTAAGATGGAATGTAATCGAAATTGGGATTTGAAACTAATACTTGAAAGTGAATTTCACAAAGCATTTCCTGACTGTGGTGAATTCACAATTGATTTTGATTCCCGATGGTGTCCTAGATATTTTTCCCTGGTAGTTGTGATTGAGCGAAAAAGAGAGAAAAAATTGTGTGTGCTTGCAAAGAAGAGAGAAGAAGTTGAAGAATCCACGGCCGCAAAATCTGATTTACCCATAAAATACAAACCCCTTCACGTCTCCACTTACCGGAAAGAGTTACTTTGTGACACAACCCGAGCCTTTGACCGTCATCTTCATCTTCATGATTTCGTTGAGAATAGGAAATAGAGTAGCAAAACTGGTCCAAAGGAAGAGGAAACAAATTGGCGAGAGTCTATGCCTTTTTCTCTTAGCGATTCAATCATCATCATCGATAATTGTTTATTCAAACCTCAATCCTCCCTATCCCAAAGCGATCTCTCATTCGTAGGAAGCAATCGTCAATGTTTAGGTAATCGGTGCTGAGACGTCACTGGTCGGGAGTGTTGTGGATGCGATTGAAGATTGCGGCATCTCTAGCTCTTCAGGAGACTGCTAGGGTTTTCTCGAGTTTCTTTTTCTTCAGTTTCTTCTCAACTTTCTTTACTTCATTCTCTAGTCTCTTCACGAGCGGGGGTAACAGATTTGGGGGTAAGAGACAGCTGAAGCTTTTGTATATTTTGCTGCGAGGGTATAATAGTCAATTCATTTAAGTTTACATTTTAACACAGGAAAACAAAACGTTCTAACCTAAGCAGAATAACTTTACAATAGAAGAGTAATTTTATCAAATATATCTGTAAAACATTTTTTTGAGAAAACACATAAAATGTTCTATACTTTTATAACGTCATGTTTAGTTGGTCGGAATGAAAGTAGGAATAGAATATATCTTTTTGAATGAGAAATCTCATTTTTTCTTGATTACTATAAAATTTGATGAATTCAATTTTTTTTCACGTTTTTGTGTTGTGTTATTAGTTTTAGTAAAATAATGAATCCAACATAGACTCCACAAAAAATTAAAATTATAGAGATTATCACATCATGTGACAGACAGATCAAATAATTTGCCCTCTTTTAAATGCTAGCACTTGTCCTTGCACATATGAAGTAGACATACAAACAAAATGGAATGCAAACAGAGACAAAACGGAAATCAAAACAGGTAACAACCCACCCAAGTCATCATATGACTTTGCCTTTCCAACTAGTAGTGGCCAAGTGTTAGACCCTTACTAAGTTGACACGGCGGCTTGGGGCATGGGGAGGCATGTCCGGCCTTGGTGACTTTGGCATGGGGGGAGGCATGCTATGCCTTGGAATAACATTCAGACTTGGAATGTTATTCAAGTGCGGAAAGACATTCGGGACTTGGAATGCTATTCAAGGATGGAATGAGATTCGGAAGTGGGAATGACTTTCCAAAGTTGGGATATGTCAAAATATTCTAAGTATCGGATACTTAGACAGTGCAGAGTTGGTGCAGCCGAGCTTGTGAACAGTTGGTGCATGGGTTGCCTTTGGCAAGGCAGATGCACACAGGGGGAAGAGCTGGTTTTGCAAGTGGTTGTATCCACTCCTGTCAGGTGGGCAAATTGTACTTTGACATATATAGGGGGGAGTACCTCCTCGAAGCGCCCATGGGCGAGTTGTCTATGCGGCTAAGGAAGACCAAGGCGTGTGGGGGCACGGCTTGGCAACGATGGCTAACACGGAAGCAAGGGATGGGTCAAGAAGTGCGCGGGTTCAAGGCCAACTATATATGGCCGTGTCCTTGGGTGAGGGCTCGGGCTTGGCAGTTGCGGCGCAGGGCAGTTGCGTGCAGTTGCGCAAGGCAGTTGCTGGGCGCAAGGCAGTTGCGGCACAGAGCAGTTGCGAGGCAGTTGCTGGGCGCAAGGCAGTTGCGTGCGGTTGCGCAAGGCAGTTGCGTGCGGTTGCGCAAGGCAGTTACGGGGCAGTTGCGTGCGGTTGTGCGGGGCAGTTGCATGCAGTTGCGCAAGGCAGTTGCTGGGCGCCAGGCAGTTGCGGCGCAGAGCAGTTGCGAGACAGTTGCTGGGCGCAAGGCAACTGCCTGCTGAGTTGGCGCATGGACAGTGTGCGACAATGGGAGGCACGGATCCTCACAGATGGCATGCTGATCCAAGGGTCCCTATTGTGTGCGGCAAAGTGAGGCACGGATCCTCACAAGTGGCGCACATCCCAGGCTTCCGAGAGCACTAGCAGTTGTGGGCGCAACTGCAAGGCACAGATGGCAGTCTGTGACAAACCCTAGCAGTTGGGGGTAACTGCATGTCATGTGCAGGGCACATGTGAGCAGTTGAGATCTTTGGCTATAAAAGGGTGCGAGGTCTCTTGAAAACGGGAGAGAAGACAGAGCATAGTGTAGAGAGCAAGGCTGAGAGCATTGTTGTGTTTCTCTTTGTGTGTGAGCAAGAGTGTCTTGTATTCCTACGGGAAACGTATTCCTTTGTATTCATAATTCCGGTGAGTTAGTGAATAAAAGGTTGGGGGTTTTTCCCTGTATGCTTTGGTGTCTTCTTTCCTATTCCGCTGTGCTAAACACTGTGTGTGTTTGTGGGTGTTTTGAGTGGCTGGTTGTCGGGTGACAACGCCATCACAGGCGAAAAATTTGGTGTCAGAAATTAACCCTGTGACACCAAGTACCCTTCCCAAAAATTCGTGGCGGATAGAAACGAGTTTCTATTTATTTTTAATTTTTTATATATTTATTTTATTAAATTAATTATAATTAATATTTTTAAATAAGATTTTCATGTCAATATAAATTTAGAATGGTATTATTATTATTATTTTTTCGTTGTCAAATTTGTTTTAACTTCTAACGTAAACTAAAAATAAATATTAATTATGTAAAATAAAATTGTTTAATTATTTTATTTTATATAATTAGTACATAGTGGTATAAGATGCCTTTACTCCAAATCTGAGCAAACTCTACCTAGATTGATATAATTTTTTTCAAAACCGTTTCATTAAAGACAAGATGTAACAAATTTTTAACATATCAATTTAAATTGTCATTCCAAATTAAGCTTTTGTGATGCTCATCATGGGCTTTCTTTCTTTTTATTTGGGCTTGTCTGGTGACAAATAGCCCAAAAATTTCCCATAAAAAGGGCCAACTTGAGGTAATGATAATAAATAAAAATACAAAATTGTCGGTGGGCATTTGCCAAAAATAAAAAAAAAAAAAAAATGGTTCCTAGTGACTTGATAGAGCCTTGGAGTTTTTTTTTTCGATAACTCGAGTCGATCTCACCAGTCGTAATCTTTGATTGCGTGATTGAATCATGAATCAAAATATTTTTTATAATTGTTTTGCGCAAACTTACAGTTGTGAAGATGTAGTCCTAAGAATAATTACACTCTATGAAATTTGAATAGAAAATTAGAGTTATATAAGTTATAATGTACTTAAATAAATACCCTAACAAGAAATTACGAAGGAGCAAAAAATTATGATTATTTTTACTTCAGTAGTATTTATATATATATATATATATTATTTATATTAAGCTATGTAAATCTTATTTATTGATTTTTTATTATATTGTAATTTACTTCTTTTCGTGTGTATTTAAATAAGCCATAAGTAATACTACCTTTTTTCCCCCTCTCAAATATAAGTCATGGAAAGACAATGGGAGATTATTAATCATGCAATGCATGATATTGTACTTTTTAAATCCTGGTAAATTATACTAATTTTTTCAAAAATTCTTAGCAAATACATTGATATTTTTTACTTTACTTGACAAACTATAAATATCTCCTTCTAGTCAATTTTTTTTTTTCAAAATGAAAAAACTGCCCCTTTCAATTTTTTATACACTTTTTTTTTTTTTTAAATTTTTGGCCCATTTTTTAATTTTTTATTTTCAAATAAATATTCATAAAAATATTTTAAAAAGTTCATGTAAAATGAAAATGAGTTATTTACCTTAAATTTATATATATATATATATATATAAAATAAAAAACATTTTAAAAAAAGTAGTCAAAATTGAAAAAATGTAAAAAAAAAAAATAAATGAAGGTGACAGTTTTGTCATTTTGAAAAAAAAAAAATTTGATTGAAAAAAAGTATTTATAATTTATCAATAAAAACAAGAGAGATTAGTGTAATTTTAAAAAAACTCGAAAAGAGGTCACTATAATTTATTTTTTAAATTTCTACCTCAATTTTGAATTCCAAAAAATGTGATACCAAATTATTAGAATGTGTTAAATCATGTAATTAATATAAAATCATAGTATATTATTATTTTAATGTCACATTGTTTAAAATATAAATTTAATAAATATAGCATTGCTCATAGATTATGATGCATTGTATAAAAATATAGTTAGATAAATCAGTTGACTCTTTCATCCTCAATGTTGCTGCTTGTTCCAAATTTTGTTGATTAATAATATATATATATATATATATCACATAATGTAACAACACATTAAAAATATAAATAAAAATGTTAGAAGTTTATTAGGGTTACCTATATATTATTGTGATACTAGGGTTAGGGTTAGCCGTCACATATATATTATTGTGTAATGTTAGTGGGATTAGGGTTATATAGTTTGTTTTCTTTATTTCTACTTTGCTTGTTCTACCTCATAACCCTCCTATATAAAAGAGCTCTCTTGTTTAGTTTCAGTACGTGAATTCAGTATAATTCAATGTAGTTCTTTGAATTTTCTCTTCTCTTTGTTTTCTCTCTCTTATTTCTTTTATGTCATTCCACCAAATCTAACAAGAAATACATTACATTTTACAAATCTTATACAATTTTTTTGAATTGTAAAAGATTAACATTACAGTGCATTGCACCTTCAATAATATCGCATCATGTGATGAACACATCAAATAATTTGTCTTCTTTTAAATGCTAGGCACTTATCCTTGCACATATGAAGTAGACAAACAAACAAAATGGAATGCAAACAGAGACAAAACACAAATCAAAACACAAATTTATTCGAAAATCATAGATTAGACTGCTGTATAGTGTGCTTAGTTAATTACAACGGTGCATTTGGAGCAGCCCATCTGAGATGAAATTAAAGCTTAGGATTGGATTGGGTGGGATTAAAATTTTGGAATAAACTAGGTTAAAATGACCCAAAATTACACATGTATAGGATTTATTTTTTTATTTTTTTAAGAATTTGGGGTAGACTATAGACAGGCTCAGTCTACTCATGGCTCGGTCCTTGTACGCATATAAGCAATGAACAAAAGTTAGAAAAGTGCATAAATTAAAAAAACAAACAAATAAATATGGAAGTTACCATGTTTAGTAATGATACCTACATTTAGGGTGAATTGATTTAAGAAGTGGCCAAATTTTACATGTAAAAAAAAATAAATCCAGAATTTGAGGTGCTACAACCCACCCAAGTCAGTCATATGACTCCGCCCTTGCCAACTAGTAGTGGCGAAGTGTCCCTGCCAAAAATTCGTGATGGCCAGAGACGAGTCTCTATTTATTTTTAATTTTTTAAATATTTATTTTATTTAAGACTTTCGTGTCAATATAAATTTGGAATGGTATTATTATTTTTTTTTCAATTGTATTACTTTGTCAAGTTTGTTTAAATTTCTAACGTAAACTAAAAAATATTATTATAAATATTAATTATGTACAATAAAACTATTTAATTATTTTCTTTTATATAATTGAAGCTTAGTAGTGTAAGATGCCTTTACCCCAAATCCGAGCAAACTCTATTGAGATTGATATAACGTTTCCTTAAAGACAGGATATGACAAATTTTTAACATATCAAGTTTAAATTGCCATTCCAAATTAAGCTTTTGTGTTGCTCATCATGGGCTTTCTTTCTTTTTATTTGGGCTTGCTGGTGACAAACAGCCCAAATCATTTCCCTTAAAAGGGCCAACTTGTGCAACTCGAAAGCTAGGACAAGTTATCATGAGGGTGACCCGGCCTCATCCCATCTCAGCCAGATTTTTAAGGTGTTATAGGTTTCTTTATTTTTGCTACATTAGATGTAACAATTATATATAAAGATAGAGTATGAGTTAAATCAAATCGGAATGAAATCGAGGGAAAATAAAGTAAATATTAAATATATATATATATATATATAAATTAATCAAACAGGCACCAAAAAAAAAAACCTTCAGCTACCCTACTCTTCGAGAAGAGGTAATAACAATTAATAAATATACAAAATTGTCAGTGGTCATTTGCCAAAAATTAAGAAAAATAAATGGTGGCTAGTGACGTGATGGAGCCTTGGAGTTTTTTCTTTTTTTTTGGGATAACTCGAACCGATCCCACCAGTCGTAATCTTTGATTGCATAATCAAATCGTAAATCAAAATATTTTTTATAACTGCTTTCACTTAAACTTACACTTGTGAATAGGCTAGTCCTAAAACCAATTGCACTTTATGAAATTTGGATAGAAATTTTGAATTATATAAGTTATAATGTACTTAAATAAATACCCTAACAAGAAATTACGGAAGAACAAAAAATTACGATTATTTTTACTTCAATAGTAATTATATGTATATATTATTTATATTAAGTTATGTAAATCTTATTTATTGATTTTTTATTATATTATAATTCACTTCTTTTCGTGTACATTTAAATAAACCATGAGTAATGCTACCTTTTTTCCCCCTCTCAAATATAAGTCATGGAAAGACAAAGTGAGATTATTAATCATGCAATGCATGATATTGTACTTTTTAAATCTGGGTAAATTATATTAATTTTTTTTAAAATTTTTGACAATTACATTAATATTTTTTTACTTTAGTTAACAAACTACAGATATCCCTCTCTATTTAATTTTTTTTTTCAAAATGAAAAAATGCCCTTTTATTTTTTTATACACTTTTTTTAAAAAAAATTTTGACCTTTTTTAATTTTTAATTTTTAAATAAATATTGATAAAAATATTTTAAAAAGTTCATATAAAATGAAAATAAGTTATTTACCTTAAATTTATATTTATATAAAATAAAATATATTTTTAAAAAAGTAGTCAAAATTAAAAAAATATAAAAAATAAATAAATGAAAGTGACAATTTTATCATTTTGAAAAGAAAAAAAAAAAAACCTGACTGAAAGAAAGTATTTATAGTTTGTCAATAAAAATAGGAGGGAATTACTGTAATTTTCAAAAAACTCGAAAAAGGTCACTATAATTTATTCTTTAAATTTCTATATCAAATTTTGAATTCCAAAAAATGTGATACCAGATTATTGCAATATATTAAATTATATAATTAATATAAAATCATAGTATATTATCATCTTAATGTCACTTTATTTGAAATATAAATTTAATAGATATAACATTGATAATAGATCATGATGCATTTTATAAAGATATAGTTAGATAAATGAGTTGACTCGTTCATATTCAATGTTGCTGCTTGTTCCAAATTTTGTTGATTAATAATATATATATATATATATATCACATAATGTAACAGCACATTAAAAATATAAATAGTAATACATTACATTTTATAAATCATATACAATTTTTTTGAATCGTAAAAGATTAACATTCCAGTGCATAAAACATTTATACCTTCGATAATACACTGTCACATCAGTGAGATACAAAGATCGGTGAGGGAGAAAGTAAACAAAAGTTTTTGTCTGCACGGGAACTAATAAATTTGGCCTTATAACGTAAAAATAGGCACTCTGTATATATATTTTGATGAATTCATAAATCAATGAACAAGACTAAGGCAAGACCTTTTCGAAAGTAACATTATTCAATATATATATATATATATATATAGACAGAGAGAGCGAGGATCCTTGTATATGAGAGGTTATTTCATGACTTAATGAGTTTATCATATGCCTGCAATAGTTTTGATGATTTTAATAATACAGTAAATTTTAAATATATTTTATAAAATATTAAAACTTATTATATCATATAACAATTTCATAAAATAATTTTAAAGTTTTTTTAAATAAATCGATACAATAGCAATATACTATTTTAATAATATTCTATCATATGTAATATAATTTTTTATTTTTTAAGTGAACCATAATATATAGCATAATATTATTAAAAATGATAAATTACACTGACTTATCTTGAGGTCTTTAATAATTACAGAAATCTCTTCTGATATTTCTAAAATGATACTGACTTTTTATATTTTTATTAAAAAATTACAAAGACTTCTCCTATAACTTTTTTTTTCTTTCTAATATGATAAAAATATCTATTTCATTTATTTTTTTTGAGTTTTTTAAAATTTGACCTTTATCTACTTTTTTTATTTTATTTTTCATTTTATATAAAATATTAAATTAAGATAAATAACTTATATTTTTTAGTTAAAAAAGATTTTAACTAATATTTATTTGAACATGAAAAAAAAAATTAGAAAAATTAGTCAAAATAGAAAAAATAATTAAATGAAAGAGACATTTTTATCATTTAAAAAAAAAAGATTGAAATGAATGTCATTGTTATTTCAAAAATTTTAAAGAAAAATTTTTTAATTATCAAAAATTTCAAAAAAACAAAAAAGAGTATAATTTACCTTATTAAAAATAATACATGGTCACTTAATGCACTCAACCAATAAAATATAATATATATATATATATATTTTATAACATAATATTTTTATAATATAATTATTTATATGAGTATGAGACTCGCGAATAACCACAATCGTACTCACAATCACAATCACGTGATCGTACGCTCATGTTTGTGGATAATACTGCCCAAAAAAAAAAAAAGTACTACAAGATATTACTCCTACAAAAATATCTAAAAAATATCTCTCCGTAAACGCTTTTTTGTTTGCCATGGTGATAACTTGCAGGGTAACACTGCCACTCTGTCGGCAAGTTAATTCTAAACCGCACACGTGTTAAGAGCTGAGAGACGGAAAAAGCAGTGCCACGACTTTTACGGAAGATATTAATTGAAGGCGTCAGCTGACGCAGCACCTGCCCCGAAAGGATAAAAACAAGAAGAAATAAAGGGTACCCAACAGTGCAATAACTCTCACTTTGACGTTGAGTTCACATTAAATCCGTTAACTACACGTGTCAGAATCACATCCGCTATATTTTACTTGTTAAAGAAGCAGATTGAGATTTTCGTGGCCCACAACTGCCTTTCCTTCCCGTCCGAATTCTGACGACCACTGTGAGCCATACAATAATAGGGAGGACCTCAAGTGGTCATAACACATTAAACTGTAAGATAAATTAGATTAATGTTTATTGACATTTTTAATAATTATAATTTTTTTTGTAATTATTCAAAATAATACTGTTACCTTTATTTTTATTAATAAATTAAAAATATTTTTCTTTAAAATAATGAAATTGTTCTTTCATTTAATTATTTTTTTGTATTTTTCAAATTTGACCTTTTTCTAATTTGTTTTAATTTTTTATTTTATATAAAAATAAATAATTATATTTTTTAGTAAAAAAATATTTTAATTAATATTTATTTGAAAATAAAAAAAATTTAAAAAATAATCAAAATTTAAAATAAACATTTTTGTCATTTTGAAAAAAATAAATTGGATAAAAGATATTTGTAATTTATAAATAAAAATAAGAAATATTGATAACATTTTAGGATTTTCATAAAATATTTTATAATTGTCAAAAATTAAAAAAAAAAATATCAATATAATTAAGTCTTGACATGAGATGGGATTAAGGATTGAAATAAAAGGAGAAGAGAAATACTATTTTATTAGTTTGTCTTTAAAAAAAAATACCTTCCCTCCATTTTTTTTCTTGATTCTTTAAAGATCAATGAAACAAAATAAGGGAAATACAACTTCTCTTAGGATACGCAATTTCCGTTCCATTTCTTCCTTGCAATTTTCCGTCCTTTTTCCAAATGCAATCTAACAGTAGCTCCTTTGGTTGGCTTGTGCATTTGTATATATTGGCATTACATATATAAAAATATAAATTGTTACATCTTTGATTTAGCTATTAATCAAAGAAATATGAGGAGGAGGGTAAAGCACAAATTTTGATCCACTGCTCTCTCTTTAAACATAGTCTCCATGACAGAATCATCCATCACTTTGTCTTTTCATCTCAAAAGTAAAGTGCTATACATTACTTTTTCTTTTTATTTCATAAGATATCGAATCATTCTCTCACTTCTAAATAACTTATTATAATCATTTGAAATGTTAACATCAGTTGTAATATAAAAATTTGTGATTTACTTGAGGTGTGTATTGTGTATGATACATGTTAATATTATATGCGATAATATTAATATTTATAATTTATGCGTCAATTAAATCACAAATAATAATCACATATGACCACAATTGAAATAAAATTACACCACCTTCACTGCTTTATCTGAAAATATACAAGTACATTTTGTAGTCAATTGTTTTCCTTCCAAATGAGAAAACTATCACTTTCATATTTTTTTTTTATCAATTTTTTGAATTTTGACCAATCTTTTTCATTTTACAAATAAATATTGATAAAACCTTAAATTTATTTTTATATAAAATAAAAATAAGTTATTTACCTTAAATTTATTTTTAAATAAAATAATAATAAAAACTTTTAAAAAAGTTAGAAATAATTAGTCAAAATTAAAAAATATATAAAATAAATAAATAAAAGGCACAATTTTATTGTTATGAAAAAAAAAATGACTGGAGGAAAAGTATCTGTATATTGTCAAATAAAATAGAGGATATCAATATTAATGTAATTTTTAAAAACCCCAAAAATATTTAGTGTAATTTACCGTGTAAATTACCTAGTTTTATTCTTAAGAGTTTTTTTCTTTATAACATTTTACCATAAAGAATAAGTTTTTTTTATCCCGATAATGTGAGAAGAGGAGAATTAAATTTATATTAATTATATAAGAAGTGGGCACTTACATCGCACCATAAAAAGAAGTCGAAAACCAAATTATCTCGTGATAATTAGGTATCCTAAATTACTTTATCTTTATTGTTTAGAGTCTTTGATAAAATAAAATAAAATACATATTACAACTAACAAGTAAACAACTATCAATCTAATTCATCCTTACAAATTTTGTTTTGTCAAAAATTAAATTTCCAATGAGTTGGCAATATTTCATTCATTTACATGATTCCATGATAATATATTCACTCAATATATCTCATTCAGTATTTCACTTTTGTAAAAAAAAAAAAACATTTAAGGTGAATAGTACTGCTTAATTTTATTTTATTTTTAAAAAGAAAATTAATAAAAAAAGAACAAAAAGATGAGGATAAGAGAGATCAAATTCATTGCAAGAGCATGGTGTGGCACCCACGGATGCGACATGTATTATCATGAACAATGCGCCGCGAATACGTATCGCGGAGGGCCTTAACGTAATTTCACACACCTCAGTCAAGGATAATGTTTTGTAATACATTTTCTCTTCCGTTTTGCGCCTATAAATTGGTGATCTTCCACCTCCATTTCAGACCAGATCACGAATATTCATTTGAGAGAGAGAGAGAGAGAGAAAAAAAGAAAGAAGAAGAAGAGAGAGAAAATGGCAGGAATCATGAACAAGATTGGAGAGACCCTCAACATAGGAGGTGATAAGAAGAAAGATGAGCGCAAACCCGGGTACCCTGGAGATCAGAACAAGCCAGAATGCCATGTAGAGCACAAGCAAGAGCAGCACGGCGAGCGCAAGGAAGGAGGGTTCATGGATAATATCAAGGGCAAGATCCATGGCGGTGAGCAGCAAGAGCAGCGCGGCGAATGCAAACCAGCGGAGCGCAAGGAAGGAGGGTTCATGGACAATATCAAGGGCAAGATCCATGGCGGTGAGCAAGAGAAAGGCGAGAAGAAAAAGAAGGAGAAGAAGAAGCGCGAACCTGGCCACGAGAGCAAGGGCGATAGCAGCAGTGACAGCGATTAGATCTTTCCACTTCTCTAACCCTTATAGGTATATACACCCATGCATATACACGTACTGATTATATATACACTTGCAGTATTTTATGGATCTGTAATTTTTATAAATTTTTTATAATTTATATTATATTGCCTGCCAATCTACTACACTATATGCGATAATTGATCTTTTACTTTTTCAAATGACGTTACTCAATACTATTTAATGAAACTAACCTTCTTTTCTTAGTGCGTATAGATTCCCAATTTATATTCAGAATTCTGTTTTTACCATGTTTTATTATATGATAATCTTAAATATTACGTTGTGCATGTCAAAACATACCATACACATCATATTAAAAATATAAATTGACAATCGCTAACAATTTTCTTTATTCTTTTATATATTTATATGTATCTCTCTTTATATATATATATATATATATGTATATATATAATTCTTATTTTCCTAGATTTTTTTTTTCTTCATTACCAAGATGCTGATGATATTTTCGTTTGTTGTTGTGTATTGTGATCTTTGTCTTGCAGGTGGACCAAGGAAGAGGGTTACTAAGTGCTGTCTCTAATGGTGCTGGGTGTATTGTGATCTTTGTCTTGCAGGTGGATTAAGGAGTGGTGTGAAGAGGGTTACTTAGTGCTGTCCCTAATGGTGCCAAAATATAAAAAATAAAAAGTATTTTGCATGCTTCAATATTAGGGAGTGAATGTAATGCTTTGCTCGTGTAATAACATGTTTTCTCTTTTGGTTTGTGTTCACTGTTTGTTTACTTTTCCTATATATGATATATATGTCCCCCTTTTTTTTCCCTAGTTACACGAAGGTCATGTGCCTTGTGGTTGTTTACCCAACAAAATAAAAATAAAAAAGGTGAAGGAAAAAAAAAAATTTGGAAGGGTGGTTGTCGGGAAGAGAGAAATAATCGCTCTAAGCGGATTTGGTTTCTCTGTGTTATTCATTCCTTCAATTTCTTTGAAGGTACCCTAATTCAGGACATGTCACATGGATTCAAATTCACATGGAATGAAATTACCAAAAAAAAAATTGTAATGGTGACGATCATAATTAAATTTTGTATATTTTTATAGTTCAATTAAAAGTTTGAAGCACATAAAAATTAATATTTAAGTCTAAAAAAAATTAAAATTAAGACACATCATCTATCATTACATCATGTATTTGACATGCATTCAAGCCCACATTTGAGAGAAATTGAGAAAAAGTATTGAAAAAAATAAGAGAGGATGTAAAGAAAATTTTATATAATTTTATAGTTCAATTAAAAATTTAAGATAGAAAATTTCGTAAATATTTAAGTCTTAAGAATGAATGAAATTTTAAATTTACCTAATTATGTGTTGTATTATATATAATATTTTGTCGAACTAGTTATATCTTATATTATATATTTTATTTTTAATTAGAATTAGAATATAATTCTACTTTTATAACTATTTGTCTCGAACCTATTTTTTATATAGTCTCTATTTTAAAGAAAAAAATATCAATATTTTTTAATATAAGTATCCGTATTTTTTAGTAATAAAGTCTGAATTTAATTAATTAAAATAGTATTATTATGTGTTCTGTTTATATCAGATAACGTGAAAAAATTATTTAATATTTAAGATTTAAAAAATATAATTTAAATTGTTACTTTAGATCTCAAACAGTATTGGGCCGACAGTAAGTGGTTGGTGTACTTTAGGTCTCAAAGATATTATAATATGTTTGGATAAGCAAAATTTTTAAATGGGATTTTTTTTATTTTTAAATTTTAATGCACACTTTTTTATTTAATATTAATATTATAAACTCGAATAAATATGAATAATATTAATATTATAAACTCAAATAAATATGAATATTATATATATACATATATATATATATATATATATATATATATATAAACGGAATTGTAAGCAGGAATCATTATGAATAACAGATCTCTACCTTAATAGAGTAGAGACAACAAGAATCATTATGGATGAGGGATGGCGGTTAAATAAATATATATATATATATATATAATTATAATAGTATTTTAATAGAATAGAGGTTTATGTTTAATAAAATTGAATTTTTATCCTAAAATTTTTATGGCTATATTTTTGTGTGTGGAGTAAGACCTTTATTAAACTTAAATTTTTATTTTAGATTATACTAGAGAGAAAATTTAAACATTTTTTATAAGGGAGACTTAAATTGATTAATTTGTTTACTTAATAGCAGAGGCAGCTCTTCAGATAAGGAGAGGAGAGGAGGGTGTGGATTTAAAAACATCGACCCGAACGATTGGTCAACATTTCATTATCCCATAAAAGATTAACTTAAGTGTATGAGTTTTTAATCATTACAGAATTTTGGAAGGGTTAAATGTATGCAATTTTACTTCCTGTGAACATAGAATGAACTCATAATTTTTAAGTCACAATAGAATAACTACTGTTTTGCCAAAATCTGTCCTCCAATTCATTGTCTCATCCAGTGTTTGGCAGAGTATGGACATTCAAAGAACAAATGGATAATACTTTCACTATCCCTACCTACAGAGAGCACATCCATTACCAATCCCAAACCTTTAGTTTATTCCTGGTTGCTAACACTCCTATGTTAACAAAATGATCACACGAGCTATAATATTTATTGATGGTCATTGGCAGGTCTGATAACTGGGTATTTCAGGCTAAATTGGTGACA
The DNA here is from genome assembly GCA_008638375.1 of Nyssa sinensis. Classification (NCBI taxonomy): domain Eukaryota; kingdom Viridiplantae; phylum Streptophyta; class Magnoliopsida; order Cornales; family Nyssaceae; genus Nyssa; species Nyssa sinensis. Next base: position 37,840,250 of record CM018050.1, read on the forward strand.
CTTGACAAATTAAAACTAGTTAATTAGGGCTAGATTAAAGTGTAGAAGCTGAATTTAAAGCTCAAGCTCATGAAAATTTGTGAACTTAATATGTGGGCAAAGATTTCTTCTAAAGGAGATGGACTTTTGCCATCCAAAGCTGATAGGATAAACCATATTGAGGTAGATAGGGACTTTATTGAATAGTTGTTCAAAATTAGACTTATTTGCACACCTTTGTGAAGAGATAGGATCAATATGTTGACAATAGTAAAGGACTTTTGGGACGTGTTCTTTTTAATGCATTAAGCAAGTTGGCTGTGTGTGTAACACCTCTAAGATGAGTTTTGAAATAGATTTTATATGGTTTAAATTTCACGTTAAGAGTGACATTTTATATGGTTTAAATTTCATGTTAAGGGTGACGGTCTCTTGCAATATTTAAAAAAAAAAAAAGAAGAGGGCCATTACCTAATAGGAGACTACTCAACTCAAATTCGTGTTTTCATACATAACATTTTTATTCACCAAGTAATGTCTCTTTTCACTTTAGCAATTACACACGCGCGTGCACATGGGTGTATATGTACAAATAGGATAGAACAAATTGGGGGGGAGGGGGAGGGGGGGGGGAGAGTGAATTTTGTACAACTTTCCTCTTCATAGCTTCTTCATTGTTTTTTCCTTCTCCTTGTTTCTTAGACCCTACTTTTTCATTCAAGTCATTGATAAACCCTAGAGCATCAAACAACTATCTCCACCAATTGCCAAGCATGGGGCTGCTTGGTGATCAAGATGATGGTGGCCATGGTATTGGCAAAGACAAAGTAGAGTGAGATGCAACGTGTTTCTAAGGGTATTTTGAACACTTTTTGTTTTTTTTTATAATAAGTAGTCTTTGAGTTGAGAGTTGAACCTAGTACGTGACTTGAGGCTATTATCTAAACTTCTTTCCAACTCATCTAACTCAAAACGGTTGGATGTTTTGAACACTTAAAAACCAGCCATAGTTTGTTCCTTAAATTTACTACATGTAAAATTAGCTTGAGGTTTGGAAAACTTCAAGTAATCTTACTGTTTTAAGGACTGACCACAAGATAGTAAAAGGTGATTATCCCTACCATCAAGAAAAATGTTAAATTATTTCTTGTTTGTCTCTTATTTTGGATTTTATACTCTTGTCCTTTTTTATTTCAAAGATAAGGAGATTAATAAATAAATAAATGAAGATTTAGTGCATATTATATATATATATATATATATACACACACACACACAGACAGAGAGAGGGAGAGAGAGATTATGTTAATGATTTGTAAGTTGGGAAATCCGTCAGCAGTCCAAGATTTAACTGAAATTATGATTCCCATTCTCGTCGCTGCATAGTAAAATCTCCAATTTGCATCAAACAACACTAATCACAAAGATTATTATTCTTTCAGTCATTTTACTTATTTTGTAAGTATGTGGCACCAGTTGCTATATTTGAAAAATGAATGAAAGATTTTGGTGATGTTTCAGATGTAGATACATTGTTGAAACCAAAGTAATTGAATTAATTAGAAGTATAGAAGATTACAAAGAACAATATATATAAATTATTATATGCTACTCATTGTTAAAACTAAAGTGAGCTAGTTCTTATGAAGCTTTGTTACCTTTTGAAACCCTATTTTGTCTTTAATCTCTCTTGTGATTCTCCCAAGATCCTATTTCATTTTCTCCACAGCAAATTTTCTGTGGGTTGATTTTTGTTTTTTTACATATACAAAGTCATACAAGTAAGTTAAAACTACCAGGAGGCAACAATAGAATTTGATTACTTTGTGATTTCATAAGCATCACTGAAGTGAAAAACTAGTTCTGCTGTTATGCAGTATTGGTCTTGCTCATGTAGTGGAGTGGAGGTACATTCAATTTTCGACATTATTTTTATGAGTAATTCTACGTTCATACCGGATTTGATTACCAAATTCATTTATCACATGAACGATCATAACTCTTTTTTAAAATCTAAATAAAAGTACAAAATGCATTAATTAATTTTTAAAATATCATACACGTAGGTAAGTAAATAAACAAAAATAAGTAAACATATCTAGTATCTCAAACATTTCTCTACTTTTATATAAAGTGATTATTCTCAAACTCAAACCCAATGAGTTGTTATTAATCATTAGGATCAATGAACATATGTCACATTAATATAGTCTATACATTTTGTTATTATGACGAAGATTCATTAGCGTGAATACTATGTACCGAGACCGACAAATAATTTTTCTATTTGCACACCTTCTTGTGAAGAGATGGGATCACTATTTTGACATCTCAAGTAAAGGACTCGTGGGACATGTTCTTTAAGGTGAGTTCTCAAATAGATTCTTTTTATAGTTTAAGTCCAAAGTTCATGGTAGTGATTGGCAGCAGATCTAAATTATAGAGTTTTGGACAAAAATATAAAAGTTAAAAGTTTTAAAAAATCTCTTATAAAAATATAAAAAAAATTTAGAGAAAGATAATTTCTAATTCTTAAAAGAATTTTTATAAAACTAGTGGGACAAAAAATTAAAATTTCAAAATTTTGGAGTCTAGCCAATACATAGATCAGCCTCGCATGGTGATGTCTTGCAATTTTTTAAAAAAAAAAAAGGAAAAGGATCATAACCTAATAGCTGGAGAAAATATTCAATGGTCCTTGAATCATTGATCTAGACGATTCAAATGAAGACCACATGAACATATCAGTATACTTTTTGCTTACCTAACTTTCACGGTACCTGAATTATGGTTCAGAGGCCATTGAATAATTACTTTAATAGTAGACTATTCTATTTTTATACTTTAACATTTCTATTATTGCACCAATTAGTGTCTCTTGTCACTTGCAATTACACACACATGTACAAGTACAAAATCGGATAGAGAAAGAACATAAAGAGAATTTTGTTTTACTTTCCTCTTTCTAACTTCTTCATTTTTTGTCTCTTCTTGTTTCTTAGACCCCACATTTTCATTCTACTCATGATAAACCATCAGCAGTACAATATATATACACACACACACGCATTGGGAAATCCCTCAGCAGTCCAAGGTTTAACTCAAATTATGATTCCCATCTAGTCGCTGCACAGTAAAATCTCCAATTGCATCAAACAACATTATTCACAAAAATTATTGTTCTTTCAGTCATTTTAAATTTTTAACTATTTTGCAAGCAAGTGGCACGATTGTGTCGGTTTTCCCACACCCTTGCTAGATTTGAAAAATGGAATGAAAGATTTTTTGGTGATATTTCAGATGTAGATTGTTGAAACCAAAGTAATTGAATTAATTTACAAGAATAGAAGATTACAAAGAACAATATAAATAAATAATGATGATAGTAGCTAATTGTTTAAAGGCATACTGAGTTATTTCTCATGAAGCTTTGTTACCTTTTTGGAGCCCCATTTGTCTTTAATCTCTCTTGGGATTCCCCCACGATCCCACTTCATTTTTCTCCACAAGAAATTTTCTTCTATGGGTTGATTATTTTTATTGATTTTTACATATTCAAAGACATACAATAAGTTAAACATACCACAAAACTACAATAGAATTTGATTGCTTTATGATCACATATCGAGTTTGTTTTGACAATCATGTGTCCAAAAAACCCGTAATTGGTGTGCCATTTTTGTCATTATAAAAAAATAAAATTTGCTTGTATCCATTGGTTTTATTATGAGTTGAGAGTTTCTAGAATTACATGGAATGTGTTGCATAAACGCCTACTAGTTGTTGAATATTGGAGGCAAAAAAACAAAATGAGATATATCATACATGAGATTGAGATCTAAACCAGTCTTTCTATGATTTCTTACACTGATTATTCTTATTTGAATTATAGGAAGATAAACATTAACAAAAGCAAGAATTTACTTTTTACCTTTAAAAGTAATTACGTTAACCTCTATTGTAAAAAAGAAACGAGAGATAAAAACTGTAAGATTTATTAACCATATCTACCGACCCGGACTTCTTATAAGACTTCAATAAAGAAATTGTCACTTACTACTTATTTAATTGACATAAAAAGAATCAAGATTTACTTAACTACGACTTTTATCAAAAACTAAAATTATTCTACCACACAACCCTAAGTCCAATTCTTTCTCTGAAATCTTTGCAAGATTATAGTTCCCTCCTTTCTAACTTGGTCGATAAAATGGTCATCACCAGAACCTCTTCAATGATCATTAATTCCTTTTGACTATTTTGCAAGAATCCTCTAATGCAATTTCAACCATTAATCTAATCAAACCAATACCACTACAATTGGTAACCTGAGAACTGCACTCCTTGACGGGACTAAAACTTATATAATAATTTCATATCATTTGATAAAAAAAAAAAAAAAAAAAAGAAGAAAGAATAGTGTTAGAATATTTGTTTTATTTATGGTGAATATCATTTTGTGAATATTGATACCCTCGTATCTCACTTCACGTTCATACTACTTCAATTAAAAGCATTGCAAAATAAATAAATAAAAACTCTACAAATAATAATAATTTTTTACATAACTTCAATTCCTAGTGAGTTTATTTTGTTGCTATTATTCAAGTAATTTATATGAACATATTTTCTAATTTTACTATATGCAATATAGAAATAAGCATTACAGACAAACCCATTAAAATTAAATTCAGATTAAAAAATTATCTCCTTCGGAACAAAAAATCTCACTCCATGGTTCATTGCAAATTTGGTTTAAAATATGATGCACTTCCCCCCAAACAATATTATGGTTGTATATCATTCCCCTGGGCTTTCTGTTGGCTTTTAGACGAGTCAGATAATTTGATAGGTCCAATGCCCTCAGAAGAAGTATACTATCACATGGTACACCAGATTCATTACAGACTTTCTCGATTCGTGGTATTCCGAAACATAGAATCACAAATCACATTGCCGCAAATGGGATACATGTCTCCTGATCAAGATGATAATTTAACCTGTTATGTTAAAAATTGTTATAAATTGTTTCTAATGAGACGGGTTTTGAAACAGTTATATCAATTCTGCTAGGTTTATGATAGATTTGGGATGAAGGCTACGCCCCCACCCCAACCTGACTATATAAAATAAAATAATAAAAAAGTTTTGTGTTATATGATTAATATTTATAATAATGTTTTTTAATCACTCATTATAAGTTTAAATAAACTTAGTAAAGTTATACGTTTGAAAAAGAAAATAATGACATTCTAATTATCATTTAACATGCATTTTTTTTTAATACATGTAATATTTTATTTGAAATATTTTAACTATAATTAAATGGGTTTGAGAAACCTTTTTCTTTGGGGGTGGGGTTGGGGAAGGGGACAATTAGCAATAATTTTTCTGTGAACTTTTAAAAGTTTGGTTTCCCATCCCGTTGGCATCCCTACTAAAGAATAGACACTACTCTTTCACATGAGTACATCCCATCATCCAGATGGTAGATACAAAATAGGTGATAGCCTTAACATGATTGCATGTCCTCATGACTTGTTATTTGGTCGAGCCGTACCACTAATTTGAATGGCACGTGTCTAAATATGAAAACAAATTAAAGCATTAATCCCACTCTTTATTTTCACTCTAATTTTGGACCTTTTGGTTGGCCAGGCAAGCACTATAAATTCATATCAAGAAAGCACAATGACATAATCAGAGGTGGCTCTTTTCCAGGATATTTTTTGAGTCATTAGGTCAAAGGTTTAAAAAATAGATCAAAATTTCCACTAAGTCCACTCCCAAAAATATTAACTCCACAATTCTTTCAATTATTTCGTGACTAAAATGCCCTTCTAGCATTTTTTTCCAAAATGTCTAACTATTTTCCCATGAATGACCCCCCAAGTTTAAGAAAACTTTTCAAATTTTCAAAATTCAAAACTCAAAATATAAAAATTCATTTTTAATAACATTTATATATTTACACTGTAAAAATAAAGATTTATCAAATAAGATTCATATTATATATGAAAATTTACAAAAAAAAATTACAAAATAGTGAAATTTTTACTGTTTCATCAAAGAGAGAAAATTCTCTCATAAAACCAAGAGAAAATCATGGCTAAGGGAGACGCCATTAACCGGACTCAAAATCTAAGACAAGAGTTTGTAATGAAAAATATAGAATCGTTCACCGTCGGCATGCAAAAGACTCTGATACATAACATGCACTTAGCCTACAGGGTCGAAGGAAAAGATGGGAATGTGATAAATAATCAATGGGGGCAAAAAACTCATAAATTAAAATTGGTTGGTATTTGTTTATCAAAATGGATCTGTGGTTAAAAAAAAAAACTAATTAGACTTTACACTAAAAAAAGATGGAGCATGAACTCTAAGGCCTATTTACCATTATTTGATAGACTTATCACTAATTAATCCTTTATTTAAAAAATAAAAATAAAAGTACTCTTAATGGATACTATATTTCTATTATTTAATAATATATACATAATCTGACATACATAGAAGATCACATTAAAAAAATTAAAATAAATAAAATAAAACAACCTAATATGACCAAGTGGACAATATTTTTTTTTCTTACAATGTTAACATTCATTAGTTGGCGAAGTATTTGATGCTGTCATTGAGCTTTCGTCCAGATTCCTTACAACATCTTGTTCACACTTATGTTATATATATATATATATATATAGAGAGAGAGAGAGAGAGAGAAGTATCTGATGCTTTTTCCATTGATACAGTACTCCTTTAAAGTATAGAATAAACTAGTTTTGTCGGGCTAAATTCCTCCTTGTTTGCTTTCTTAGAGCAACAAAAATAGGTTTTTTTTTGCGTATAATTTGATGGATCAATGAAAATGACTGCAAAAACTACTCAGAAAAACAATTGCTTCTTTGAACTTATACAACCGCGCGTCTTTTTGGAATAATACAAGTCGGACGCCGAATAGAACAAGTCGGACGCCGAATAGAACAAGTCGGCATTGTTTTTAACACCACCATCTGGCACTCTCACCTTTATAGCCGGCCACAGTTTCGCCTTCCCTATATTTCCCCCAACACCACCTTCTTCGTCATTTCCTCTATCTCTCTCTCTCTCAATCTCCCCATGGGTTTTGCTTTTCCTTCAAAACCCATAGAAAAAACAGAGAACCATCAACAGTCACTGAAGGGTAGCAAGAGATCTTAACAACCCATTAGAATCATATAACTGCTTATATTTATTGAGTAACTAATGATTTAATCAGAGTTTTGTTTTCAAGAAGTCTAGAGCTCAAGTCTCATTCTGTTCACTCGGTTTCACTCAGCTTTTAGATAACATGGACAGGCTCATAAGCTTAGAGCCATCGAACCTTGTGGCCATCAGGATCGAGCAAGGCCAGAAGTGCTACGGCGAGCTCACTCTGCGCAATGTTATGTACACCATGCCGGTCGCCTTCCGGCTTCAACCGTTGAACAAGCCTCGTTACACAGTCCGGCCACAATCAGGAATCATATCTCCACTCAAGACTCTTACAGTGGAGATCATTTATCATCTCCCTCCAAATACAATTCTGCCTGACTCGTTCCCTCACTGTGATGACTCGTTTGAATTACAAAGCGTTGTCGCTCCCGGTGCCGCAATTAAGGATTCTTCTTCGTCGTTCGACTCAGTCCCCAGTGACTGGTTTGCGACCAAGAAGAAGCATGTGTTCACTGATAGTGGTATCAGAATCATGTTTGTTGGCTCGCTAGTGTTGGCTCAACTCGTTGCCGGTGGTTCCATGGAAGAAATTAGAGAAGTGCTCGAGAAGAGTGATCCGGCATGGAAGGCGGCAGACTCGGTTGACAGAGATGGCCAGACATTGCTTCACTTGGCAGTTGCTCAAAGTCGACCTGATGTTGTCCAGTTGCTTCTCGAGTTTGAGCCTGATGTGGAAGCGCAGAGCCGGTCTGGGTCTAGCCCACTTGAGGCGGCAACCGCCTCCGGCGAAGAGTTGATTGTAGAGCTCTTGTTGGCTCATAGAGCCAGCACAGAGCCATCGGAGTCCTCCACTTGGGGTCCAATTCACATGGCCGCCGGAGGCGGCCATGTGGAGGTTCTGAGACTACTTTTACTCAAAGGGGCTAATGTGAATTCACTCACAAAAGATGGGAACACTGCTTTACACCTTGCGGTGGAGGAGCGGAGGAGGGACTGCGCTAGGCTGTTGTTAGCTAGTGGTGCAAAGGCCGATGTTAGGAACGCCGGCGATGGCGACACGCCTCTGCATATCGCTGCAGGCTTAGGCGACGAGCACATGGTGAAGCTATTGCTGAACAAGGGAGCGAACAAAGATATTAGAAATAATCATGGAAAAACTGCCTATGATGTTGCAGCAGAGTATGGCCACACAAGGCTGTTTGATGCACTGAAACTTGGGGACAGCTTGTGTGCAGCAGCCCGAAAGGGCGAGGTGAGAACAATTAAAAGGCTTCTCGAGAATGGAGCGGTTGTCAATGGGCAAGATCAGCACGGATGGACCGCTCTGCACAGAGCCTCATTCAAAGGAAGAATTGATGCTGTACGAACTCTGATGGAGAAGGGTGTTGATGTGAACGCCAGGGATGAGGATGGGTACACCGCCCTACACTGCGCTGTGGAAGCAGGACATGCCGATATAATTCAACTACTAGTGAAGAAAGGAGCTGATGTAGAAGCAAGAACCAACAAGGGTGTCACTGCGCTGCAAATTGCCGAGTCATTGCACTATTTGGGGATCACAAGGATACTCATTCAGGGTGGTGCAAATAAAGAGGGAGGGATCATGACACAAGTTGCAGCACCAGCACAGCTTACATATGGCAAAATGGCAGGTCGAGACAGTGACAATGTGGTGCTCAAGAAGAAGCATAATCATCGAGTAAGAGCCATTCGCAGTAGCTTTGATCGGTCGGCGCCATTGTCAGTGATCTAGCTTGCATGAGCCATTAGAGTTTTGCTTCCTGACATGAGAGCTCAAAGTACATTTTTCTTAGCTCAAATTTGTGGAAGAAGTTGTAGATTCAGATGTGTTTATTGTTATACATCAAAACCCAATATATATATATATATATATATATATATATATTGTATTGTTAATTAATGTAAAATTCTTAGAGCCCTCCAAGGAAAAATTGTAATTTTGATTTTCTGTTTCAATCTGTAAAATGATTTGGTGAGACAATTAATGTAAGATGATCTCTCCATTTCATTCCGCAGAAGGTAGATCAAGCAACGTGTCCTGAATTTGTAAGATACATCAATAAAATTAAATGTATTCACAGGAAGAACTCTTTCATCTACACTCTGCAAGGTCATACAGAATAAAGAAGGTGAAGATTCCAAAGATTTTGAGGCCTAGGTGGTCTCTTCGGATTTTTATTTTTCGGTTTTTGTAAGTTAAAATAGGACAACAAACTACAAAGACTAACGAATAGGACATTACTGGGAATGTTTTGATAATCTGGCCTTAGACATCATGTCCCATGAAGTGGGGGAAAAAAAAAATCAAATAGCGTTGATAGGGCTTCAAAAAAATCCAAGGGGAATGTTTTTTTTTTCCGGTGTCTTTGGCATTATCTATGATTATTTCAATGGGACAGTCACTTTGTCACAATCAAATGGGATGTGATTGACCCTTTTAAAAAAGTTAAAAAATCAAGTCCAAGTCCAAAATCAAGCTCCAAGCTAGGGGTGGCTGCGGGCCTTCGGGCTATATTTGCACCCTTAGGCCTTACAATCCAATAGAAGGTCCGAAGGGCGCCATGTTTTAGAAGCCCAAATTATGTGATTAAATAAATCTCTGTATCTGTTGCAGGTCAAGGATTCCTTCTCTTTTCCTTTCTTCAAACTCCGATTCTTCTTTTTCACAGACAAATCTAGGATAGAAAGTCAGTCACACTACATTTGAGAATACGGAATCGAATCAAATAAAAAAAATACAATTTGTGTGAAAAATACCTAAGATTAATTAGGTTTGTAACCCTGCATTGAAAAGATTCAGCAAGAAGAAGAAAGCAATTCCCAGATTTTAAGTTGCTGTCTGTCTCACCAAGCACAATTGCAACAAAACAAGGCCTGTTTGAGAAACAAGTTTGGAACTAATTTGGAAACCCCTTCCACTTGCGTTTCTCAAATGGGCCTTGCTCTGTATTTTCTTCAAGCACAGATGCACTCTTGCACCCCTCACTTCAAGCAAATTAAGCCACAAATTCCGGATAGCAACATGCCAAAATTGTGAACTTTCTCACCAAGCATGGTGCGGCCTCTATGAGCCCATCATATGCATGTGATGGCCTTTATGATCTTGAATTTACTGTGAATCTTACAAAATACTAATATTATAGAGATCATCACATCTTGTGATAGGCTCATGAATTTTCATAGGATTCTTCCTATTCTAACAAATCTCCGTCTTGCGAAGAACTTCGTGTAAAACCTTACTTCTTCCAAGTCTTCTCTAGTATAATTCTTCAACGTTTTTCATAAATGCTACTCTAAAGAAACATAGGCCTCATTAGGAATCTACCATAAGAGCCAACGTTTTTTAGCCAGAAGCTGCCCCAACAGTATCACTAAGACTGCATGAACCCAATAGTTCTATGACAAGATAGTTTAACAAATACTAACATTTATTTCTTAGAAATTTGTCAAAAATCTTCACACCCTAATTCTTGGTGCTAATTTGTCGTGATATCAGAGCTTAAATACCAGTTTGTTTGGACAAACCAACACATTGCAGCAAAAATTAGGCCAATTAATAGGATACTAGAAAGGGACAATCACACATGGTTTGGTAAAATCATGTCTATGTGCACAGTGAGAGAGAACCATCTTGTCTATTTCCATGTGAGAGAGAACCATTCTTCACTATAAGAATAAATAACCAATAGATTATTAACCGAGTTAAGTCACATAACCTAAACCCAAAAAAAAATAAAATTGAACCCTACTCCCAAAACTTGAAGAACACACACAAATTCACTTAAAGAAGATGTGAGTGACTACCAGTGGCCTATACACACAAACAAAGACGTATTAACATGGTTTGGCAAACTCTGAACAAAAAAATAATGGAAATATCAAACCTCAGTCCTCATTTCAGATGCGAATCAAAAAGCCTTTTTTCTTTCAAATGTGAGACTACATATGAAGAAGATGTGAAAAAGTCCTCCCATCTATTAGACCTTGAGATTCAGGAAAGGTAGTTGCTCGGCCAGATTTAGGCTCGCCTTTTAGTTAACTGGGTTTGGGATGCATTCCAATATGCTCAAGTTTTAGACTATGCAAACCTCAATAACCAATTGACTCTCTTTGAATGAGAAGCTTTACTCTTTAGAACAAACTCCCATTCCTACTATTATCTTTTGTGACAACAAAAGTGCTTATTCAAACAGCACACAATAATGTGTTGCATAAGCGAACGGGCCCAATTTTCCTGCCAAACTAATCATCTATGCCAAGCTCCTTGCACAGAGGAACAAAATGAACTTCACTATATCCCTTTTCTACTCAATCGACAAAGGGTCTTCTATAAAAAAATAATAATAATAATTTGGAGGAGCAATTTATAATTTCTAAAATAAAATCTATAAAATTAGAAGTAAAATATCAAATATTGAAAATTTTGGATGAGGCATGACCACCTCTAACCCCTTTCTATCCGCCTCCAAGAACACACAAGTCCTCATTAAAGAAGATGTGAATGACTACCTCCAAAGGAAACACCTCTCTCTTTCTGTATCTGCACTCGGTGCTCCCTATCTTTGTGTACCGGTGCACCAAGTGCATGCTGAAAACCAAGACTCTTGCTCCCCATCTGTATCTCTAACTAGCCGACACTTTCAAGCAAATTAAGCCACAGATTCGGAAAAGCAACATGCCACAAATTGTGAACTTTCTCATCATGCATATATAGCCACAATTGTGGACTTTGACATTGACAAGCCAAGCATGGTAGCTTTTATGAAATTTTCAAATCCCAACACGTTGGAGGATGTATTATTTGGTGTATTGTTATATCACTTGTCAATGCGTCATTCTAATAACACTTTCACTACATGTATTATATCTTATTAAAAAAATGAGTCATATCACAAATAACAAAATAATATTAGATAAATAAATTGACATTTTACTGTATTCAACTCATTCAAAAAAAAATTTATTGGATTTCCCCTTCATTGAGCAGCATCGAGAGTGAGAGCTCCGTGAGGTTTAATGATGGTCCAATGTAATTGGAGCCATCAGTTTCTCAATTGTGTTGGGTTTTTGGTCTTTCACAAATTCATAAATAAGAGGAGTTATTTCATGAGGCCAAACGTAGAGTCAAATAGTGACTGTAATTGGCTGTACTCCAAATCTAACAAAATAATAATAATAATATATAAAATTTTGACATTTTTTAAATTAGCTCTTTCAAAAGTTTCATCCCAATCTAATATTTACGTTTCATTTCTTTTTTTTTTTAATCCTAAAATTTCATCTTAATTCAAAATTTTTATCTTAATTCTCTCATTTCTACACTCAAAATTTTGGTGCAATCCAAAATTTTTTTTACTAAAACTCCCTCCAATTTTTTTTAGCCCTCCCAAAAAACTTTTCTAGCTCTACCCTTATATAAGTCAGTCACACGCATGTTTAATAGTACAATAAGTCTAATGCAAATATCATAAAATACTAAAAATAGTCATCTCGTGTAATAGACTCCGAAAATAATTTCTCCATCAAAAAGAGCTATCTTAATTTAATGTTTTATATGTAGGAGTGTCAATTTACGATACGACACGATAAAACAATTCGAACACGACACGGAGTTAGTGAATTTAGATTGAGCTTAAATGGGTTTAGGTCATAAATGGATTGACACGATTATTAAATAGGCCGGGTTAGGATTGACACGTAAGTTGACACTACTAACACGAATAAATATGAATAATTAAAAATATTTTGTATCGTAAATATTAATATATGTTATAATTAATATTTTTTATAAGTGTAGAAAAAATTTAATATTATAAGTATTAATCTTTTTTAATACAAAATCTATATTTTAATTTAATGAAAATAATATATATATATATATATATTAAAAGAAAGAGAATAATTCAATAAGTGTATTTATTAAATAAGTTATATGTTTTAAACGTGTCAAAAAGGGTTATATGTATTAATCGTGTCGATTTTAACATAATTTATTTATTAAATGGGTTAAACGAGTTGTGTCATGTTACTCATGTTAATATGGTTAATTTATTAAATAGGTTACATGAGTCGTGTCGCGTCACACGTATAATAAATATGTCGTGTTAAGGTAAAAAATTTTGACATGATTAATTAATTATATCATTTTTAAATTGATTCATATAATCAAATACACATATCTCGACAGATACGAACACGATACCCGTACTTATATAAGTCAAAGAAAACGGTAAGAGAACAGGAAATAAAAAAAAAGGTTAGAGATGTTTTTTAATTGACTTTTGGATAGAAAGAACGAAATGTTTGCAAGTCCAATAGTTGAATGTAAATGATATACTATCATGTATGTGTCATGCAATTTAGGTTAGAGAGTAGCAAAACGTAGTAATCAATGGTTGGTGATGAAAGGTACACATTATCTTGTATAGAAAGGCCAGCCAACCACACAGAAATCTCTGTCAAAAGTGGGTTGGTGTAGGAATGGTCTCTCCCTATTTCACCCTCCCAACCACCTCAAGACAGAGCAGGAACAAATGGATTGGGTCAATTAGCTTGAGTTGAACTCAACTTGGCTAATTCTTTCTTTTCTTTCCATTATTTAATGAGAGGAATTCTATCCTGTCACCATATTTTACTAGAAAACATTCTATTTCAATGAGCAATGCTATATGATTTTTTTCATAGGACTTTTTTATTTCTATACACGAAATATATAGTAAAATTCACTATAATAAACAGTAAATACATGTATGACCACTTATACAAAATAACTTGAAAGGATTGGTTGAATGGAAAAAAATGTCTCTTACAAGGGGCTTACTTCTCTAAGTTTGTAAATTTAACTCCCATCATCTGTATTCTTAAAACGTATTAAGTTTTTTTTTTTTTATTGGAAACGATAGTAAATCTACGGATAGCTTACACCTCAACGGAAAAATTCATCAACTTTCCACTATAATAAATCTGCAAGTAACTTACACCTCAACGGAAAAATCCATCAACTCCGTATAATTAGTGTGCATTTTAAAAGTTTGCACATGAAGTCATCTTGAAGTATACTCCAAAAATCTATTCTAAAAATAAATTTTTAATTTTAAAATGCGGGATACGCGTTTGACAAGTTATTCATTTTAATTTTTTAAAATTTAAATTATCATATTCAAATATATTTTTATAATTTTTTAAAAAATTAATTACAAATTTTTAAAAAATATTTTTTAAAAACCTTTAAAAAATTAATTACAAATTTTTAAAAAATATTTTTTAAAAACCTATATCTATCCAAACACAAAGTTAAATATCTTCAAAACTTCTTTATCTGTCCATCTCGACTTTTGCCTCAGTGTGTGTAAATAGAAATGGAACACAATCAGTGTTCCAAGTTCTTCTATAGAGGTTTTATCAATCTATCCCATGTGGACAACTGTCTTACTTTAGGATGACACGTGGGTATGTTTGTCTCAATGTAAAAGCGAAAGTAGACGGTACAGTTTTTGCCTAAAATGATAAGTACCATCCATGACAGTAATATCAAAACCATGCCCACAACGTTTCACATAGAAAATTTAGGGGGAGGGGTCCAAGGGGTCACAATCTCCATAAAAGTTCAAAAACTTTATTTTTGACCTTCATATTTATTAAAAGAAATTTAAAAGTTCAAAGTTATTCCTTAAAAATTTTCATATTTTAACACAGCTTGCTAAATTCTAATTCTTAAATCTATGTTCCACAATAATACACTTATATATTTACAAGGGTACAATTTGGGAGAAGGAGTTCAAATTTGGATTAAGTCATGTTTAAATTCTAAAATAATTAATCAAAGTTTGGCGTAAGTTCGGTCTTAAATCTGAACAATTGAATCAGAGTTGAACTCGAATTAAAATTTATTAGTATCGGACTCAAACCGATTCCAACTATTAATTTTAATTTTTAATGTTTAATTTTTATTCATAATTTTTTCAATAAATTACATTCTTTTTCTTATTTTAATTATATACTAAGCTACAATAATTTTTTTCAATTTCCCATGATAAAAGAAACTAAAAGGTTATTAAAATAATTCTTTCAACATAATTTATTTTTAAAAAAATGTTAAATGTCAACAACTTTTTGAAATTATTAAAATATATATAGTAATACCAGTAGGAAATTTTTACTAATCCAATAATGCATAACTAAAATATAAAAAATAGAGTATATAAAAAATTTGATTTGGACTTGAATTTTCAAAGTCTTGACTCAATTTCAATCCTAATTTAAATTAAATTTAAGTTATTTTGCTAAGTTAGATCACAAAATATAAAAAAAAAAAGAAATTCAAAGTCTTTAAAAAAACCAGGATGTCTGCTCAAGTTGCATTCCTATATATTTGTATAAGATAATGAATACTAAGTCAAACATATTGTGTGGCAAAACAAGTAAATATTCAATACCCTTGAAATACCTACTCCCCATTATATGATGGAAGATAACATGTATATAAATTTGAGGATATTTAAAATAACATCTCTTTTCTTGTGATATTTAATAATTAAATGAATTTGTTTTGTAATTTTTTATATTACAATGATTTTTTTTATCATAATTGTCAGTACACAAAAGTAAACGAAATAAATAAATTTATTATTTTATTTTTAAAAATAAGTACACTAAACTCTCCTTTTATATTTGATTATTACATAACCTTTCTTGTAATATCCGAAAATATAAAGGAAGTCAACGGATGTTCTAGTCAAATAAAAAAATTAGTTAAAATTTCAACACCGAGAATGACAAACTTGTATGGAGAAAAAAATTCAAATAATAACAGTATAATTTTAAAAAATATTAAAGAAGTCAATATAATTATCACATAACTCAAAAAAATTGGTATAATTATTCCAATAAATTTTTTTTATAGATGTCTATGTAACTTATTAATTAGGTAAATTACATTGATTCCTTCTGAGATTTCTGATAATTACACTAACCTTTCTTGTGGTTTCTGAAATTACACTAACATCTCCTATTTTACCTGACAATATATAGATACCTCCATCAGTCATTTTTTTTTTTCAAAATGACAAAATTACAGTTTTCATGTTTTTTATTTTTGTAATTTTTTTAAATTTTGACCATTTTTTTCATTTTCTAAATAAATATTGATAAAAATTTTAAATTTATTTTTATATAAAATAAAAATAAGTTATTTACCTTAAATTTATTTTTAAGTAAAATAATAAAAACAATCTTTAAAAAAAGTTAGAAAAAATTGATATTACATATGTTAAAATAAGAAATATATATTTTAACAAAAAATTCAAAATGACATTATTTTCTTCTACAAATATAAAACTATATCAAATTTGTATAAATTTAACATAACACAAAAAATTTTACTCATCCTAAATTCTAACTCACAAGATGACATAAGTTTTTCAAATCCACTCCATTAGAGATTGGGTAAGGTATCCAACCAACCGGCTTAAGTTGTCATTCCTAAACAGGAAAATAAACTAATTCTTATAAAAAAAAAAAAAAGGGATATTGTTTGACTCCAAACTAGGAATGACAAATCTTCTCTTATTAATATATATGGGTGTCTTGCATACAATCACATGTAAATCATATGACTATTTAGTTTTATCTAAAAAATAAAAATTAAGTAAAGTTAAAATGTACATATATATTTCTTATATAATATAATGTGATTAAGACACATATTTTGATAAGACAAAGTTCCTTCCACCGAACTTGAAGCTTGAGCATTGTTCTAAAAAAAATAGTAAATTATACTGACTTCTTTTGAAATTTTTGATAATTACACTAATCTTCATTGAAATTTTTGATAAGTACACTGATTTCGACTGAGATTTTTTGAATTACGTTGATCTTCCTTATTTACTTAACAATATATAGTTACATCATTCCTGTCAAATTTTTCTTTCAAAATGATAAAATTATAATTTTTCATGTTTTTTTTTTCAATTTTAAAAATTTTGACCAATTTGTTTTTTCATTTTCATAATAAATCTTGATACAAACCTTTAATTTATTTTTATATAAAATAAAAATAAATTATTTACCTTTACATTTATTTTTAAATAAATAAAAAAGTCTTTAAAAAAATTGGTTAAAATTGAAAAATATAAAAATAAATAAATAAAAAGAATAATTTTATCATTTTGAATAAGAAAATTAACTGAAATAAATACATGTATATCTTCAGATAAAATAAAAAAATATTAATGTAATTTAAAAAAAAAAATTAAAATATTAATATAATTATTAAATTTTTTTAAAAAAGTATGAATATAATTTATGGAAAAGAATAAAAAAAAATCCTGATATGGTAGTGTTGTCAGGCTAACGTGAGGTTCCCGCTGCACGGTTAGTTTCGAGCTACCACCGACACTATCCTGACTGGCAGACACTGCAAATCTCCCCCACTGACTGAATCTGACCCATTTTACAGTACACATTCGGTTTTTGTAAAGTCAGGTGCCTTATGTCATTATGATTAGAATTTTTTTGGATAGCGGCTCGACTCACTTGAGCGGCTGAGCCCTAAGTGACGACTAGTCGCCCAAATTACCAAAAGGCCCTGGGAGTGGTTGGGTCGAACTGTCATTTTCCCTTTTAGTTGAAAACTCAAACATCGTAATTTTTTTTATAAAGAGACCGAAATATAAAGAAAAGACGGGTGTACGTTACTGTGGTTGTACCTTGTGCAGTAAATGATGTACATCAAATATATTGGAGTGAAATGAACCATTTGTCTATCTAGAATAATATCTTCTTCTCTTTTCACTATATTTTCATTTCAGCATTGATTCTTCATGTGGATTTTTTTTATTTTAATACATAAATATCTTGTGTGTGTGTGTGTGTATATATATATATATATTTGACAAGAAATTCTATATAATTTTCTTTAAAAACATAGCAAATCGTTAGGATCGATGATATTAAATTCTTACTATTCTTTACTTACATGAAAGTTCAAAACTCAGATGTTTATATCTAAAAATGAGTGAATAATGTTTCAACAATTATATATAATTTCTTAATATCACTACTTCATATTCAATTGGTTTTGATTACTTCTTTTCCCATTTAGTGGTGTAAACATTTAATGCACATAGAATGTATACGAATTAAGTCATACTTGACTGTAAAAGATACCTGTAAATCGTATATTACTTGTTGTTACGAGCTAATCATTGAATTCTGTATGTTCCCAAATTTCACGAACTTACGTAAAGTTGGCTACTAGAGTTACTCCTTCAATCTTCAAGTTCTAAACCGACCAGAGAAGAAAGACTAGAGAGAAAAAATGTATTATATCTCACACCCACATTACGCAGACCATATATCTGCGTATTTATTTTAGATGCATATAGAATTTTATTAAGATTCAAAAACTGATCCCTATCAACACATGATAGAGACGTCTTTGAATTAGGATAAGAAGTTATCCTATCAGTCATTTAAATGGGTCAATGCCCATTTCTTAGTGGACGAATCTTATTCACATATAAATTGATCCAAAATTCAAAAACTAACAAGTGTAAAGTTCAATTGTTCAAAATTTATAAGTCAAATTGAGATTTAAATTACTTGAAAAATGGGTAATTAATTTCAAAGGTGAAGTTAACAGGTGTTGCAAAACTGACAAAAATTACTTGAGAAAAAAAACCATTTAGGTGTCCATTTGAAAAAAGAAGGATCAAGGATCGAAAAACTCCATTTATAGACATGCATAAATTTCTTTTTGTTTTTTGTTTTTTGTTTCTTGGTCCAAATAGGTATTCATAAGTTGTGACAAAAATAAATTATTTTTAATTAAACATGATTAAGATGATCATTAAAGTAAAAGAGAGAGAGAAAAAAAAACCTTTAATTAAAATTTAGAGCATTGAGTAGGTGTGGAAATGTTACCAAAATCACCAACCCAAGAGAAAATGACTTAATTTCAGGATTAATCAATAATGTTGATGATATGGTCACTGTGTTGACAACCTAATGCAGTCCTTTTTTTTGGCTAATAATATGAAAAATAGACCACGGCTCTTTCAAATGTATGATTACAATGTAAACTTTGAATGTATATAGATAATGACAGAGTCAAGAGTTTTTTCCTAGGCCAAAAAATAGAGAGAGTATATTTAAAGAAATATTAATTGAGAAAAAAAAAAAGAGAAATTGAATTAAAATTAAAATAAGAATAAAGGGTGAAAAACTTTAAACTTAATGAAAACAAATATAAAAATTAAAAGAATATATTTAAAAATATATATAAAAATCAAAGAAAAAAAATTAAGGGAGACATCTTGCCCTAACCCCTATGTAGATCTGTCTTTGCATGCATGCAAATACTTACAATTTATATACATCTAGTTTAAAGATAACTCAATTCAATAAAACTGTCATTCTATATTGTTATTCGAGTAATTATTTTATTTATCACAAAATCTATTATTTATCTTAAATTTTTTATAAATATATTTTTTAAAATTTTAAAAAAAATAAAATTTAGGAGAAATAGTCACTCTACCCTACGACGAGGTGAAATGAGCTCTCACCAAACAATTTTCATTGGCATTTTGACTCTTTATCTAAATCTTTGTTTGGCAACTTGCACTAAACGCCATCTTTTGTTGGTCTATATTTTATAGTGCTTGAATCACGTGCATAGATGAAATTACAGGGAGTCTCAATAATCCAGCTACACTATTCCTTTTTCATAACGTGACATGCATCAATCTGACTTATACATGGGAATGCAAGAGTAGCATCAAAACCCAAACAGGGTATTAAGGCTCTATATATAAAATTAGTTAAAATCCCCTTGTGATTAAACTTGAATACTAACATATACTCAGACATAAGCATACCTCGGATGCAACAATTTCAAGAAAAACAAAGTTTAGTACAACTATCGCATCATTTAATCGTCGTTAAATTTAAAATTTATCTAAAATATATATAGACTCAACATGTGCATATATATATATATAATTTAAAGTTTAACATGACAAAATTTCCAATTGGATAGAACACAATTAACTGGTGCACTCGTGAAGTACTAAATATTTTCTTTGGAACTCTTTTCTTTTCTTTTTTTCCTTTGTTCTATAGTTGGGCCAGAGTATTAAGGTTATTTAGGGGTGAAAATGAACCAAGTTATTTATAAATAGCTTGATCTTAGCCCAAAAATGGTTTATTCATGTTTGGTTTATTTAAGAAATTAGTAAAGTTTGAACATATTATAAAATTTATTAATTTTTGAACATGACACAAACTTGACTTAGTAAAATAATTATTGCTCTGATTTTATATAAAAGATCAATTATTCAAGCGCGGTCTGACTAAATATATTTTTAAGATCGACTTAAGATATAAATAAGTATTAAATTTTTTATTATGACCAAATAAGTACTGATTTGGTTGGGCTATGACAAACAGTTTTTACTATACTTCATTCTTTTTTTTTTTCTGTCCAAATTATCTCATCCAAACATGTTAATAAAAAAATTAAACTGACGAGTACGATTTAAAATTCCATTCCAAACAATATCAAAATTAAAGACATGGAAAAACTAATCCAAAGATGGCCTAATTTAAGTTTAAACACGTGTTACTTTTTTTATTTTTGTACAACAAAGACTTGAATTACTTAAGAGACTTCATCATGCTATTCATTTTTTTCATTATTTTATTATCATAAATACAATGTTCAAAAATTCATAATTAGATTAATACATACAATTTATATACGTGCGTGATGTTAAAATGTAAATTTCACAAATCAATTAAATCACGAATTTTTTATCTCTGTGTCAGGATAACAATCCTCAAAAAAATCAAATTGTGTTGCTAAACATTAAGTGGCTGTCGTAATTAACATCTATACTCTTCCTTGTGTGTATATATAAAAGTAGATGTATGTATGTATGTATGTAGCATGTATAGTGGTCCCACCTCACCTACTCCCCCAACACACTCATACCTTGATGGCAGCAATTAAAGGGGTATATTAAGAAATATAATAATTAGATACTCTTAGATTAAAAATTAATCTCTCCAACCATAGTGCAAAGTAGTGGCTCTGGCCCACACCACCAATCCCCCACCAACTTCAGCCACCACCAACTCTCTTCCTTATTTCTCCCACAATTTTCCCACACTTCCCAAAAAAAAAAAAAAAATTTAATGTTGAGTCCAAGACGCGCGTGAAATCGATATTTATTATATATTTTTTAATTTTTAATAATTTTATTACTTAATAATAAATAAATTGATATTTATTTATCAATAATAAATTAGAATATTCATACTTTCTATGATTTAGATAAGATATGTGTTATATATATATATATATTTTGGTGAAAATATTTATTTATGTTTTTTAGAATCATATATTTTTTGGGTATAGTTTTACTTAATGAAAAATGGTAGAAACAAATAATTTTATATATAATTTTTTGTATATTTTAATATTATTAATTATTAAAGAGTTGATTATATAAAATACATTTCTCACGACTACCGACTACCGAGCCCTCACAGAAATAACAGAACACTGAAAAATGAGTTTTTTCCCCCAAATCTACCACTACCGCTCCCACTCTCCTATAAATTACTCCAACCATCGATCCCTCCAACTTCGTGTCGCCCTCTTCTCTCTCATCTCTCTCTAAGAACCCATTCTCGGATCTCTTTCCGTCTCCGGTTCTATCTCGTCCTCAAGGTACGCTCTATCACTAGTTCTCTCCCTCCCTCAGTCCACATCTCGTATCACAATTGCTTGTATTAGTAAACTTAAATCTCTGCTTATTTACCCTTATTCTAATCTTTCCTTCTCTTTCTCCAATTCTCTGATCTTCAATCAACAAACTCACTCTAAATTTCTAGTTCATAAACTTGACTTATAGTTTTGAATCACCATACTAACCTTAGATTCTTATACTTCATAAACTTGATATATAAGCTTTGAATTCACTACGACAAATTTGTTTTCTTCCGCTTAGATCTACTGGTGAGTTTACTTCTTAGTAGAAGAACCATTTGCTCATACATATGACGCAAATATATGTGTACATGTACTGCGTTTGTATTTGTATATACTATATATACATATAAGTATATGGTAGATCTAGTGTTTTTTTGGGTGTCGGAACTTGTAGATCTGGTTTTAGATCTTTGCTTTTTAGTAGATCTGATTTAAATAAACTTTTTGAGTGTAATGGATTCAGTTTAATCTGTCGGCATTATGTGTCTCTTTCAGTTCTGTACACTTCTAATGTATGTTCTGTATAATTGCTCTGTATTTCTATATAGATCTATAAGTAAGTTCATGGATTTATTAATGTGGTATCTGTTTTTATTTTGGTCTCGATTTAATTATGAGCCTACTTTTTCTTAATTATTTTAATCATTTAACTTCATACCACTATACAATAGCCCCTCTTCGTTGGAATTTTGGAAAAAAATGCTTCTTTCTTTTCTTTTCTTTTTCTCTCTATAAAGGCAATAGGACAACGATGCTTATTCAATTATCAATTTTATTATATTGAAATGAAATGGTGATAAGTTAGTCATCTTGACTATAACATTCAATCTAAATCCACTGTTTCATTAGGTTTTTCTTCATGCTATATATGTGTGTGTTTCGTGTTTATAGACACGTTTGTATAGTGCGAATTTTGTTTGATTGGTTGAATTTGGTGAACTAGAAAATGGCCTCTCACATTGTTGGATATCCTCGTATGGGCCCGAAGAGAGAGCTCAAGTTTGCTTTGGAATCTTTCTGGGATGGCAAGAGCACTGCTGAGGATCTGGAGAAGGTGGCAGCAGATCTCAGGTCATCTATCTGGAAGCAGATGGCTGGTGCTGGCATCAAGTATATTCCCAGCAACACATTTTCTTATTATGATCAAGTGCTTGACACAACTGCAATGCTCGGCGCCGTCCCCCCTAGATATAGTTGGACCGGTGGTGAGATTGGATTTGACACTTACTTCTCCATGGCTAGAGGAAATGCCTCTGTACCTGCTATGGAAATGACCAAGTGGTTCGATACCAACTAGTAAGTAATGAATCAATAATCAAATCACTGGTGTCATTGCGATACAAATTTTTTTATACTGATGAATTATGGTCTGTGTATTGTTCCAGTCATTTCATTGTCCCCGAGTTGGGTCCTGATGTGAAGTTTTCCTATGCTTCTCACAAGGCTGTAAAAGAATACAAGGAGGCTAAGGCGGTATGTCCTTTGGAAATGTTCTCCATCCTTATAAGTTTGTCTATTTGTTTGTGTTAGTAACTAAGCAGGTAGGTAACTTGAATATGCTCTGACCTGTTCATGAAGATAAACAGCATAAATGTACCAAATTATAGAGAGTAGATGCGCTTGATGTTAGGTATCAATTTTGGGTTTGACATCTATTTTTATTTGGACCAAAGTTGAAGATTTTAGATAATGGAACTGAGTGTCTAAAACTTGGAAGGGTTTGATTTATAGACTTTATGACTGCTCAAAATTGATATGATACTTGTAATCTTTATTGAAGTTTTAAGCTTCGGGACCTATAGATATGCCATTGAAAAATCTTCCTTGCATTCTTGTCATATTCTTTATTGGAGGATGGAAAGAAAGTTTGTTTTGTGGTTTTCCATGGTCAGAAATGCTTGCTCTCCCTTCTCCAGTGGGGGTGCCAAGAGTTCAATAAGAGACATTACCTTTTTATGTGACAAGGTGGGAAAAATGGCTGAATAGCGTGGGATATTTCTTGGTTTCCTAGGTGGTTTTGATGAATTTTAGAGTATCTTAAATGTGACTTCATTTATGCTTACCTTTAATATATTAATAATTGTAAAATGTGAATTCTCTTTTTCATGCAGCTTGGAGTTGATACCGTTCCAGTTCTTGTTGGCCCTGTCTCTTACTTGTTGCTTTCTAAACCAGCAAAGGGTGTTGAGAAATCATTCTCTCTTCTCTCCCTCCTGGAAAAAATTCTCCCAATCTACAAGTGAGTAATTGAATGTTTCCTCTGATCCATTTTGTCAGTATTGTGTATATTCATATGAATCGTGACTCCCCCAATTTGCTACTATAACAAAAAAAATCATCTACAGGGAAGTTGTGACTGAGTTAAAGGCAGCTGGTGCATCATGGATTCAGTTTGATGAGCCCACCCTCGTGAAGGATCTTGAGTCTCACCAGTTGAAAGCATTCACCAATGCCTACTCTGAGTTGGAATCTTGTCTATCTGGCCTGAATGTTATCATTGAGACCTACTTTGCTGATGTTCCTGCTGAGGCATACAAAACCCTCACTGCTCTAAAGGGTGTCACAGGGTTTGGTTTTGATTTGGTTCGTGGATCACAGACTCTTGATTTGATCAAGGGTGGATTCCCCTCAGGCAAATACCTCTTTGCCGGAGTTGTTGATGGAAGGAACATTTGGGCAAATGATCTTGCTGCATCTCTCTGCATTCTGCAGTCTCTTGAGGGCATTGTGGGAAAAGGTATATCATTAATTCACACATTTAGTATCGTGGCTGTATATTTTCAATCGCGACAGACAACTTTATTCTATTTACAATTCTGTCACATGCAGACAAGCTTGTGGTCTCCACTTCCTGCTCGCTTCTCCACACTGCTGTTGATCTAGTTAATGAGACTAAGCTGGACAAAGAGCTCAAATCATGGCTAGCATTTGCATGCTCAAAAAATTGTTGAAGTGAATGCCTTGGCGAAGGCATTGTCTGGTCAGAAGGATGAGGTATTCTTTTTTTTTTTTTTGTTTAATTTCCCAAAAAAAAACATGGAGGACAGCGGCAATATTGATCCATGAGCTTTCTTGTAGTTTTGTCCTTTGTAATGATTTGGAACCTCCTCATGACTCACTGTAATGGTTTCACTTTCAGGAATACTTCTCTGCTAATGCTGCAGCTCAGGCTTCAAGAAAGTCTCTCCAAGGGTGACCAATGAGGAAGTTCAGAAGGCTGTAAGTGATGGACTCAGTTTCCAGTCTTTGGCCTGTCAAGTATCTGCACTTCAAAAATCATTTTGTACTCACGCAAAGAGTTGCTCTTTTTATTTCTCAGGCTGCTGCTTGAAGGGTTCTGATCACCGCCGTGCTACAAATGTTAGTGCCAGATTGGATGCTCAGCAGAAGAAGCTTAACCTTCCTATTCTGCCAACAACCACAATTGGGTCTTTCCCTCAGACAATTGAGCTCAGGAGAGTACGTCGTGAGTACAAGGCTAAGAAGTGAGTGGTTCTGACAAATTTCATTTTGTTCCTTCATTGTCTGTTCCTCTGTCTTATATTGTGATAATGGTTCCCTCTAGGATTTCTGAGGAAGAATATGTTAAGGCCATCAAGGAGGAAATTAAGAAGGTTGTCAAGCTCCAGGAAGAGCTTGATATTGATGTCCTGGTTCATGGAGAGCCTGAGGTAAGTGCTGATTTATGATGTAGCTAATGAAACAACAGCAATAAGAGATGAGATAACTCCTTGCTTCTTGTTAAAAAAGGTTACATTAGATTCTATGTACACGGAAGAAGGATCCCTGGCATCTGACTACTTTGGATTTTATTCTTTGTAGAGGAATGATATGGTTGAGTACTTCGGAGAGCAATTGTCTGGTTTTGCCTTCACCGTCAATGGGTGGGTTCAATCTTATGGATCTCGTTGTGTGAAACCACCAATCATCTATGGTGATGTGAGCCGCCCCAAGCCAATGACTGTCTTCTGGTCCTCTACTGCTCAAAGCATGACTGCCCGTCCAATGAAGGGAATGCTTACTGGCCCTGTGACCATTCTCAACTGGTCCTTTGTCCGAAACGACCAGCCGAGGTATTTAACAGAAAAAAAAGAAAGAAAGAAAAGGAAACAGATGGGAAAACATTCTACTTAAATTAGTTGATCCTTCTGTTGATGTTAACTTTTAACATGTTATGTCTGCATTCCCAGATTTGAAACTTGCTACCAGATTGCTTTGGCCATCAAGGATGAAGTAGAGGATCTTGAGAAAGCTGGCATCACTGTTATCCAAATTGATGAAGCTGCTCTAAGGGAGGGCTTGCCTCTTAGGAAGTCCGAGGAAGCTTTCTACTTGGAATGGGCTGTCCACTCCTTCAGGATCACCAACTGCGGTGTCGAAGACACTACCCAGGTTTTGCTCTCTGCCCTTCAGTCCCACTTTCCACGGCTTGAAGTTTGGTTATATTTCCGTTATTGGTAACTTTTTTTTGTCACTGAGCCCTATCTATTGACAACTGACAGATTCCACACCCACATGTGCTACTCTAACTTCAATGACATTATTCATTCAATCATCGACATGGATGCCGACTGTGATCACCATTGAGAACTCTCGATCTGATGAGAAGCTCCTGTCAGTTTTCCGCGAGGGAGTGAAATATGGTGCTGGAATTGGTCCTGGCGTCTATGACATCCACTCTCCTAGAATCCCATCAACCGAAGAAATTGCAGACAGGATCGAGAAGATGCTTGCAGTGCTAGAAACCAACATCTTGTGGGTCAACCCTGACTGTGGGCTCAAGACTCGCAAGTACGCCGAAGTGAAGCCAGCCCTGAAAAACATGGTTGCTGCTGCCAAGCTCCTCCGCACCGAGCTTGCTAGTGCCAAGTGAGTGGTTTCAAAGAGGGAAGACTGGGAATTCAAATCCCTCCAATCTATATCAATTCTTACTTGAAAACTGCGAGAAAGGATAATCACCGTAATTGCTTTAATAATTGTGGTTCTTGGTGAAAATTTCAGTAGGTTTAGTCTGCCCTATGGGCAATTTTTTTCCCTTATTGGCTTTTGGTTTTTCCTTACATATATTCTGTATTTTGGGTTCTTTGCCTTCAATTTATTTGAGAGGCACCAAATTAATCAATGTACCCCAATGGATGGAAATTGAGAAAAAAAATGTCATCACCAGTTTATGCACTAATCTCTGAAGCTTTGTTTATATCTGATATTCCTTTTAAATTGTCGCTCATACTATTTGCATCCTCTCAAAAATCTTATTGAGATAAAAAAATAAATCTTGATGAGTAATAGAAACATCAGGATTGCTTCCACAGTAGTTCAATCTATTTCTTTTAGATATAAATTGCTTGGAAGATGGAAACTGAGACCAATTCCAACATTAAAATAAAGTGTCAATCCAGTTTACGAGGCTAAGAAGGTGCATTGCAATGGGTGTTTGACACATCAATTTAATAGGTGGGTCATAAGTTTATGTCTAAAATACTCATTGCCGAGTGCAATACACATGAGACCAACCAATACAAATTCTACAATCTCTGAGTTATGAGGGTACAATGGTCGTGTAGACTAATTCAAGCAATGAAAGAAATAAAAGAAAGGAAACTAATTACTAGAATTTAGGAGTACTCTTGCGAAGGTAAAAAAAAAAAATTTGGAGGGGCAATTTTTAATTTTATAAATATTTTAACAAAATATGTAATAAAAAATATAAATGCTCCCTGCCTCTGCCATTGGTTGCTTTAGCTTTTGTAACTGTTAGGATGGATATGAGTTGTGACCAGGCGAAGCATTAAAGTGGTTGGACCAGCTCTAATACTTAAGATTTTGAGATCCTCTCCAATAATTGATTCCCTCCCCCCCCTCCCCCCCCCCCCCCCCCCCCAACACACACACCATAAAATTTTACACCCCATGTTTGATATTGTATGATATGCAAGATTCTTTGATATTTATATTTTCGTCCCTAATTATAATATCTGGATTCTAGAACTCGGGGGCAATGCCCTCTCAAAAGTTATAAAAATTTGACATTTTACCAAAATTTTTCATATTTTTACAAAAGATCCTCTTAAATTTTAATTTTTTTGTATTTTTATCCTTCTAAATTTATGGCTTAGATCCCCCATTGACACCGCAGCAAGAGTTGTTCTGAGAGAGCAACACTTCGGAAATGATCATTCAGATTGATTATATCGTTCTCCATTCTAATTCTTTTCAGTTTTCTCTTTCTTTTATGGCCTTGGAGGAAACAAATTATTATATGTAAAAAAACCACATGTTTAATATTGTAAAAAGTCACATTTTTATATTCTTCTCCATAGTCCATACTTACTTTCAGTTTCCCCCCCCTTTTTTTGATAAAATCAAGGTAAAAAAATTACATTTTTAAAGGTTTGGGGGAGGGTACCCCTGGTTAATGAAATTACCTCTGTGTTTGTGTGTGTGAGAGAGAGAGAGTTAAATTAGGAAAGAAAAGGATGAGAGAGAGAGAGAGAGAGAGAGAGAGAGAGAGAGAGAGAGAGAGAGTTAAATTAAGGAAGAAAAGGATGATTTATACTAGGGAGGACCTTAATTACACAAATGGCAAACCCATCAAACATCAAATACCACAAAAACAACAAAAACAATTAAAACCCATAAGAAATACCAACCCAAAACCCACAAAAGACATTCACAGTCACTAAAACCAAAACAAATAGGACAGACCCTCCCCATAAAAACATTTTTCTTTAAACCCTTTTCACTTGAAAGACCCACCACCACCACCACCACCACCACATCCAACATTAACTTTGACAACTTCTTTCTTAACGGTCGTCTCAGAAGCCAAGCTTCCTTTAGCATCCTCAACACCTCCTTCCTTCACTATCTCTATCTTCACATCATCTTCTTTCTTTGGGGTCACCACTGGCTCCTTCTTTGGCATTGCAGCACACGGAGTCGAGACGTAACTCGTTCCAGAGCAGCAGTTGTTCTTCTTCTCCATCTTCTTTTTTTTTTCTTCTTCAAACTTGCAGATGAACCCAATACAATTGAGAGCAAATTTTGTAAATGTAATGTGTAATAGTAATTGTATATATTGGGACTATTTATAGAATAAAATGAAACTGATCGTATTCTTCTTTATTTATTATAGTACTGTAACCTGCTACCATGCATGCATGCACCTTTCAAATTCATAACTGCCATCCACCTTTAATTTCCAAATATTAATTACGGGGGTGATATATAACATATGAACCTTGGATTAAATGCTGCTTAATCCAATGGATTTTCTCTAATCAAATCAAATCAACAAAGGCTAGAAAGATGAGTTTACATTGGTGTACCATGAAATTCCCAAGTTTGGATGAAACCATCTTGAAGAAAGTTGATATGGGTACTACCATGTGTTTGTATATATATTATTGTATTTAAAATTTTTGTTCTAAATTTTGAATTTCAATGATATGATAGTAAATTATTAATAAATTTTTAAATAATGTATTTAATACAATACTATTGATCTTATGGCACATCATTTAAGATGTAAAATTTGTTAAAAAATTGAGACATTTAGTATTATTAATAGTAATATATTTTTATTCAAACGCACCTAAAAATAGAAAACAAACACCTGATTTAGTAAACAATTCATATGGATTATGGGAGTATTACTTTTTTTTAAAGCATTTTTATTAAATTGCAAGAATATTTGCCAACATAATTTGACATCATACCGTATACCCATTTCCACAAAACAGCAATGAATGAAAAGTCAAACAGTGGCAAAACACAAAGATCAGATGAACATTAATGTTAGTGTTTTGATGCATGAATTCTAAGTTTTGGTTGTGAGAAGTCTTGGATTCAAGTCTCTCTTTATTCGATGTAAGTTCGCACTCATTCACCCGCTCACACAGTTGTAACACCTTACATTCTATCATGTGTACGTCAACTTTTCATGTGCAAAATGACTTTGTACGTGAGGAAAGGTGTTAGCACTTGATATATATTGTCGGTCATTCACTAACAGTTTAAGTTCTTAGAACAACAGTGAATTCTAACGTTTACAAACAACATTTCCCAAGAAGCACAAAAGGGAGACAAAGCAAGGCAAGTCTAGCAACCAAAACAGCCTGCAACTAGCCATATGGACTAGACCAACCCAACAAGGCCAAGGATAACAATCCAAGACCATATGATCATCAACAATGTCACTTAGTGGGAAGCTAAGATGAGGAAAACAGAGAACTAGAGATTGAAGATGGCTCTGGGAATATTCCATTGAAACCAGACCAACCAGTAACGAAAAGTGTTTGGTACTTACTTTCCTCTTAACTAGAAACCTTGATCTGAACAGCTTTGGTGATGTCTAAAACAATGGCTTCAGCTTCAGCACCTCTACTATTCCAGAGCCTCCTGTTTATTTCCCTCCATAAGTAATAAACAGTGGCTGCTAGTTAAGCTCAATCTAGTGATTCTTTTGATTCTTTCTGCCAAGGTAAGAAAACTCTAAAGAGAGAGCAGTTCTGGAAAATTGATTTCCGAACCTCACTAGAATAAGCACAAGTGAAGAATAAGTAGTCTAATGTTACATTTTGATCTCTAGCACAAAGGAAACAATGGGGGAGGGAGTAGCAATCCTCCATTTTATCAGTTTGTCTTTGGCAGGGAGTCTATATACAAGGGCTGGTACTACAGGTTGGCTAGGCTGGGTTCTACCCCACTTTAAATTTTAAGAAATATTTTCTATACATATAAAATTTTAACATTTTTTAAATTAGCTCACCGTAAAATTCGACTTTGACCCTATTATTTCTCTTATTTATCATCTAAAATTTTATCCCACATCCAAAATTTTTAGCCTAACTTAATTTTTACCCATCATTTCTCTTATTTTTATCCCAAAATCTTGACCTAATCCAAAATTTGACTAATTTTTTTTTTCGAAAATTTCTAGCCACTCTGTAATTTTTTTTCCTGATTTCAGCCTTGTCTATTTACCTTTACAAAGCAGCCATATGATGAAAGAAAACCTAGGAATTAAGTCAGGGGACTAAACAAGTCTATGCCAATCTACCTTGGGGATATGGTTGCTGATATGCTGCCAAGCTGTTTTTGGTAGTAGTGAAAGACATTAGTAGTGGACAATTTCCAACACACTGAATCTTTGGTATAAAAGAACCCGTTTTACTTCACAAGTATAGAATTAAACTCAAAACTCAGAACAGAATCTGTTTTATGAAAGTAGAATTAGCAGAAAAACAGAAATTCTATAATCGGAATTAGAACAAAAGAACAGAATACTGTTTTGTAAACAGAATTCTCGTAACACCAATTCTCGTAACACCAATTTCTGTAATTTGAAACGGAATATAAAATGGAAAGACTGAGACTGAAATTAATTGCACTTACAAATTCACGCAAGCCAGTAAATAGAACATAATGTCGATTGAAACTAGTGTTTAACACTATATTTTTAAAACAAAATTCGCTCTTGCATAAATGCTCACGATTAATAAACGCATTTCACAGGATACAATGATAATGCATACTGATGTAGCATTGCAATCAGTTTGCTTAGCAAATTAAGTTGTATTCAGTACTCTCTCATATAGACTCTATGATACGCGGGAAAAATATGCAAAAATGATAAATCTTGAAATGCAATGAGGACGAACTATTTACGAAGTTCTTTGTGATCGTTTAATACAGGTATAAAAGCAAAGGATGCCTCTATTCATTGCAAACATATAATTTAGTTCGAACTGATGTATCGATTTATACAAGGTAGGATAGGAGATTGTTCAGTGAAAATGTAGTGTTTTGGAATATTTCAAATGGTAAGGTTCTGCAAAAAAAATTAAATAAAAATGTTAAAATAAGTTTTATCTAAAATATATATAAAGCAGACGTAACTCAAGTTCAAGCCTAAGCCCAAGCCTAAGCCAGCCTGGTTTGGTGCCCGTGATATTCATACAAGTTAGGCAACTGTTTAGCCACAATGCAACGTTTTGGAATATTTCAAACGATAACGTTTTGGAAAAAAAACTTAAATAAAAATGTGAAATAAATTTTATCTAATTTATATATATATATATATATATATATTATATAGATAGCAAACGTAACCCAAGCCCAAGCCGGCCCGGTTTGGTGCCCGTGATATTCATACAAGGTAAGCGTCTGTTTAGCCAAAATGCAACAGTTTTGGAATATTTCAAACGATAATGTTTTGGAAAAAAAACTTAAATAAAAATGTGAAATAAATTTTATTTAAAAAGATATATAAAATGTGAAATAAATTTTACCTAAAAATATATATATATATATATATATATATATATATATACACACGGACGTGTGTGGTTCTAGGTTCTCTCACTTTTACAAAAGTAGGGTGTCTCTTGAGGACCAAATCCTCCTTCAATGTAATTTTATATATACTCACTTAAAACTTTGTATCAAATCAATGTGAGACACAAGTTTTTCACAAGCTTATATTATCATGTTCAAGTGATGATGTTTGGAATCAATTTTTGCATTCACTCATTAATAGTTTTGGATAACTAATCTATGTTCTTAATCTACTCATCTAAAAAAATATATTTTCACATAAACCCATCTCAAATAATGTGTGAAGCCCACTTTTATTTTAGCCCAAAACTATGCTCCAGTCCCATTCTTCCATCATCTTCTTGGTTAGGGTCACGAGTCTGATATTTTTAGGGAGTAATCTCTGAAGATCCAAGACTTGATGATCAGTAGGATGATGAGGCCAAGACTAGTTAGTACCGGAACAGACTCTGGCAATCTTAACATCAAGTAAGCTGTCAAAATCCCTAACATGGCCTCTCCCATAAGCAATGATTAGGGATGACAATTTTTCCCACCTCATTGAACTGTCTCTTATAATAAAGATTTGGGATGAAAATAAATAGGATGCATAGAATTGGAATGGAAGAAGATATTAAAATTTAATACGGATTTGGGACAAATATGAGGATTATATATTTAAAGTATATAAATATCCATTCATATTTTCATACTTCATTAAATATTCACATGTATAAATATAAATATTTGTATATGTATAATATGTACATATGTATATATTATTTGTATATATATATATATGTACCTATGAATTTGTATTTTTTAATAATATTAATTGATTAATTTGTATTTTTAAAAATTAAAAAAAGTAATTTTTCAAACATGGGATGGGGACGAGGATGGGAACATAATAAATGTGGTGGGGATGGGGGAGGGATCCTGTCCCGTTGCCATTTCTAACAATAATAGATGTCTCACTTCTCAATGTTCTCATAACTGAATTTTACTCCACCTCTCTCACAATGGTGAGGTCCACTACTCATGGTACCTACTATAGGACTCACTAATAGACCCACTTTAGTAAAAGAGGTAGGACAAAAATGAATTATAAGAAATAGGACAACTATATTTTCTCATCTTAGAAGAAGGGGGCTAGCATATCATACCATTAAAGGGTTTTGATCCCATTACCAATCTAGTATTGCACATAAGGTTTGGACTAAAAAATGTTCCCTAGTTTTGAGTCAATCACACTTAATCCTATATGATTACAAGTAGTGATGTTGTTTCTCATTGAACTTTAATTCTACAATTGAAACTATCATAAATAAGTGTTCAAAATTTTAAAAACATTTGTGTGGTCCTAGTCTGGTTAGTCTTTTTTCAATCCATGTGGTCTTAAATGATGAAATAAGGTAGATGGGCAAATCAAAAATTTCCTAAATATGAATTTTTGTCTAAGAACAATATTACATTCCTTTGTGAAATTAAACTTAAAAACATAATAACATATGGCATAATCCATCAAGAAGGGCAAATCAAAAATTTCCTAAATATGAATTTTTGTCTAAGAACAATATTACATTCCTTTGTGAAGTTAAACTTAAAAACATAATAACATATGGCATAATCCATCAAGAAGGCCAATACAATTTCAAAAGGTCCAGTCTCAAATTATAAGCTCACTACCTTAGAAGATCTTAGCATGGAGCATCAAGATAAGCACCTTAAATAATGCGTGAGGTCCACTGGTGGATCAAAGGGAGGACAAGTGGGGGCCATCCACCTTCCCCCCCCCCCCCCCTCTAAAAAAAAAATTGATATTGTGTTTTTTACTACTAATTTTGTTATAATATTTTAACAAAATATGATTTGGTCTTTCCAATTTTTTTATTTATTCATATGAACCCTTCTAAATTTTAGTACTTTCAATTTGACTCCCTTAACTAAAATTTTTAGATCTCATTGGTGAAATTCATTTTATTATAGTTCAAAGTTGGCTAAAAACTATGCTCAACCCCCATTTATTCCAACAATTGAATCGTGTTATTAAAGATTATGCTAAAGTTTTAAGAATGGTTGAAAGTGCGACTAATTTAATTGGTAAAGTTTTTAAGTTGTGGCATGGGATAGTTCTCCGTCTTTCGTTGTGTAATTCAACTAATGGACACTTTTTAGTAACATGCCATGAATCAAATTACGAATGCTTTAATCTTTTAATGAACATTAGAACTTGTGTATCCACACGTAAGAATGAGTGTTGAAATATCTCTTTCTAAGTCGTGGTGGATTCAAAAATTATAGTTAGGAGATCAAAAATATAATTATTTAGCGAAAAACTTATGAAAAGATATATAAAAAAATTAAGGGGGACCAATTCTTAATTTTTAGGGTTACCCCAATGTTATCCCACATTGCTGGAAGAAAAAAAATATTTATTAATATTTTTGGTTGAAAGAAGAATGTCCAATGTATTTAGATAGTTTCTTAGATTTTTTAGGGATTGAAGGATTTAATTTTTGTGGCCTTCCCCTTCTTTTGTACATGGGTGTGTCCTCTTCCGACGTCTTATTAATATAATATACTTTTACCGGTGAAAATAATATAATGGTCAAAATATATAGGGGGAGAAAGGAAAAGAAAAGAAAAGTGGGAGTTTAACTAAAGCTACAATGTAGGATGATCAAGCTTCAAGGTATAGCATGGTTAAAAAAAAAGTTCTATTTAATAGAGAAGGGGAAATTTCAAATCTATTACTTTTCCATGCAAAGAATGTTCAATCCATGTCTAGAAAATCACTCTCTTCCTGTGTTGTAGTATGATTCTATCCACTATTTACAGTACAAATATAATTATTTCTGAAGGTATAAATATAATTGTTTCAGAAGATCCATATGCCCCCAAAACTTTTTTTTAACCATAACATCTTGTTTTTATACTTAAAGGAAATGCAAAGAAATTGGATGACTAATTTGGAATGAAAATTAGGATTTAAAATTTGATTCTTGATATTAAGATATTGATTTCCGCTTGGTTCTCCTCTCTCTTCTCTTCTCTTCTCTAATCTCTCTGTGTCCCTCTACTAGTTCTATACAATATACACTATGCATTCAGGTGGGAAGCCCCTCTAATATTTTAAACTAGAAACTTCATGGCTCAAATATGTTCTCCTTCATGAGTAAGTATGAATATATATTCAATTACTCAAAATCATTAAGGATTGAATAAGAAATTAACTCCAAACATCACTACGTGAACATGATAACAAAACTTATGTTCCATATTGGTTGAATAAGTATATATATAATTATCTTAAAGGAGAGTTTGGGTCTCAAGAGACACCTCATTTTTATAGAAGGGACTCCCACACGTGCACGTGGCCCGGAATCAGGTCAGGTTTGAGATAGGCCTGTTGTGTGTGTGTGTGTGTGTGTGTGTATGGATAAAATTTCTTTAATATTTTTATTTAAATTTTTTTGAGAACGTTACCGTTTTTGTTATCATTTGAAATATTGCAAAAATGCTGTGTTTTGACTCAACAAACTTATACCGTGCATGAACTAATACATTAATTAGAATTAGATTGTTTATTTGCCATTAACAGAGGCGACCCTAGCATCGAACAAAGGTGACTTACCTTTGTGCCTATACTAACTAGTCACAAAGTGGTCTATAAATATCATACGTCCTCGTTGCATCAAGCATCCATTATTTTTGAAAATCCATAAGAGTTAGAGAGTTACACACCTTTGGTTCGATAGACACATAGATTATAGTATTGTTTCTGTATGTAAGCAATCATTGTATCTTGAGAGGCAGATGTCCATTCAATTGTTAGCACCAGAGCGATGGCAAAATTTGTCTTAAGGATATAGTGTAATACACTAGTCTTGATCATCTTTTGTTTTTGATTTTGTAAAGTTTCTGTTGTTAGACCTAACCAGGATCGGTGATCTATGAAATTAAACAAGAAAATAAATCTAAAATCACACACACACACACATACACACAAGAACACAAAGATATACGTAATTCACCTCAAAATAGGGTTATGTCTATGGTTGCTGCAATTTCACTATGATTTGAAAGAGTTACAATGAGATGTGACTCCTCAACTATAAATACATAAAATTAGGACAGCAGGAAAATAATGTGAAATACCAAAAATATCCTAAAAAAAACTTGGCCGCGGAGTAAGGGTTAGTGTATAGTACTTATCAGGATCCACACTACCCAACATTTGTAAGTTAGAATTAATTTTGTTTTTTTATTTTCATTTATAAGTTCTGTTTAAGTTTCTTAAAACAATTTCTGTTCCTTTATATATTGTATTCGTTCGATCAGATGCTGGACATTTTTTCTCTCCAAATTTGACTGATTTGTAAAATCTGTTTAATTAAAACAATTTTGTAATTCCGGTTTAATTTTACGTTTCATAAATTTTGGTTTTACACAATAGATTCTGGTTTTTAGTAAATCTGTATTTGCAAAGTAAAACTTGTAAGTAGAACATAAATTAGGAGAGAAGAAAATGAAGGAAAGGATAATGATGATAACTTTTTCTCTTGGATAATCAGGAAAGCAAAAGATATCGATAATTCTCTTACTTGGAAAAGATTGAGGAAAGAAAAGAAAGCAAATATATGTTGTTATTATGTGAGTAGAAGAAGTAAAATAGAAATTTATTTGTTATATAAAAATAGAGAAAAACTAATAAATAACCACTAACTTTCTATTATTTTTTCTATTTTATCTTACTTTTGAGAGGTGAGAAAAATGAGGGTTTGAATATAATTAACATCCACATTCTTTTCATTTTCTTCCTTCATTTTCATTCTTAAACACCATACTTGTAAGATTCTTTTTTCTAGAAATATTAGTTATTGTTCTTAATACAACGTAACTGAGCCAATGATTGAATGACACATAAGCAAAATATGTCGTGGTTCACATATTATGCTTATTTGTCATTCACTCATTTATATTGCACTCAAAACCAATGAATTCTTTCTCTTTTTTCTATCCTCTCTTTTATCACTAAATCTCCCAATCCAAGCAAAGTGCAAATTAATCTCTCTTTAACAAGTTATTTAGGGTTGTTTCTCTGACACACAAAAGTGTATTGCCAGAAGTTGTTCTAAAAAAAAAATGCAGACACAAACCTTATTAGTTTTTTATTTTTCAGTATTGAAGGAGATGAGAAATTTGAACTTACTAAATTCATTTTTACTTAAACTCAAATTTTTAAAAACACTTTTCATAGACTGAAATTATTGTTCAAAACTAAATTTAAAACTTTTGAAATAAGATAAGAATTATTTTGAAACACGATGAGAATTTTTTTAAAAGATTTGAATAAAATTTCATATGATAGCTAGAGATATTCATATCAAATGAAACTTTTACTTAAATTTGAGTAACTATCGGAAACGACCTTACATGTCAAACATTGATATCTATTACTATACTTTTTTTTCTTCCAAAACTAAAGTATAGAAAGTAAAAATTAAAGAAATTTTTGTGTAAACCTATTTTTTATCTCGTTAACAAACTATATGATTGAATTGGTTCGTAAACTTTTTTCGCCAACATGATTCATCCTTTATGTGTATATATATATATATATATATATATATATATATAAAACGATGTGAGAAGGGATGCATCGAACTCACGCATTCACATGAAGGGCCAACAGTTAAGAGCCTGTTTGGCTGGGCATTAGAAGCCTAAACAAGCTTCCAAAAACGAGCTTCCTGTTTGACTAACATCAAGCCAAAAAAACATGTGAGAAACGGGCTTTTAGAATGGATTCGGCCGACGCTGCTTTGGGTAGCATCGAAGCGTGGGAAGGTGAAGAACAAAATGCCCCTTTCGTTCGCTTTAATTACGAATAGGCCGGACATGATTTTATCCTTTCGCCCTCCGAAGTTTGCCTTATTTACGAGAAAACCAGGCCTTCTTCTCCGATATTTCCTTCATTGTCCTAACAAGGAAAAAAATGATTAAGGGCAAAATCTTTTTTTTCCTCTCTCTGTCCCCTTTATTTTTTCCTCTTCTATTTTCTTCTCTTCCTCTTCCTCTTCCATCCTCTTCCAGTGCCCAAAGAGCTCCCAAGCCATTGGTTTCTCATTTCTCTGTCCCCTTTATTTTTTCCTCTTCTATTTTCTTCTCTTCCTCTTCCATCCTCTTCCAGTGCCCAAAGAGCTCCCAAGCCATTGCTTTCTCATTTCTTTTCCCTCCATTTTTAAAATCTCCACTACGAAAAGTCACAATGAACACATTCGATGAGTCATTTTACCACGACAATCGACTCGGCTACAAATAGTAATTTTATTTTAAAAAAAATTATTTATTTTTGTAGCTCTATAATATATTGTACATGTTAGATAGTTAGATTTAAATTATTTTAACTTCTATTTATTTGTTTTTTTGTTATATCTACTAATTTAATTAATTTTTTACTTAGACATATACATTGTTTTGTTTCATGTTAGGTTGTTATACTTTTTCCTTTAGATCTACATTGTTCAAATAATTTAAATAGTAAAAATAATTGCCTACCTAATTTAATTATTATTTTTTATTCAGATATATACATTGCTTTGTTTTAGTTAGATTGTCAAATAATGTAAATAGTAAAAATAATTGCCTATTTAATTTAATTAATTTTTTTAGTTACATATATACATTGTTTTGTTTCATGTTAGGTTTTTACAATTCTTTTTTTTAGATCTACATTGTTCAAATAATGTATATATTTTTTTGTAAGTTATTGTATTGTAACTTAGATTATTATTTTACTTTAACAATGTTGCAAAATAAATATATTGTTATTGTATACCAAATATATAGTTAGTTGTCTGGATCAATGAGAAGTAGTGAGGGGACTGTCATCCCACCCAGAGAGAAGGCAGTATGGGATAAAATTGCAAAAGGTGTGTTTTTGAATTTATGTATTCTAGAAAACAAAATAGAAATACTTGTAATGATAAAATTAAATTTTATAATGCATTATCAAACAAATACTATTTAATAATATAAAAGGTAAAGTAGAATTTGATATTCTAGATTCACTTATAAATAATTTTAACCAAACACCTAATAAGATATTTTCATTCGAACTACTCGGAATTTATTTTGTAGAAGTCATTTTATTATAATTTATCTTTTATGAACTGAGGTTGAAGAACTCCCAAACTAGCTCTTAGAACACTCCAATAAGACTTTGGTCATTTACCCAAACATTTTTAATAGAAAATGCACAATTTCAATTGAAACGCAAAACATTTTTTTAGGAGTACTTTACGCAATTTTGTACTTGTTTGGATAAGCCGATAAAAAAGTGTGATTTCAAAAAAATATAGTTTGAGTTAAACCATAGTGTTTGGATGAATGTATTTTAAACGGATTCAAATGATAAATTCTTATTTTTTTTCAAAATGATAAAAATGTTTTTATTTATTTATTTTATTTTGATAATTTTTTTAATTATAGTGTTTGGATCAATAATATTTAAAATTATATAATTAGTATAATTTTTATTTATTAATATCACATTATTTTAAATAAAAATTTAAAAAATACGGGAAAAAAAAGGTACCGGTCCAAAGATGCCGTATATTCAAATGAAACGCTTTCCCAACTCTCTGCCCCTCAAATCTAAGTGAACAGCCGCCTTCCATGTAGTCTATTACTTCCGCCTTCGGCATTCTCTCAGAGAAGCAGTCCTTTCTCCCGATTTTGCCAACTCCTCCTTTCTTTGTCCAAAAGAATGTACAAATCGAAGCTTCAGGAGCTGTGTCACCAGCAGTCATGGAACTTACCAGAGTACTCAACCTCCAAAGAAGGCCCTGATCACGGCCCTAGCTTCAAAGCCACAGTTACCATCAATGGCGTCGCGTTTGAGACGCCTGATAAGTGTCGGTCCTCCAAAGATGCTCAGAACAAAGCGGCTAAGCTCGCGTTCGATCACTTCACCGCTGCCCCCAAAACTCCGCAGCACTCCCCAAATAAACCTCCGTGCGATGCCTCAATTTCTTCATTTTCTGGTATAATGAAGAGTCTATCTTTCTATCTATCTATCTATCTATCTATCTATATGTGTATTGATGCATGTATATTCGTGTCTATATATATATATATATATATATATATATATATATATATATATATATGAACTTCGTTGTAGTTGGCTGTTGGCTTTAATCTATGTGAATTAGATTGGTGAGAA
The DNA here is from genome assembly GCA_008638375.1 of Nyssa sinensis. Classification (NCBI taxonomy): domain Eukaryota; kingdom Viridiplantae; phylum Streptophyta; class Magnoliopsida; order Cornales; family Nyssaceae; genus Nyssa; species Nyssa sinensis. Next base: position 37,880,773 of record CM018050.1, read on the forward strand.
TAAAATAAGCCCTTTCGTTTCCTTTTTTATATATGAATTTTGTGCCAGTGGTGAAAATGTGTTTGCTTCGATTTTCTGACATCCTAAAGAATGTTCTGGCAGTCTAATTATTTTTTAATTTATCGTTGATATTGAATTAGATTTAGGAATATAATTTCCATCTCTTTGACCCCAAACTACAAATCGCCCACCCCCCCCCCCCCCAAAAAAAAAAAAATATTTATTTTGATAGCTTGATAATTACTTTCTATAGTGGCCACTTGTATCATTGGTTGTGTTATATGCATTTCCAAATGGATTTTGAATCCTTGTTTATATTTTACTACTTAATAGTTTGGGCTTTCCTAATATTAATTGCTGCAAAGATTTCAGCCTGCGATTCAAGCACTACAAATGTTGCACATGATAGTATCATAGACTGATTGTGAAAGCGATACTATGATCATCTTTCAGTCACCTTGTGCCCTCTTCATCATATCTTCAAAGTTCCATAACTGAGTCCTTTATTTATTTATTTATTTTTATTACAGTGTGCTTAAGACTTGAATAAATCTTGAAGGGTGCCAAATTCTCTCTTTGTCTCAGATTATAGTATTATTGCTGTAAAGACAGTTGGAATTATGCAATATTTTATACATGCTTTTGTGCTTAACCAACTCGATTTATTTGATATAACCTTCATGTGTGGTTACTGGGCTACATTTCTTAGTATGCTTTTGTTCTCTGCGGCTCATAAAAGTTTGAAGACTGCTTTTAAGGTTAACACAGAGAAAGGAAGATAAAAATGATCCTTAAATGATACAATTCCGAAATTACTGTGCATAAAAGTTCAGATTGTTTTCATAATTTGTGCAGGAAATTCAACTTCGATTACAGAATTTGATATTGGACCCTCCACTGGAGTGACATTGCAGCCAACCAAACAAGAAACGTTACCAACTGCTCCGGTTAATGAAACTCCGTTTGGAGTAAAAAATGATAGGAAGTCTCCAGGTCAGGGAAAATTTTTTTTTTACCACCATTTTGTTTTTATCAAGTAGTGCCACTGGTTTTCACGTGCAATGATTCATTGTTCTTAATTTTGGAGACAACCCGATATGAGTAATTATATATATTTGGCTTTTCATTTATAATTTTGCAACCTGCTGAGCTAGCTATTGAGATTTGTGAAGAAGATTGATGCTTGGATTTCCTGGGTGGGTAGTTTATTGTTTTTTTATGCCACTACCGACTGAAAGATATTATTATTATTATTGTTGTTATTATTATTATTTTTTGATTAGTATATAAAAGATATTTTGATTGGGGAAATAAAATAAGTCTGAATGGCGTAAAAGCCTTCCAATGATGCATTAATCGCAAATAGTTGCATCATACATCTTGGATTCTTCTTTTACGTAAATTTACTTAACCTTTCACTAGCTTCCTTCAAACATTTTTAGCTTCTGGACAAATCCTATTTCCATCATGATATAATTAAGTAACGTCAAAGCCTAAGTTTAATGGCCTGAACCTGAGATTTTTGAGTTACTTCTGTGCCTTGCATGAACTCAACTACACTTGTGTGAATCTCTCTTTCAATTCACAATGAAGGATCAAGGCCTTCTTCAGTCTTCATTGTAAGATCTGCAATTTTTAATCATTAAGATAAAGAGGTGAAACCCTGCAACGGTTCACTCCTCAGTCCACTCTGCCAAATTCTCTCCAACTTCTCTGCCATTTTGTCAGCTTTTCAGCAACCCTTTGTCTGTTTGATTTCTATCAGATCTCTCTCTCTCTCTCTCTCTCTAGATTTCTTGAAGATGTACAAATTGAAGCTTCAAGAGCTGTCACCACCAGTCATGGAGCTCTCCAGAGTACTCAACCTCCAAAGATGCCTCTGATCACAATCCTTTCTTCAAAGACAGTCACCATCAATAGTGTTGTGTTTTAGACAACTTATCAATGCTGATCCTCCAAAAAAGCTCAGAACAAAGCGTCTAAGCTCTCATTCAGCTACTTTGTGTTATAGGTGTATCTGTTTGCTTTGATGGAGAATAGTTGCTGGCCTTCTAAAGAATTTTCTAGGAGTTTTTTTTTTTGTTAATTTTTATTTATTATCATTTATCTTGATTTAGATTAGGAAATTTAATTTCCACAGCTCTCTCACTCTCTCCCTTTCCCACATCCCAACCCCCCCCTCCCCTCCCCTCCCCTCCCAAAATTGTTTTCCAAATTTTTATTCCAAATGATGTAGCATTGACGTGACACTAAATTACTGGTAATACTTGAAATCATGAAATTAATGTGATTTTGCATCCATCAGTGCCACATCATTTGGGATAGGAATTTGGGGTACAAATTTGGAAAGCATAGCATTTCGCCTAAAAAATGGTACCCCTGTCCAAACATGCCTTATATTCAAATGAAGTGCTTTCCCAATTCTCTAGTCTCTCAAATCTAGGAAGTGAACCCCACCTTCCCTGTAGTATATTCCGTCCACCTTTGGCATTCTCTCAGAGAAGCAGTCCTATCTCCTAATTTTGCCAACTCCTTTTCTTTGTCCAAAAGAATGTACAAATCGAAGCTTCAGGAGTGGTGTCATCAGCAGTCATGGAACTTACCAGAGTATTCAACCTCCAAAGACGGCCCTGATCATGGCCCTTGCTTCAAAGCCATAGTTACCATCAATGGCGTCGCATTTGAGACGCCTGATGAATGTTGGCCCTCCAAAGATGCTCAGAACAAAGCGGCTAAGCTCGCGTTCAGTCACTTCACCGCTGCCCCCAAACCTCTGCAGCACTCCCCAAATAAACCTCCGTGCGATGCCTCAATTTCTTCATTTTCTGGTATAATGAAGAATCTATCTATCTATCTAACTATATGTGTATTTATGCATGTATATTTGTGTGTGTGTGTGTGTGTATGAACTTCGTTGTAGTTGGCTGTTGGCTTTAATCTATGTGAATTAGATTGGTGAGAATAAATTAAGCCCTTTAATTTCCTTTTTTATATATGAATTTTGTGCTAGTGGTGAAAATGTATGTTTGCTTCGATTTTCTGACATCCTAAGGAATGTTCTGGCAGTCTAATTATTTTTTAATTTATTGTCGATATTGAATTAGATTTAGGAATATAATTTCCATCTCTTTATCCCCCCCCCCCCCCCCCAACACACACACACACACAAAAAAAAAAAAAAAAAGTCTTTATTTTGATAGCTTGATAATTACTTTCTAGTAGTGGCCACTTGTATCATTGGTTGTGTTATATGCATTTCCAAATGGATTTTGAATCCTTGTTTGTATTTTACTACTTAATAGTTTGGGCTTTCCTAATATTAATTGCTGTAAAGATTTCAGCCCTGCGATTCAAGCACTACAAATGTTGCACATGATAGTATCATAGACTGATTGTGAAAGCGATACTATGATTATCTTTCAGTCACCTTGTGCCCTCTTCATCATATCTTCAAAGTTCCATAACTGAGTCCTTTATTTAGTTATTTTTATTATTACAGTGTACTTAAGACTTGAATAAATCTTGAAGGGTGCCAAATTCTCTCTGTCTCAGATTATAGTAGTATTGCTGTGAATACAGTTGGAATTATGCAATATTTTATACATGCTTTTGTGCTTAACCCACTCGATTTATTTGATATAACTTCATGTGTGGTTACTGGGCTACATTTCTTAGTATGCTTTTGTTCTCTGCGGCTCATAAAAGTTTGAAGAATGCTTTTTAGGTTAACGCAGAGAAAGGAAGATAAAATGATCCTTAAATGATACAATTCCGAAATTACTGTGCATAAAAGTTCAGATTGTTTTCATAATTTGTGCAGGATGTTCAACTTCGATTACAGAATTTGATATTGGACCCTCCACTGGAGTGAGTCGAGTGACATTGCAGCCAACCAAACAAGAAATGTTACCAACTGCTCCGGTTAATGAAACTCCGTTCGGAGTAAAAAATGATAGGAAGTCTCCAGGTCAGGGAAAAATTTTTTTTTACCACCATTTTGTTTTTATCAAGTAGTGCCACTGGTTTTCACATGCAATGATTCATTGTTCTTAATTTTGGAGGCAACCTGATATGAGTAATTATATATATTTGGCTTTTCATTTATAATTTTGCAACCTGCTGTGCAAGCTATTGAGATTTGTGAAGAAGATTGATGCTTGGATTTCCTGGGTGAGCAGTTTATTGTTTTTTTATGCCACTACCGACTGAAAGATATTATAATTATTATTATTGTTATTGTTATTATTTTTTTGATTAGTATATAAAAGATATTTTGATTGGGGAAATAAAATAAGTTTGAATGGCGTAAAAGCCTTCCAATGATGCATTAATCGCAAATAGTTGCATCATACATCTTGGATTCTTCTTTTACGTAAGTTTACTTAACCTTTCACTAGCTTCCTTCAAACATTTTTAGCTTCTGGACAAATCCTATTTCCATCATGATATAATTAAGTAACATCAAAGCCTAAGTTTAATGGCCTGAACCTGAGATTTTTGAGTTACTTCTGTGCCTTGCATGAACTCAACTACACTTGTGTGAATCTCTCTTTCAATTCACAATGAAGGATCAAGGCCTTCTTCGATCTTCATTGTAAGATCTGCATTTTTTAATCATTAAGATAAAGAGGTGAAACCCTGCAACGGTTCACTCCTCAGTCCACTTTGCCAAATTCTCTCTTACTTCTCTGCCATTTTGTCAGCTTTTTTGCAACCCTTTGTCTCTTTTATTTCTATCAGATCTCTCTCTCTGTCTCTTTAGATTTCTTGAAGATGTACAAATTGAAGCTTCAAGAGCTGTCACCACCAGTCATGGAGCTCTCCAGAGTACTCAACCTCCGAAGATGCCTCTGATCACAATCCTTTCTTCAAAGACAGTCACCATCAACAGTGTTGTGTTTTAGGCAACTTATGAATGCTGATCCTCCAAAAAAGCTCAGATCAAAGCGTCTAAGCTCTCATTCAGTTACTTTGTGTTATAGGTGTATCTGTTTGCTTTGATGGAAAATAGTTGCTGGCCTTCTAAAGAATTTTTTGGGAGTTTTTTTTGTTTTTTGTTAATTTTTATTTATTATCATTTATCTTGATTTAGATTGGGAAATTTAATTTCCGCAGCTCTCTCACTCTCTCCCTTTCCCACATCCCCCCCTCCCTCCTCCCCTCCCAAAATTGTTTTCCAAATTTTTATCCCAAATGGCGTGGCATTGACGTGGTACTGAATTACTGGTAATATTTGAAATCATATAATTAATGTGATTTTCATCCTTCAGTGCCACATCATTTGGGATAGGAATTTGGGGCACAAATTTGGGAAGCATAGCATTTTGCTTAAAAAATGGTACCCCGGTCCAAACATGCCTTATATTCAAATGAAACGCTTTCCCAACTCTCTGTCTCTCAAATCTATAGAGTAAGTGAACCCCACCTTCCCTGTAGTCTATTCCTTCCGCCTTCGGCATTCTCTTAGAGAAGCAGTCCTTTCTCCTAATTTTGCCAACTCCTCCTTTTCTTTGTCCAAAAGAATGTACAAATCGTAGCTTCAGGAATGGTGTCATCAGTAGTCATGGAGCTTACCAGAGTACTCAACCTCCATAGACGGCCCTCGCTTCAAAGCCACAGTTACGATCAATGGCGTCGCATTTGAGACGCCTGATGAATGTCCGCCCTCCAAAGATGCTCAGAACAAAGTGGCTAAGCTCGTGTTCGATCACTTCACCACTGCCCCCAAACCTCCGCAACACTCCCCAAATAAACCTCTGTGCAATGCCTCAATTTCTTCATTTTCTGGTATAATGAAGAATGTATCTATCTATCTATCTATCTATGTATATGTGTATTTATGCATGTATATTTGTGTCTATATATATATGTCTATATATATATATGAACTTCGTTGTTGTTGGCTGTTGGCTTTAATCTATGTGAATTAGATTGGTGAGAATAAAATAAGCCCTTTAATTTCTTTTTTTATATATGAATTTTGTGCCAGTGGTGAAAATGTATGTTTGCTTCGATTTTTTGACATCTTAAAGAATGTTCTGGCAGTCTAATTATTTTTTAATTTATCGTTGATATCGAATTAGATTTAGCAATATAATTTCCATCTCTTTGTCCCCAAGCTACAAATCGCCCCCCCCCCCCCCCCCCCCCCCCGACACACAAAAAAAAAAAAGTCTTTATTTTGATAGCTTGATAATTACATTCTATAATGGCCACTTGTATCATTGGTTGTGTTATATGCATTTCCAAATGGATTTTGAATCCTTGTTTATATTTTACTACTTAATAGTTTGGGCTTTCCTAATATTAATTGCTGCAAAGATTTCAGCCCGCGATTCAAGCACTACAAATGTTGCACATGATAGTATCATAGACTGATTGTGAAAGCGATACTATGATTATCTTTCAGTCACCTTGTGCCCTCTTCATCATATCTTCAAAGTTCCATAACTGAGTCCTTTATTTATTTATTTTTATTACAGTGTGCTTAAGACCTGAATAAATCTTGAAGGGTGCCAAATTCTCTCTTTGTCTCAGATTATAGTATTATTGCTGTAAATACAGTTGGAATTATGCAATATTTTATACATGCTTTTGTGCTTAACCAACTCGATTTATTTGATATAACTTCATGTGTGGTTACTGGGCTACATTTCTTAGTATGCTTTTGTTCTCTGCGGCTCATAAAAGTTTGAAGAATGCTTTTTAGGTTAACGCAGAGAAAGGAAGATAAAATGATCCTTAAATGATACAATTCCGAAATTACTGTGCATAAAAGTTCAGATTGTTTTCATAATTTGTGCAGGATATTCAACTTCAATTACAGAATTTGATATTGGACCCTCCACTGGAGTGACATTGCAGCCAACCATACAAGAAACGTTACCAACTGCTCCGGTTAATGAAACTCCGTTCGGAGTAAAAAATGATAGGAAGTCTCCAGGTCAGGAAAAAAAAGTTTTTTTACCACCATTTTGTTTTTATCAAGTAGTGCCATTGGTTTTCACATGCAATGATTCATTGTTCTTAATTTTGGAGGCAACCCGATATGAGTAATTATATATATTTGGCTTTTCATTTATAATTTTGCAACCTGCTGTGCAAGCTATTGAGATTTGTGAAGAAGATTGATGCTTGGATTTCTTGGGTGGGCAGTTTATTGTTTTTTTATGCCACTACCGACTGAAAGATATTATTATTATTATTTGTGTAAATTACACCTACTTCCCCTGCGGTTTCTGACAATTGCAGAAACCTTCTCTATACTTTCTGAAATAACACTGTCACCCTTATCAATCATGTCGGACAAACGGTGTTAACAGAATTTGTTCATTTACCACTTTACCCCTTATATTTTAATAATTATTTTAAAGTAAAAAACCTGAAATTCTCTCTCTCTCTCTCTCTCTCTCTCTCTCTCTCTCTTTCTTCCTCTCTCATGTTTACATCGTATCACTTCTCTCTCTCAATTTCTCTGCCCTAAGTAGGCAAAAATGGCCATCCATCGCCACTGCGTGTACATCTCAATGCCACCGTCAACCACCATCGCATGTTACCAGCGCCATAGCCACCACCCATGTTGCCAACACTGCCAATCTTGCGAACCACCATCGATCACTACCCTCACATCCGACCACGATTGGAAAATTTCGCATTTGATTGAAATCAAAGAGACAAAGAGGTCGGCACTAAGAGGAATCGCCGGAGGCATGGAAGTTGGCGCCGTCCCCATCAACTTCTGGTTTTCTCCCCTCCACTATCTTGATCATCCATCTACCCTTACAACATCACGGTGGGACTCAAACCCATTCAATGTCACTGTAATTCACTCGCTTTGGGTCTTGCCCATCGCTGGGAATCGACGAATTTGTTGATGCCAACCATTGAATATGATCATCGTCAATAAACCGAAGCACCTAATTCCTCATGAACAACACAATCGTTCAGTTCGACTATACCCGCCTTAATTCCCTCATTCAGGACAGATGGAACCAGGTTATGGTTCAAGTTGGTCGATCAATCCCTCCTTTGTTTCCCCTGCCTCCGGACACCTGCAAATATCTTTGATTGGAAGGAGGGTGAGGAACGAACACAGTGCTTTGACTGCTGGGATCCCAATCGGCCTGCATCAGCGGAAAATGGAACTATCGAATCACGGGTGACTCGCTTTATCGGGATGGGAGGAATTGCTTAATCGGCATTTCTTTCCTTCCCTAAATCGATCCACTAGTAGGTAGCGGTAGGAAAGATCCATTATGGTGGGATGGACCATTCTCGAATTCCTCTCATTTTCTCATGTTTCAGGCCCCAAAATTTGCAGACCTACCTAGCACCAGTCCTGTAGGGAAGGAGGATCAATAATGGCAGAGAGGGGGGTTAGTGATGCGAAGGGGTGGTGTTGTCAATGGTGGTGGACAGAGGGAAGGGGTGGTGATGTTGGTGGTGGTGGTGGGTGGAAGGAAGGGGAGGGAGAGTGGCATTGATGCCGTCGGTGGGTGGATTTGCTCAAGGAAAGTGAAGGAAAACTTTGCGGGAGGAGAGAGAAATAAAAGAGGGAAAGTGGGTTGACTCTTCACATTGAAGGGTAAATTTGGCATTTTAAATTTTTTTAATGTTGATGTCATTATTTTCCGTCTGTATCATTAACGGTGTTGGATGACAGGGGGGGTGTTTGTTACTAACATTAGAAACATAAGGGGTGGAGTGTTATTTTAGAACGTATAGGAAAGGTTTCTGCAATTGTCAGAAACCTTTGTGGACGTAGGTATAATTTATCCTTATTATTATTATTATTATTGTCATTATTATTATTATTTTTTGATTAGTATATAAAAGATATTTTGATTGGGGAAATAAAATTAGTCTGAATGGCTGTAAAAGCCTTCCAATGAAGCATTAATCGCAAATAGTTGCATCATACATCTTGGATTTTTCTTTTATGTAGATTTACTTAACCTTTCACTAGCTTCCTTCAAACATTTTTAGCTTCTGGACAAATCCTATTTCCATCATGATATAATTAAGTAATGTCAAAGCCTAAGTTTAATGGCCTGAACCGGAGATTTTTGAGTTACTTCTGAGCCTTGCATGAACTCAACTACACTTGTGTGAATCTCTCTTTAAATTCACAATGAAGGATCAAGGCCTTCTTCAATCTTCATTGTAAGATCTGCATTTTTAATCATTAAGATAAAGAGGTGAAACCCTGCAACGGTTCACTCCTCAGTCCACTCTTCCAAATTCTCTTTAACTTCTCTGCCATTTTGTCAGCTTTTCAGCAACCCTTTGTCTGTTTGATTTCTATTAGATCTCTCTCTCTCTCTCTCTCTCTAGATTTCTTGAAGATGTACAAATTGAAGCTTCAAGAGCTGTCACTATCAGTCATGGAGCTCTCCAGAGTACTCAACCTCCAAAGATGCCTCTGATCACAATCCTTTCTTCAAAGACAGTCACCATCAACAGTGTTGTGTTTTAGACAACCTATCAATGCTGATCCTCCAAAAAAGCTTAGAACAAAGCGTCTAAGCTCTCATTCAGTTACTTTGTGTTATAGGTGTATCCGTTTGCTTTGATGGAGAATAGTTGCTGACCTTCTAAAGAGTTTTTTGGGAGTTTTTTTTTTAATTTTTATTTATTATCATTCATCTTGATTTAGATTGGGAAATTTAATTTCCACATCTCTCTCTCTCTCTCTCTCTCTCTCTCTCTCTCCGCTTCCCACATCCCAGCCCCCCTCCCAAAATTGTTTCCCAAATTTCTATCCCAAATGATGTGGCATTGACATGGTACTGAATTACTGGTAATACTTGAAATCATGTGATTAATGTGATTTTCACCATCAGTGCCACATCATTTGGGATAAGAATTTGCGGCACAAATTTGGGAAGCGTAGCATGTCACCTAAAAAATGGTACCCCGGTCCAAACATGCCTTATATTCAAATGAAACGCTTTCCCAACTCTTTGTCTCTCAAATCTATAGAGTAAGTGAATCCCACCTTCCCGGTAGTCTATTCCTTCCGCCTTCGGCATTCTCTCGGAGAAGCAGTCCTTTCTCCTAATTTTGCCAACTCCTCCTTTTCTTTGTCCAAAAGAATGTACAAATCGAAGCCTCAGGAGCGGTGTCATCAGTAGTAATGGAACTTACCAGAGTACTCAACCTCCAAAGATGGCCTTGATCACGGCGCTCGCTTCAAAGCCACAGTTACCATCAATGGCGTCGCATTTGAGACGCCTGATGAATGTCAGCCCTCCAAAGATGCTCAGAACAAAGCGGCTAAGCTCGTGTTCGATCACTTCACCGCTGCCCCCAAACCTCCGCAACACTCCCCAAATAAACCTCCGTGCAATGCCTCAATTTCTTCATTTTCTGGTATAATGAAGAATCTATCTATCTATCTATTTATGTATATGTGTATTTATGCATGTATATTTGTGTCTATATATATATATATATATCTGAACTTCGTTGTTGTTGGCTGTTGGCTTTAATCTATGTGAATTAGATTGGTGAGAATAAAATAAGCCCTTTAATTTCATTTTTTATATATGAATTTTGTGCCAGTGGTGAAAATGTATGTTTGCTTCAATTTTTTGACATCCTAAAGAATGTTCTGGCAGTCTAATTATTTTTTAATTTATTGTTGATATTGGATTAGATTTAGGAATATAATTTCCATCTCTTTGTCCCCAAACTACAAATCGCCACCCCCCCCCCCCCCCCCACACACACACACAAAAAAAAAAAAAAGTCTTTATTTTGATAGCTTGATAATTACTTTCTATAGTGGGCACTTTTATCATTGGTTGTGTTATATGCATTTCCAAATGGATTTTGAATCCTTGTTTATATTTTACTACTTAATAGTTTGGGCTTTCCTAATATTAATTGCTGTAACGATTTCAGCCTGCGATTCAAGCACTACAAATGTTGCACATGATAGTATCATAGATTGATTGTGAAGGAGATACTATGATTATCTTTCGGTCACCTTGTGCTTTTCATCATAACTTGAAAGTTCCATAACTGAATCCTTTATTTATTTATTTTTATGGAAAAAATACTAAAATGTCCCTAAAATAAATTTTTTTATCCCATAAAATCCATGATACATTTTTTTTATCTAAAAAGTCCAAAAAAGAAAATTTTAATACAAAAATGTCTAATTGTTAACTTTCTTCTTAAAATCGTTAAAAAATATTATTGATTATACTAAAATGACATTTAAGATACATTTTAGAAAAAAAATACTAAAAAATCTATAAAATGAAATTTTCAATCCCAAAAAATTCATAACATTTTATAAAAAAAATTTATTTTTTAGGCATTCTAGATAAATAAAAAAATGTTATGTTTTTTTTTTTGGATTGAAGAATTTGTTGTATATATTATTCAGTATTTTTTAAAATGTATCTTGAAGGGTATTTTGGTCTAATCAATTATATTTTTTAACGGTGTTAAGATGAAAGTTAACAATTGGATTTTTTGTATTGAAAGTTTCTTTTTTAGATCTTTTAGATAGAAAAAAATATGTCATGGACTTTTTGGATTGAAAAAATTATTTTAAGGATTTTTTAGTATTTTTCCCGATTTTTATTATAGTGTACTTAATACTTGAATAAATCTTGAAGGGTACCAAATTCTCTCTTTGTCTCAGATTATAGTTTTATATCTGTGAATACAGTTGGAATTATGCAATATTTTATACATGCTTTTGTGCTTAACCAACTTGATTTATTTGATATAACTTCATGTGTGGTTGCTGGGCTACATTTCTTAGTATGCTTTTGTTCTCTGTGGCTCATAAAAGTTTGAAGACTGCTTTTAAGGTTAACACAGAGAAAGGAAGATAAAAATGATACTTAAATGATACGATTCCAAAATTTACTGTGCATAAAAGTTCAGATTGTTTTCATAATTTGTGCAGGATATTCAACTTCGATTACAGAATTTTATATTGGACCCTCCACTGGAGTGACATTGCAGCCAACCATACGAGAAACGTTACCAACTGCTCCTGCGTAATGAAACTCCATTCGGAGTAAAAAATGATAGGAAGTCTCCAGGTCAGGGAAAAAAAGGTTTTTTGCCACCATTTTGTTTTTATCAAGTAGTGCCACTGGTTTTCACATGCAATGACTCATTGTTCTTAATTTTGGAGGCAACCTGATATGAGTAATTATATATATTTGGCTTTTCATTTATAATTTTGCAACCTGCTGTGCAAGCTATTGAGATTTGTGAAGAAGATTGATGCTTGGATTTCCTGGGTGAGCAGTTTATTGTTTTTTTATGCCACTATTGAATGAAAGATATTATTATTATTATTGTTATTATTATTATTTTTTTGATTAGTATATAAAAGATATTTTGATTGGGGAAATAAAATAAGTCTGAATGGCGTAAAAGCCTTCCAATGATGCATTAATCGCAAATAGTTGCATCATACATCTTGGATTCTTCTTTTACATAAGTTTACTTAACCTTTCAGCAGCTTCCTTCAAACATTTTTAGCTTCTGGACAAATCCTATTTCCGTCATGATATAATTAAGTAACGTCAAAGCCTAAGTTTAATGGCCTGAACCTGAGATTTTTGAGTTACTTCTTAGCCTTGCATGAACTCAACTACACTAGTGTGAATCTCTCTTTAAATTCACAATGTAGGATCAAGGCCTTCTTCAATCTTCATTGTAAGATCTGCATTTTTTAATCATTAAGATAAAGAGGTGAAACTCTGCAACGGTTCACTCCTCAGTCCACTCTGCCAAATTCTCTCTTACTTCTCTGCCATTTTGTCAGCTTTTCAGCAACCCTTTGTCTCTTTGATTTCCATCAGATCTCTCTCTCTCTCTAGATTTCCTGCAGATGTACAAATTGAAGCTTCAAGAGCTGTCACCAACAGTCGTGGAGCTCTCCAGCGTACTCAACCTCCAAAGATGCCTCTGATCACAATCCTTTCTTCAAAGACAGTCACCATCAACAGTGTTGTGTTTTAGACAACCTATCAATGTTGATCCTCCAAAAAAGCTCAGAACAAAGCATCTAAGCTCTCATTCGGTTACTTTGTGTTATAGGCGTATCTGTTTGCTTTGCTGGAGAATAGTTGCTGACCTTCTTGATTTAGATTGCGAAATTTAATTGCCACATCTCATTTTCTCTCTCCCCTTCCCACATCCCAACAACACCCCCCCCCCCCTCCCCCCTCCCCCCGGGAAAAAAAGATCTTCAGGGTTGAAAAACTTCGAGTTTGATGGTTCTTAGTGTCTTGCCACTTGAGTAATGGGTTGTGCCATATCCATTTTCCAAAAGATTTTTAACCCTAATTTATATTTTATGACTTTTATTGGGATTTCTTAAATAAAGATTTAGTTTGCTTACAAATCAATCACTATTTTGCTACAAAATGGACTACCTAAATGTTGCATGTGATAATAGTGTTGTCTAATTGTGAAAGTGATAGTGTTGATTATCTTTCAGCTACCTTTTGGCAGCTTCATCATATCTTCAAAGTTACGTAACTTAATCTTCATTGTTACAACATCCTTAAAGAAAAGATATGTATTTATTTTATGAAGTTTTAGGAGATGAGGGTATTTTAATAATTCTAGATTTTCTGGACATGTGCTGTTTTTGTGGTCCATGAGTCTTATTTTGGGTCAAGTTGTGTTCTTTGAGTTTTATTTGAAGTCCTAGTTAGTCTAGAATATTCTTTCTTAGTTTGCCCAACAAACTCATAAATATTGTTGCAATATCTTTATTTCAGTATAGTTGAATTATGAGAAGTCAAGACTGTGTTTTTGTGGTTTGGCCTAACCCTTCCAAGGTTGAAACATAAAATTCTTCTTCTTCGTCATAACACTATTTTAGCACCTATTTCAACAGCAAATCCTACAGTATTTGTCTCTAATTGGCCTTAACCCATTATCTTAGACGTTGAACTTTAATTTAATGCACACTCTAAAATAGTTGCTCTGCCTGCAACCTTTAAATTTGAAGTCAATGCAATTTTAAGCTCAAACCACCACCAAAACCAATAACATTTATTCTACTTTTTTAGAACCCTTAATGCCTAAACCTATAAGTTGTCTACAACCAAAATCCATCACAAAACCAATTGTAGGATGCTTATTTAAGGTTACCTAAAACTGTCCTACATCAACAATTTAATGGTGTAATACTTTACATATGCTTTTGTCTATAACCAATTCAATATGTTTATATAAGGTTGTGGGTGGTAACTAGGTTTGTTTTGTAATTTTGCTTTTGTTCTCTGGGTTCCTGAATTTTATGGAGATGTGGCGAAAGGGAATGAAATATGATGCTTATATGATATGGTTCCAAAATTACGGTGCATAAGAAGTTTAAATTGTTTTCGTATTAATACTAACAAGCTTTAGCTTGGTTGGTACCTCATCCACCTTCCTATATGGGAGTTTGAGGGTTCAAGTCCTCTTAAGCGGCAAAGTGAGTGTGTTTGATTTAAATATAAAAAAAATGTTTTTGTATTAATTTCTAATAATTTGTGCAGGATATTCAACTAAAAGCATAAATTTTGATATTAGAGCCTCCACTGGAGTGACATTGCAGCCAACTATACAAAAAATGATACAAATTCCTCCGGTCAATGAAACTCCACTAGGAGTCAAAGATGATGAGAATTCTGCAGGTCAGGAAAAAAATTATTTTGTTAGCATCATTTTGTTCTTATCAAGTAATCTGCATTGTTGGTTTTCACATGCAATGATTCATTGTTATTTTTTGGGGGCCATCCTGATGTGAGTCATCATATATCTTAAGCTTTCCATTAATAAAACCCAATCTGCTGGGGAAACTAGTCATATTTGTGGGAGAAAATTGTTGTGTGTGGAATTTCAGTTAGCAGTTTATTGTTATTTTATGCAACTGCGATTTGATAAAATATTCTGATTATGGAAATACAGGAATTACTTCTAATTGTCGAGTGCATAAACTTACCAACGGCTGATAATCTTAATAAGCATCATGCCTGGTCACATTTGAACAGGCAATTGAAAATTTTATTTAGCTTCTCGGTACAAGGTGTCCTCTTTTATTTATTTTTTTTAAAAAATGCTATTACCCAGTATCGGTCCGACTTAGGCCAGGTGCTAAGAGGGGTAGAGTGGAGATAGACCTAATGTTTGGCATTATTATTGCACAAAGGAGCTGCTTTCAGACTTGAACCCAAATTCTCATGCTTGACAGCTAGAACATTTGCCATTGTGCCAAGCAATGGCCCTGCCTCTCTTATTTATATATTTCTTTTGGTCCTATGTTTGGGCTACAACCCCCCCCCAAAAATAAAAGAAAGGATGATTGTGGGATTCAATATTAGGTCTCTAATATGACCGCCTAGAGCCTTCATCAAATAGACAACTAGCACCTTAAGTTTTACGTACCCTGAAGTTTATGTTGTTTGACATTATTTTCTGCTAGGCTTCTCTTTTGAGTTCAGCTAGGTAGATATTTCTTTATTTCTTTTCTTCATCATCTCTCTCTATGGTTGGAAGAAGTTTTCACATCCCAAATACTAACCACAAATTTGAAGCGCAATCGAATTTCCAATAATTAATTCCATGATCTGCATAGGGCTCCTTGGCAACGCTAAGAAAACAATATTCCACCGACTCAGCCCTAATCCTTAAAACTTTTGCAGTTTGCTCTATTACATCTGTTCATTCGCATCATCACATCTGTTAAAAAAATAGTAACAACAAAGATTGGGTGAAGATAAAAGCTCTTGATATGTTATCAAAAATAGATGAAACAATGTACTTATCAACAAAAACAAAGATGAAACACTGACTATAGATAGGTAGAAATTTGACACCAGGTGATGTATGTAACTTCAACAAAAGTTACCAAATGAAGATTGCGTGTGTGCGTGTTTTTTTTCCCTGCACTGACAGTGAGGAATGGTACTTCTGCATATGTAATGACCTGCTTGAAGTTATATATTTTTTTCATGAAAAATACTCTTGTTTGATATGATAAGCAGGGTTATCATCATGACCCTTCTAGGGGGTGGTGGTGGTGCTAAATGACAACTTTGTGGTTTAGTAATCATGATGGATTGGATTAGTGGAGTAGAGTTTTAGTGATGGTACAATAGTGATGGTAGTGCCTTGGGTTGACAATTCATTGGACTGAAACTAATAGGGTAACCTGCCTTGTTGTACCCTTACTAGGGCAATGTGGAACAGTTAATCAAGCTGGGATCCAAGGACAGTCGAGAAAATAGTTTGGTTGGAAATGGGTCTTACGTGCCTTCCCCAAACTTGTCATATATGCTCTTTAGCGTTGCTGTTTCACTAAGTTCTTTCTTAATACATGTAATCACACATTTAAAAACCTAAGCACCAGGTACTTTGCTTCTAGTAGTCACTCTACTCCCTTATCCATCAACTAAAAAGGAGGGTGAGAAGGAACCAATAAAAGATTAGAAAAGAAGTGCGAAAAGAATGGCGAGATAGGATTCATGTAGCCAACCCCAAATAATTGGGATAAGGTTTTGTTGAGTTGAGTAGTTGAGTTGTAGAAGAAGTGCAGGCTCTCTCTCACACTGTTTACTGTTGCCATCTCACCAAGTTTTTCCTAGACAACTACACATATAACATTTTAACAAGATGGCATTTTGCTTTTTCTATATCCTTTTGCTCATGAAACCTATTAGGGTCTTTAAATTGTAAAAATAATCCACTTTTCTTTTAAATGCTGTAAAATTATGGTCTTTGTGACATACATGGCAGCTGTAATTGTAAAATCTCTCTCTCTCTCTCTCAACTTAACTCAAATCAATTTAATAAAGCATTATCCCAACTATTTTTGGGGTCAGTGACATAAATAGTCTCGCCATTTTGCTCTATTTAACACCATCCCCTCAGTTCAAATTAACCCATCCCGCTCCACTTATCTTACCTACCTTGCTTTGCTCCACTTTAGGTTTGTAGGAGGTGAGAGGGATGTTTTCTTTCCCGGGGTGGATTCATGAAAAAGTGGTTCTTAAAGTGCCTATTGCAATCCCTAGTGAGGCCAATGGCGGTGGGGGTTAGCATGAGGGGGTGGTACTGATGGCAATAAATAGTAGAGAGTACATGAGGACTTCGGTGGAGGTGAAAGCGGTTAGGTATAGAAATTGTATTATATTTGGAAAGATATAAAAAAGTACAATAGATGAGAAATTATTATAGTTATTTTCATGTTTTCATTTTAAATTGAAGGAAAGTTTTGTGCTAGGGAAATCATATTTTAAAAATAGGCTAGTCATTCATATTTTTAAAAATTGGTGTGGGCTCTTTGGACCTCTGTTTTTGCACTTTTTGGAATCCAGTGGGTCATTCCGAGCTATAGCATGGAGTTTTTTGGGTGTTTGGAGGGGAATGTGGTAACAAAAGAGTTCCAGCCCATATGAGGTACGATGCCTTTGTATGTTCAGTTGTTTGTTAGGATAGAAAGAAATATGAGGGTTTTTGAAGGGAAAGAGCACACTATTGTGTTTTTAAACTTGTGCTTCACACAATATTTTTTGGAGTAAAAGACCTTTTTTTTGTTGATAAGTTTGGGGTACAGGATCTTCTAGTGTAGATCTTGACTCTTTTGTTGAATTTTTGGGGACAATGTGTATAGGGACCATTATATAATTTTTTGTATATGCCTCTTGTTTTTGAATTGGTGCCCTTTGATGCTGACTCCCATCCTAGTAGCTATGGTGGGTGGACCTTCCCTTCTCTTCTCTTACTGTGTTCAGTGTGTTGTGTTCTTGCATCCCAAACCCTAAGAAGGTTAATTTTGTCTATTGGGATTAGTTGACTTCTTGTTTAAAAAGGTGCCTTTAAAATCAGAGATGGCAAGGAAGCGGGAGACCCTTTCCCCAACCCCATCCCGCAAAAACAAGTTGCCCTCCAAACCCGTTTAAATCCCGTGTATCCATTTAATTAATGAACTTTTATTTATTTATTTATTTAATTAAATTAATTGTAATTAAGTCATTTCAAAAAAGCTACTACATGTGTTAAAATAAAAAAAAAAAAATGCATATTAATAGAGAATTAAAATGATATTGTTTTCATTTACAAATGTATAACATTATTAAGTTTGTCTAAACTTCTAATACGAAACTAAAAAATATTATTATGTAGCACAAAAATTTCTTTATTATTTTATTTTATATAATCAGGCCGGGGTAGGATGCCTTCACCCCAAACCCTAATGGGGTTCATATAACTTCCCCCAAACCTGTCCCATTAAATTACTACGGGTTATCGGATTAAATTGCCACACCTACTTAAAATATAAGGGTAAAAAATGTAAGAAGACAATTTTCATAATCTTGTCCACCCTACCACTTTGTCAAGAGAGTTTTGTGTAATTTTAGGTATCATATGGAGGATCCTTTAGTTGTTAGAAACCTCGGAGCGGTCAGTATAATTCACCCTTAAAATTTTATTACTGTTAGTACACTCTTTATTGTGTAGGTGGCAGTGTTTTAGCTGCAGCACAACAGCAGTAATCCATGACTTTGAGATGGTGGTATTGTTTAGTTTATTAAACTTACTATCGGAAATACTTAATTAGTGTTGTTTTAAACTGTTTTTTTCTTGGCTGTTATCAATTTCATCTCTTAATCCATCAACTGTTTATTAGGATGAATGATCTCTTAAAGTAGGCTTATTTTGAAATAATAGTCTTTCACTTTGGTTCAAAATCTACATACATTTTATTTTTATGGATGTCCTGCTATGATTGCTGAGGCATTTCTGAACAGTACATTGTATTCTATATCTCAACTTGTAACACTCGGGTTCGCTGGCAGAGACCAAATCCCCCCCCCCCCCCCTTCTCCTCTCTTTGAAGCCCAAAAATTCCTTAAACAATTTATATAGATAATATTTATTCGTTTCTAATACATCCTCCCCCCCTCTTTTTTTTTTTTGCTTAATTTTTGGTATCTTGACATTCTCAAAACTTCCTCATATGGAAAATAAAATGCTTCCAAAATTTTAGCATTGAAACTTACCTCCACAATGATGAATCAGAATCTTCCATCAAACATCAAAATTTTAATATTCAAACTTTACGCTCAATTTACTCCCAGTTAAATAATTTTCTCTTTTAAATAGGATTATTTTCATTCACACGTGAATTTTTTAATTGATATAATGAGCAAGTGTTACTATGTACTATTATATATTATGATATGTCCATGGATTTTTTTACTTTTTATTTTTTCATTATTGTAGTGCGGTGAGATTTGTTAATATTGAAGCCGCTTTTAATTGTGGTGCTAAACTTTTATGTATTTATTTTTAGGTAAGTTGTGCTAAAATCTTTTTAAAATTTTAATTATACAATATGATCCTTCTTGAATTTTTTATTTGAGAAACAAGGTGTCCTTCATGAGTGAAATTGATAGACATGTATACACAATCTCTCCCCCCAAACACACACACCCACCCAAAAAACAAGGCTCTGCCCCTAGTAACACTGAACATGATTTTCTATTCATGACGAACATGGCATGTCTTACAGTTTTTGGCTTACAGTTGTGCAACATTATTACAAGAATCGGCTGCAAAAATATGCTCAAAAGAGTAACCTCAGTCTGCCTGTGTATTCTTGTGAACGCCAAGGCCCTCCTCATGCTAGTCGCTTCAAGTGTAAGGTTATGATTGATGGACAAACGTACGAGAGTTTGGAATTTTTCTCCACAGTGAGAGAAGCTGAACATGCTGCTGCAAAAATTGCTTGTGAATCCTTGTTGCAAAGTGAAGTTCAAGTGGCTTGTCTGACAAACTCCTAGTGATTTTTTTTGCAGTGTTATAAATTTTCATGAGTGCATTTTTATCTATATAAATATATATTCTTTTTTTTGTCAAAATATCAGGATGATTCCAGTTTGTACAAGAATTTCTTACAAGAATTGGCTCAGAAAAAGGGTTTCAGCCTTCCATCGTATGATACTACTGTATCTGGTCCACCTCACATCCCAAATTTTGTCTCGACTGTGGAAATAGGAGGCCAGTTATTTCAAGGACAAGAAGCGAAGAACAAGAAGCAGGCAGAGATGAATGCGGCAAAGGTTGCTTACATTGGCCTGCAAGAGTGTAAGGAACTCGTTCCTTCATTTAACTGTCTTTAGTTTTCTGTCAGTCAGAAAGAAGCTGGTAGTTTAATTTTATTGACTGATGCTTGTGTTTAGAATATAAATAGTGCCTCGTAAAGTGGAAAGGTGGACAATATATAAGTCATTTTCTTACGAACTGTACGTGCACGAGCTTTTGTGGCATCTAGTTTTCAACCTTCATGGGATTCAGTGGCATGTAGTAATCATATAGTCATCTAGTGAATTCATGGTCATTACTTATTAGCAGATTTACAGTGATATGTCCTTGGGGAGTTGTCAGTATGAATGGCATTGAATTTTCAAAGGACCTTACCACTGCCAGTACCAATATGGTAGTTTTCCAAGGTTTATAGGTTCTAGCAGTACATTGCTCCTAAGAAATTTGTCTAGTGGATTGCAAAACTATATTTTTTCTTTTTTACTTACTTTATTAGAAAAGGTTATGGTGTAACCATAGGGTTTTGATGAACTGTAAAGGTAGAAATGATCTAAAGGAAACTTTTGGAATTTAATGTAATCTAAGAAAGACCAGTACTGATTGTTGGTCCAATCTATCCGACATGGAGTTGGCAGTATGAATAGCATTGAATTTTCAAAGAAGTACCTTACCACTACCAGTACCAATATGGTAGTTTTCCAAGGTTTATAGGTTCTAGCAGTATATTGCTCCTAAGAAATTTGTCTAGTGGATTGCAAAACTATATTTTTTTTTCTTTCTTTCTTTACTTACTTTATTAGAAAAGGTTATGGTGTAACCATAGGGTTTTGGCGACCTGTAAAGGAAGTAATGATCTAAAGGAAACTTTTGGAATTGAATGTAATCTAAGAAAGACCAGTACTGATTGTTGGTCCCATCTATCCAACGTGGAGTTGGCAGTCATGACCTCTGCCTCTGGTTTAATTTGGGCAAAGTGTCTGAATGTTGAGTCTAATTGATAAAACAATGGCCTGTGGAATATTTTTATTTCTTTTCAGTGTAGTATGTTTATAATTAACTGCTCAAATGTGGGATTGTTGTGTCTCCCCCACCCCCTCCCCACAAAAAAAGAAAAAAGAAAGAAAGAAGATGTTTGTTTATATTTTCAAGAACAGTTTTTTAATTTCAAAATGCAAAATACATATTTTAAAATATATTTTTTTTAATTTTTTAAAATTTAGATTATCATATCCAAATATATTTACAAATTTTTTTAAAAATTAATTATAAAATTTTGAATATATTTTAAAAAAAAAATTTAAAAATTGTTTTTGAATCACAATCCAAACGAAGCCGAATTGTTTGTATTTGAAAAAGGATATGTGGCAAAGGATTTCCTCTCATATTGAATTGTCTTGGGCATAGTTGTTATGGGCGACCGCTAGGGTGGTCCCCTGTGCGCCCGATTATTGGAAAAATGCCTGGGCGATGACCACCTAAACCAAAATAACCCGGCGGTCGCCTGGGCACCCAATTTGCCTAGGCAGTTGACATTTTTAATTAGCTAAACTTTGTATTTTAATACATAATTAGAATTTTATTTTATTATTATATTTGGTTTGTTCTTTTTTATTTTGTTAAGGGTTGAATATATCCTTGAATCCGTGAATAATAATTTGTTATTAGGAAAATTTCTTATTTTAATACATAATTAACTTTCTACGGCTTTATTATATTTTTTGTTTTGTCTTTCTTTTGTTATATTCATAAATCAATAAGGTGAAATTAAAAGAGAGATTGAAAAATTTTCAAACAATGATTACTTGAACTTGAAATTCTTTTATATATATATATATATAGCAATCTCTTATTTTATTTACATGCAATAGATAAATTCAAATCTCCTTAGAAAATTATATGATTCCCCAACAGTTTATTCATGCTGTCAAAATAAAACGAATTACATTTATGATCCTTTAATATTCATTAATTGCTCTAAATTTTATAAATTTTGTTCAATGTTACCTTTTGAATTAACATCAAATTTTATTATTTCAATGGGTTAACTTTTATTCAACTACTTTATATTGTATTGTCTATTTTATTTGATTTATTTGCATATGCTACAATATTTCTAAAATTCAAACTGTATGTTTGATTGCTGGCATAAAATAATATAGTAATACATAGTTGATATTGTGTTTTTTTCTTCATATTTTTATGTAGGAATAAGAATGTTATTTTTATTGATTTAATTTTTTATTAATAAAATAGAGTTTGTGAAATTATGAATTAAAATAATGATTATATCACTTTTATACTATCTTTTTTGGCTGGGCGGTTGCCTAGGCTGTAAGCTATGCCCATCACCTAGGGTCGTTTGGGCAATTTGACGAATATGGTCTTGGAAGGATTAATTAATTTACAAGACCTCGAAAACTCAAATTGCTGAGATGAATATGTCTTAGAAGGGTTAATGAATTTACTATTCAAAAACTCAAGTCGTTGATGATTAATATACACACTCAAGTTAGCTCAGCAGAGCTTTAATCCCATTTAGTGGGTTTTGCTACAAAAATTCTTCTTTTCCCTTTGGTTCCATGAATCCATCTAGGCCCAAATCCTTTCTTGTCAGCAACCAAAAAAAAAAGAGGACCAAAAGAGCATTGTTGTCATTCAGATAGAAAAGAAGTTTTCAGCACAAAAGAGGTATGACATTTTGAGTTTTACAATTACACTTTGACTACTATTATGGGGGTTAAAACGCGAAAAGTAATAGGAAATTTCAACATAAATAGGAAAGTTTTTTGATTCATTTATAGAAATTCATCATATTTGGTCTAACTTGTTTGAAATTTATCTTGTTAACTTGTTTCAAGAATTTCAAGATTAATTTTTGAAAATTTTCTAACAGAATAATAAAATATCAAAGTGGCCAAAATTTGAGTGGTCATTTCTTTTATAGAAAGGAGAAACTTTTAATTAAAATTTGGCATCAATATTTTGGTGCATCGAAATTCAACATATTTGGTCTAAACTTGTTTGAAATTTATCTTGTTAACTTGTTTCATGAATTTTCTGTCTGAAGATTAATTTTTGCAAATTTTCTAACAGAATAATAAAATATCAAAGTGATCAAGTTTTCCCAAATATTTTGGCCAAAATATGAGAGGCCATTTCTTTTATAGAAAGAGATAAATTTTTAATTAAAACTTGGCATCAATATTTTAAGCACCAAACTCCCCACTGTCTTTTTTATTTTTTAATTAAGATATATGTAAATTTGGTGGATATTTACTCAATGAATAATAAACATAACAAGACATTGCTATTTCTTTTCCAGTTTTTTGGTGGTAGGTGAGTGGGGAGGCTGTTTGCACTAGACACAGGAAATGAATTTTATGGTGTTTACACTACTTACCTTTTATCTATTTAGTTAGAAAAACATTAACTCTATTGGGGTGTCTAAATTTGTTAAGAAGTAAATTTGGATGGAGATGTTCTGATCATTTTAGTAATGGTTCAGCAAAATCGTTTTCTTACATGTCTAGAAATCATAATGTTTAAAAACTTGTCCTGAAAATTAAATTCAAGGTGATTTGAAGTAGTTTAGGTTGCTTGTGACTTTTATGATAAATGATAATCCATGTGATCTGGCCTGGATGGAGGATACTGGTTGCTCTGGTCTCTGAGTTTGTGTTTATCCCTGGTCTTCTCAACTTTGGCAATCTCGTTAAATTTTCATGTCCGAGTATTTCTGTTGAATTATATAGCAAAGCGCTCATCTAGTTTTACTGTAAAACATCAATTTTTACTGGTTTTGCTAATTGTTTTGGGAGGAAGAGTTCATAATTATGCTCATGGCAACTCTGTCATTTTAAATGGTTTCCATAGTTCCTTGGGAATTTTGGCCTGTTTCAAATTGTTTGTGATCCATTCTGCTAATTTATTACTTAGATTTCATGTATCAGTATAAAAATCTTTGCAATGGCAAGAGCCTCGTAGATTGGGCTAGCCCTTTTGTAGGCCTATCTTATCAGTGAACAATCCCCCCTCTTTGGCACTTATCAAAGAAATCCTTGCTTATCCAACAAAAATGTAAAAAGGAAAAAATGACTAGCCTCTTTCAGTATTGGCTTTTACAACCTGTTTCATGGACAATGAGGGCAAGTTGTGTTATGCATGAATAATGCTTGCATATTATCATATTATGTTCATTCACAATAACTCTGTGGCAAGAAGTCCTACATATCTCTTGTTCAGGCTGTTACACTTGATATTGATTGCAGGATCCTATTGTGTTCCTGCACCTGCAGTTCTGTTCTGAACTTCTAGGGTCTGGTTGCAAATTAGTCATGGCAGGAATCATCTGATTGATTCCTGAAGTTCTGGGGGAAAGGATTTGGTACCTGAAGTCCCACCCTGACAATTACTTCAATTTTTTTTGAGTTCCTAGGAAACTCTGGAACCAACAGATTGAGAACTAAAAATTGCAGCCCCACTTGATGACAAATTGACAATAATGATCAGAAGACTTGCTCCAGATCATACTAAATGAAGAACTTTCTAAAACCTGGAAGATTTAATTCACTGTTCAAACTGCAACGAATTTTTTTATATCCCATAATTTATGTGATTGTGTCAGCTAAACTGTGTCATGGGATTAAGTTTCTCAAGGTTAATGGTCTCACTTATTAAGTTTGTAGTTGTGTTTGGGTCAGATGCATGAGCATGTTGTTTAGGAAGGGGGACAGACTTAGAAATAATGCCAAGTATGATGGAATTAATTGAACGGATTTTTATAGTCTGATTTCAGCCTTTAAAGTGTTGCATTAGGAACATGTTGCATTTGATTAAAAACATACGACCATTGTTGTGCTTTGTTGAATTAAGTTGAGTTGACCATTGTAGTGCTTTGATGAGATACTGTGCCATCTCTCTTCAGGTAAAGCAAGTGGGGGCCCTGCTATTCTTTCCTCTGATTGTAACGTAAAAGAAGCTTTGAAGGCCACATCTTCCATCTTGCGGTCGATTATCAACACCAGTGATTCACAACAGACTGTCAAACCCAAAGCCAACCTCACAATCCATGACCAACAAAATGAGGAAAATAAAGGTGATTTCAAAGTTCCTAATGCTATTTATTGCAACTGTTTTTCCATGCTAGAGTACTATTTTCTGTACACTATACATTCTGAATTGCTCTGGAAACTGGACAACTGTTTTCTATTGTTGCCCTACCTTTGTACCAAAATTTATCCAAAATTACATTGACAAGGCATTTGCAACTTTCTGATCAAAGTCCTGACCGGACGAGTGGGGAATTTGACAGAGCTGAAAAGTTATTCATATGATCATTGAAGCAGGGAGTTTGGGATATTACGGCCAAATTCCTTAACAAATATTAATAATGTTGACATTACGATGAGCTAACATATTTTTGTTTCTTGTTTGAATAAATATTCTATGATATTTACCTGTTGATTAGAAGAGTCCATGTTGTAGAGCTGTAAGTTGTGAAACATGTTCATGTCAATCATGTCTTTCAGGTGGAAATCAAGAAAAGTTCTCATCCAAATCGATTAACGTTAATGCTGATACTGACACTCATCACCCGCCCTGTTTACCTCCAGAAGTGGATATCAATGCAAAAAGACACAGAAGCTCGTCTTCATCTGACATGGTCTATGCGCGTTTGCGGGATCCATTCCCTTCCGCATCCTCTTCACCTGAAGATGGACCATCTTTACCTTCAACACCTTCGGACTGCGCTACTAATTCAGTAATGGACTCGACCATCAACCCACCTGCTGGAACAAGTACCTCAACTCGCAAAAAGGTTGTGGTTTGTCCACGCAAATGCAGCATGACATTTCCTGATGGTGCCACTGTGCTGCCTTTCAGCGATGACAAATGGGTGGCTGTGAGAATGGATTCAAATCAAAATCAGTAAATAAACTTGTAAGCCTGTTGATTGTGTTTTCTTGATCAGAAATTATAAACTCTTAAAACTTTGTTTCTGGTTATTGCTGAAAGAAAATAGAAATGGCTCTTTCATGAATTACAGAACTTTCAACAGTAAGAGATCTTCCTAAAAAATTGTCAGTGATGTTTCTGTTTTCATCATTTGGGTTTAGTGATGCTTATTATGGTTTCAATGGTTTGGTGGTTTTACAGGTTACGTAATTGAATTGAGGTTTCATGAATATAACCAATTTGTTGGTGCATTCCTACAGTCATCGGTTGAAAAAAAAAAAAAGATCACAATTTTGGAATATTTGGTTGAGATTGAAAAAAAAAATACTATTTATTTTGTTTGATGTGATTTTTGCAGAAACAATTTTTTTGCTTGCAGAGATAAGATTGCGTATATTTAATTCTTTTCAAATCTTGTAATAACGGAAATTTCGTGCACTGGGTTAGTTTTTTTACTTTGATATAATTTTTGCTCACTTTTATTTCTACAAAACTAATTCAGCGCGTTAAAAAAGAGGTTTATTCGAGTTAGGCTCGTAAGATAAATACAGACTTAAACCTATTTTGAAGTCAGTTAATTTATTGAATACGGTTGGAGATAAATAATGTAAACTTGATATACTTTTTGTGAACCAAGTGAGCAACTCTTTAATCACGAAGTGAACTTGTTGATGAATTGTTGTATCTTGAGTGCATACGTATATTTTGAAGATAGTAGACACTTTTACCTAAGTATTTCGAAATTAAAAATAAAAAATTTGTTAATATGTTATTAAGAAATAGTGGTAAGAAATTGTTCGACAATAACTTATACTTATACCTAAATATTTCAAAAATTGAAAATGAGAAATTTGTTAATATGCTATTAAGAAATAGTGGCGAGAAATTGTAGGAGTATCTTATTCATTGGATAGTTTCCATTTGGTTTGATTTCCACCCTCTTGTGTAATTTAGCTAGGAGGGAATCTCCCTTTCCCTTTCTCCAACTGTTACTGCCAGTCAAACACAAGTTGGTCTGGCTCAGTCAGCCATACACAAAGGGAATAACACCATGTTTTGGGAGAAAGGATTCGTCGAGTGTAATTCACCGGAATCAATAAATGAATGATAAATAAGTAAATTATATGGTCACGTTACATATTTTGCTTGTGTGTCACTCATTCGTTTACCTGGATATATTGCACCATATCAATGAATAATATTTCATGTTTTGGGACCTCCAATGTTACCAATCTCATCATTTTAGGACTGCATAAGATCCTAGCGTCCCCGTGCACTCTAATTGAACCTTTTTTTTTTTTCCTTCTGCATTATGTATACCAAATTCTAGTGGGTCAATAGAATAATAACAATAGAGCTTGTGTTTTATTAGTTATTCTAAGAAATTTTCATGTGATTATATATGTAACAAGTAAGTTGTAGTAGAGATATATAACTCAATAAAAGAATGTTTGTTCTATCTAATTTAGAAACAAGTATTGTTCTTACTAGGGATGACAAAATGTGCCGTTCTGTCTCGCTCTTAATAGGACAGGTTTGAAGAAAAAAAAAACAAGGTAGACAAGAATGGATAGAGATACTAAAATCTATCATGGGTTCAGGTGAATGGGAAATGTCCTTCTTATATATTTAAATTACATAAATATCCTTCAAAATTTTCATAATTCATTAAATACCCTCACATACAAATCTAAATGTGTGTGTGTGTATATATATATTTAATAATATTAGGAGATTTATTTTAAATTATTAATAATTTAAAAAAGTAATTTTTAGACTGGATAATACAGGATGGAGATGGGATGAAATCGGAAAAGACTATTTTTAAATAAAATGGGAATTCTCACCCGCTACTATTCTTAATTCGTAGTAACACAGTGATAAATTTGTATTACTTTTACCGAACGAAATAACTTTAAAAATACTTATAAAATACATACCTAGTAGTACTAAACATGATTGAAGAGTTAATTTTCACTTTCATTTGTGCTTGTGGAAAAGAAAGTTACATCACTCAAATAAAAATAACATAAATTTGGCATGAACAACCATCACAGATCAATTGGTTGCTGCACAGAGAAAACAACCATGGAAACATTGTTTTTTTTCCCTTCAAAGACAAAAAAAAATAAAAAATTAAGCCCCAAAAATCCACACAATCGCGACGAACGCCACCATCACTATATGAAATAAATTCACTATGATCCCGTTTGCAGAACTGGTATAAGGCATGGTGTGAGAAGGTCCAAAACTTGGAGCAATACTTGGAGCCATCCATCCAGACTGCACAGTGATGACCAGCTTCTGGCCCCCCACAGCGCAATGCTCACCGACACCACAAATGTACCACTTACGTCCCGGTGTTGCCAGCACAATTGTGTCATTGCCTGAAGTTAGAGCCTCTGACAATGGTGGCACAATGCAGTTCTGGAAGTCGGTTCCATTTACCTTGAAGACATTATGAGACCCAGCTGGATATTGAAAAACTGCATAAATAGATTGAAACAAAGCATTTAGATTTGAAGTTCTCATGTTTTATCAACCGGAAGTCATATGAAACGTACATTAAGATCTCTATTAGATAATGCTTTTTAAAGTATTTTTTTTAAGAAGTTCAGACACAGAAACATTTTTTTTAAAAAAAGGATACAGGTATATTAAGAACATGTTAAATATATATATTTTATATTATTATACAATAAAAAATTAATATTATTTCAATAAAAATAACATAAAAATTTAAGAACTTCATTAATCATCAACATTTATGATCTAAGTTTTAAAACAAATTTACTAACTATTACATGAAACATATATATATATATATATATATATATATATAATCCAAAAAATTAGTAGAAAGCGAGAAAAATAGGGAAAAATTCAAAAAGAAAAGAAAAGAAAAAGCATATCCCAAATGTGTTCAAAATTCAAAAATTTGAGTACTTTTTTTTTTTTTTGTGTGTCTCACACGTGTTTAAGATGTGCTCATGTCCAATATAGATGCGTGAACTAAAATAAAATGTCTGTATTTCATAGATATTTTCAACAAGTAAAAAATATTCTTTAAAATAAAAAGTAAAACATAAAAATACTTTTGATAATCATCTCTTAAAATAAAAAGTGAAAATAAAAAATACTTAAAAAAAAAGCGTTATCAAAAGATACTTAAATTATTAGAAATATTGATTTACCAAGTTTGTCGCCAACCCGGAACTCCTTGCCCTGTGCCCATGCTTGATAATCAAAATTTGTGGTCCACCCTATGTCATCTCCCACTATGAATTCCTTAGCAGAAACAATGGCAGGACAAACAATGGCAAAGATGATGAAAAAAGAGCTGAGAGCCATCAGAACCAAAATGGATAAAACTCTATTAAATTTAAGCTCTGGTTGTTGAACAACGAGTTCTGGTGCAAATGAAGAACAAAGGGTGTGTTCTATTTATAGGGTTGGAGTGTTTTCAATCCGTACAGTTTGGGAATCAAGGGAAGGACGGCAGGGGCAATGTAAAATAATCAAGTTTGCGTGTCTAAAATGACCGGCTTTGCAACATAATTTTTTTGTTTTTGTTTTGGGAAATCAGAAATGTTTTGTTTTCATTATTTAATTTGTGTTGTATTACTCAGATGGGGAATGTCTTGAAAACTCAGAATGGGTCAACAATGTTTCAACTTTTAAGTCCAGAGCAGTCACTATAATGTATGAATAATGTAAGCGTGGTGAGTCTATAAATGAATATGATGCATAGACTTGTCCTGTCCCGTCCTGTCAGACACTTGTCCCGCTCCCGTACCTAAGAGAGTAGTACGAGATGCTCATAAACAGAATTAGGATAGGACTTTTAAAACTCTGTTGAGTTTGGGTGGGTTCGGGAGAAAGTCGCCCCGTCCTGCCCCATTTATATAGTATTTTTTTTTTAATTATCCTTATAGGCACTATACAAATAAATCAAACTATCAAAAATTAGTTTTAATATTATTTTTTATTGTATTAAATATTTTGGTAATAAAACTTTAATTTATCTACTAAAATAAAAGTTAACTTAAGGAAAAAAAAAAAAAAGTTCAGGGTAGGGTGGGAGTCGAGGAATGTAAACAAAGTTAGAATTAAGGTAAACCTTAAAACAAAACAGGTCAGAGTCAAAGACAAAAAATATAAACGAAATCAGAATTGAAAAAGAGACACTTCGTCCTGTTGCCATTCCTAATGATGCATGATAATGGGACTTTTACAATGGTTTTGATTTTGGTCTTCAATTGTTGAACTATATTTTCCACCTCTTGCTATTATCTTTGTTCATCACCTTTTCACATTGATAGACCTTCTTAGCAGTTTTATGATGCATGGGCCTCATTGGTGAACGATCTTACTTATAGGAGAGGGTGATAATAAGTGATAGGAAGAGGCTGAGAATAGTAGCATTAGTAGTTATGAGCATTTCTAATACTAAAAGTTATTTGAACCATACTAAAATTAAATTTTAGTAATTTTATAATACTATAAATATTATATTTTGACATTTCTAACGTTGAAATGTTAATTTTTAACAAAACAATCATTTTTCTTCTTAACTACCAAAATACTTATGGCTTAAGGAGAATTCGTGCGAATAGTGTGAATAACAGCTGTTATTTTTTTGGTTATATTTGAGAGAAAAGTTAAAAAAATTAAAATGTGAAACATGTTTTAGCATGTCATTTGGAACATGCATTGTATCATCATCTCCTATTTTATAGATATAGTAGTTCTTTTAATTACTCTAAGATTGAATTCGGCTTTCTTTTGACAATTTGCAACATATTCGGACTTTTCTCTGGCAGTCACATGCTCATAAAACTTATGGTTTGGCAAGTCTCGGCATCAAAAAGAACGAAAAAAAAAAAGGAGAAGAAAGAAGGGAAAAGAAAAAAGAAAACTTGCTGCAACCTATTAGATGCAAAAGCTTCTAAAATTCATGATCATTGAAAAAAGAAGAAGAAGATACTATTGTTTATTTGGTTTTGTACTGCACTGGTACAGTGATAAAGTAATTAATATTAATAAATAAAGCTGTTATATATATATATATATATAAAACCATCCTGCAGGAGCCACCAGTTGAGCTCTCAATATATAAAGAAATAACAATTCTAAATCTTGGCCAGAAGGCTCCATCATTGTTGTAAGTATCTGCAGACATTGTTGAGATGGTCGAAGAAATGTTCTCTAGCTACTCATTTTTACTTCCCTTATATTCTCTTGTTCGGCCTTGCCGTCCTCTATCAATGGTCCTATATATATATATATATATATATATATATATATATATATGGTTTGTTGAATACACAAGCTTTAATATTTGAAACTTTCAATATTGTTAGATGCATCATATATTTTTTACAAAAATTTTGAAGCGTAATATTATTGTAAGTACGAATTGTACATGATATAAAGTATTTTAATTATTAAGTAATTTAAGAATTAAGTTTTCAACTATTTCAAACCTTCTATCTCAAACTTTTTGATGTTTTGAATTTGTTTAACACGTGGTTAAGAAAGGTTTGATGGAGAGTTTCACAAGCTTTCTTACATGCATATAAGGGATCAATAGCGACAATTATGAAATTTAATTATTTTTGAATGATAAAATAAATGTTTCATATTCAAAATGGTTAAAAATTACTTATGAATCTAATATGACAACTATAAGTTTTTTTTTTTTTTATAACTTAGAACTGAGCTTATCAATCACAATCTTCGATCGCATAACCAGATCATAAATTGAAACTCAATTTCACAGTTATTATGCACATATTTTACTTACAAGAAGGATGGCCTTAAAGTATACTTAGAGTTTATAGTTTAATGTTCCTTTTACTTTCACATTCATATTGACCATTGGGCCACACTATATATATAAACTTTAAATTGCCAATTTATTAACTTTAACACAAGGTGATTGCTTGAATGGAATTCAAAGAAAAATATTTTGGCAAATAATCCAAATCTGAGATTTTTCATAGAAATAATTTACTACGAATTTAGACAGAAATGGCAAGCCTGAACTAGGTACAAGCATATGAAATTGATGTGACTTGTAAGCAGACCTAGGCTCGAGGGTTTTGGGGAAAGCTTGGCCATGGGCTTTCGTATTCGGGCTGAGATGAAGCAAGCTTGGGCCCTGAGGAGCCTGGCTTGATTAATATGCCCACTGTTATCAATTTTGTGTGCGCCCTCAATATATGCTCAAGCTCAATTAACCTTTTCGTCTTCAGTTGGTTTGTGATTTTTTTTTTTTGAAACTAAGTTAAAAATTTAGTTACCCTTTTGGTAAATTTTTTATTTAAATAGAAAAGAAAAAAAATGCACCAGAGAAATATGTTTAAAAAGGCCAAAAAAGTAATTTTTAGATTTTTATTTTACACTTTTTATAAGTAAGAGACTTATTTTTTTACTTTATTTACCCGAACTTGCCCCTATCATTACAGTTATATGTATAAACATATACATTTAAAAACACACATATAAGCGTGTATATATGCATAAATATATATAATATACACACACATAATTGTACACTTATACATCTATATATATATAGATAAACATTTATGAAACCATAGTTGGCTATGAATGTCCTTATTTAAACATACAAACATGCTTATGTGTTTATAACTCTATCCACCTTTTATGTATAAAATATAAATATACATTATTTATATAACATGTATCTGTAAATGTGTTCATGCACACTTTACATATTTATATGTCTATATATAATTAAAATGTATTATAATATTAATTACATTTATAAAAGTTTATATACGCAATTTACACATATACATACATGATGCATCTCTCTCTATATATATATCTGCCTATATATACGTAGATACATATGCGTAGATATGAATACATACCTATACATATAATTCCCAAAAAAAAGTAAGGATACAGGACTTGGTCTTAACAATTCAAAGCATTAGCTAGACCTGTACCTTCTTGGTTCCCAACCTAAAAATACACAAAAGAATCTTGCGGTCAAAACTTTAACTACCATCCTTAATCTTTTGCATTCTGCATGTATCTCTATCTTCTTTTGGTATAGTGCCATATATATTTTCTGGCTGCTCATCTATGTATACCTTTTTCTCTCCTGTTCCTCCTCAGAACCTAAGCTTCTGATTCTCAAACCCTAATGGCTCGCCAATGTATATTCATCTTCGCCACCATTGTCGTTGTCCGTTGCAAAAGTTAGTTTTGCGAAAGAGATCATTGTTGAGGGTGAAGATGGATGGACGACAAAGTTTGATTACGAAAGTTGGGCCAAGGACAAGGACTTTAGGGTTGGAGACACTCTTGGTAATATAATCCTTGCTTCACCATATATATCTAACATCCCACATGCTCAATTAATCTTAATTTCTGAAATCTGAACCTTATATTTATTTGTATATTTGTGTATATCATGATTTTTTATATATTATGACGGAAAAAAAGAACCTAATTACTACTTTTATGTGCTGTGAAAAATCGAATCCACGCTGATTACAAAAAAAAAAATACACACTCGTATCATTCGAATAGAACCTCGATCTTGTGTGTATATCATGATTTAAACACAATATTTGTAAATAGATAACTATGTCTTTTAGTGTTTGGGAAAGATTTTCCAAACATACAAAATTGCATTTGTGAAAAAATAACTTGGTTAAGTGAATCATTTTGTGTTTTAAAAAACAAATAATACTTTTAGATCTCGTATACATCATTTTCCTATGATATTATGTATATGCTAAAGTTTTTTGTGAAAATCTTTTGTTTTTTTAAGTTGGATTTCTTTGTCTAATTTGTAAATTCTTATATATTAATGAATTTAATCTCTTGTCAAAGTTTTTATAATAAAAAATTTCACTTGATCGAACATTAAAAATAAAATTTGTCTTCAAAATCCAAAATAAATTCCTGACCTTTTCCTTGCATTTATAGAGTCATAGTTTTTGTTGCAATTATATCAAGCAATATTTCCTATGTTATCAATTTGTCATATATATATATGTGTGTGTGTGTGTGTGCGCGTGCACATATTTATGTATGTATCATTAAGTTATATATATATATATGTGTGTGTGTGTGTGTGTATTATATATATGTGTGTACGTATTTAAGTTTTTAGCCGTGGTTTGGACAGTAAAATATAACATGGATTTTAATTGAATATTGTCGTTTTCCAGTATCCTGCTGGAGTTCACACTGTGTTTAAAGTGAACGAAAATGGCTACAAGTACTGCATTGTGCCATCGAATAATGATGCACTAACATCTGGAAAGGACACAGTTACTCTGGACAAACCAGGAAAACAATATTTCCTTTGCGGTGTAGGAATGCACTGTGAGAAAGCTGGCCAAAAGCTCCAAGTAGATGTAAAAGATGGCTCATCTGGAAACACAGAAGAGGCCGCTGCTGCCGCACCAACCACCACAGACTATATATTTACTAGAATAATGTTTTTGGATGTGTGCAAACACCACAGACTCTATGACGCTACGCACATCCTTTAACTTGCAATCAGGAGGTAACAATTCCTTGAATTATACTTATTTTTTTTAAAGTTTATAATAATTATATTGACTTTCTCTAAAATTTTTAAAATTATATTAGCCTTCCCTACTTTACAAAATAATATATAAATACTTCTCTTCTATCAATTTTTTTCTTCAAAATAACGAAATTGTCTATTTTATTTATTTATTTTTGTGTTTTTTCAATTTTGACTAATTTATTCTAACTTTTTTAAAAGATTTTTTAATTTTTTATTTAAAAATAAATTTAAGATAAATAACTTATTTTTATTTTATATAAAAATAAATTTAAAGTTTTTATCAATATTTATTTTAAAAATTGAAAAACAATTGGTCATGATTTAAAAAAATTGAAAAAATAATATTTAAGGGATAGTTTTGTCATTTTGAAGAAAAAAATTAAATTGGGGAGAGGTATCTGTATATTATTTTATAAAGTAGAGGAGGTCAGTATAATTTCAAAGACTTCAGGGGAGGTCAGTGTAATTGTCACAAATTTCAGTAGAAGTCAGTTTAATTTACCTAATAAGTTTCTCCATTCAAAAAACTCATGATAAATTTATTCTATCCAAAAATTTCAAAAAAAAAAAAAACTTTTAATACAAAAAAGTCTAAGTGTAAATTTTTATTTCAATATTATTAAAAAATATTATTGATTAGACTCAAATAAACTTCAAGATATATTTTAAAAAAATATTAAATAATTCATGAAATAAATTCTTCAATCTAAAAAAAGAAAAATTATTTTATTTATCTAGAATGCTTAAAAAATAAATTTTCACTTTATAAAATATTATAATTTTTTTGAATTGAAGAATTTATTTTATGTGCTTTTTAATATTTGTTTTTTCTAAAATGTATTTTGAAAATTATTTTAGTTTAATTAGTAATAATTTTTTAACGATGTTAAGATAGAAGTCCATAATTGGAGTTTTTTGTAATAATATTTTTTAATTGGATCTTTTATATATAAAAAATTTATCATGAACTTTTTGGATTGAAAAAAGTATCGTTCAACCTTAGGTCCACAAAAAGTAATAAGATTATCAACTAGTCCAAATTCAAACTTAATTACCAATCAAGTTTACTATCTTTTGTTGGAAAAAAATGCCCCTTTAGTGTTTTTCTCCAAAAATAATAAAATTGAATGTGCGTGACTTATACCAACTTCTAGAAGCGTTTGAAAATTTTAAAATTTAATAACTCAAAATATATAAATCCGTTTCCAATAAAATTTATATATTTTGACTCTAAAAATAGAGATCTATAAAACAAGATCCAAATGTGATATGAAATTTTGAAGGAAAAAAAAGTGTTTCTCAAACTATAAAATTTCACATTTATAAATAAGATAGCGAAAATTTCAATTTTGTTTAGAGTTTCTTGCTGGTTACCAGTTTTGTTTATTTTTTTTGAGTTGTATTTTAGATGTCAAAAATAGTCTTTTGAAGTAGTAAAAATTACAACAAAAAAAAAATTTGTTTAGACATAAAAGTAGTGAGCGTGTGAAATTTTACACTTGCGCTACTTTATGAATAAATACATTTTAACACAAACTATAATTGGATGGAGGGACTTAGATTGCAAGGAGGCAAACAAGATGGGTCTCACTACTAAAAAAATAGTGAAAAAGAATAAGTGAGAGAGTGAAAAGAGATAAAACAATGTAAGGGTAAAATTTTACCTTTGCACTGCTGTATGAATAAACACACTTTAACATAAATTATAATTGAAATGAGTAACTTAGATTGCAAGGAGAGGCTGACAAGATGAGCTTCACTACTAAAAAAAATCAATGAGAGAGAGAAAGGGAGAGAGCAGTGAAAGGGTAAACTTTTACATTTGTGTTGCTTTATGAATAAACATACTGTAACACAAGTTATATTTAAAATGAGGGGCTTAGATTGCAATGAGACTGACAAAACGGGTTTCACTGCTTAAAAAAAAATGAAAAAGAATCAGTGAAAAAGTGAAAGGGAGAGACTATAAGATTTTACCGTATGTAAGACCAATGTAAAATTTTACAAAGCAATCCAAATTGCGCATCTAGGTTAACTTCAATACCTCACTGCCACCAGAGTATCACCATTCATCACCACCAAGTCATAGCCGACCATCACAAAGAACCACCACCACTGCCATCTTTTGTACACCATAGAATAACTATTTTATCGTCATTGCAAAACTTAATTATCATCAACAAGAATTCTGTCTCTCTCTCTCTCCCTCCTTGTCTCTCTCTCTCTCTCTTTATCTCTCTCTCTCTCTCTCTATATATATATATATATATATTAAACCACTCACAGATTTGTTGGAGACTACAATAAATTGTTTGTAGATGTAGTTGGCAGTGGTGACTGAGTTAGGAAAAAGTTAGAGGGATAAGTGGTGAGAAGAGATATGGAAGAATGAGAGAGTGAGAGAATAGGATAAGTGGTTAAATGAGTTTTATTCACCTTTACTGGATAACGATGGAGGATTATGAACAATGGAAAATTACGAATTTAGGTGAGTAACAGAGAATGGCACAAGGGTTTCTTCCATTTGAGAGTTTCCTATTTTACATCGATGTGTTATTTGGGTGTTTTTATTTTAGAAGGATGTGTTATTGGGGTATTAGTATCATTATTAAAAAAACTACAAATGACATGTCATTAGGTAGTGAATTGAGCTAAAAAATAAAAACAACCAAGTCCTTCACCTTGAATTGGAAATATCCATAAATCTTATATTAATAGAGCAACTTGTTCAGGGACTCAAGGTTGATTAACCCTTGAAAAAATTATTTTAGGATTTTTTGTATTTCACCCTTTTAAATATATATTTAATACAACAACAATGATATATAGTAGTGCATTTAGGGGTGCAAGTCAGTCGGGCTTGTAGCTTACCTAGGTCCAATCCAAGCCCTCAAACAAATTGATCGGTCCCATCTCAAGTACGAACAAAAGTCCAAAAACTTTAACCCGAGCCCAAACCAAGTAATAGTGAAATTTTAGTGTCTTTCTTTCTGACAGTTAAACTTTGTAACTTCATGACAATCACACATTGTTAAAAAGAAAGACAATAAAAAGGTGACTAAAATTTTTATAATAAACGCTTTTTATCCACTACATCCACAAATATAAACAAAATTACAGGAAAAATTTAAAAATTGCAGTAACGGTTGTGAATGATTAAAAATTCAAAATACTTTCTGCAACAACAATTTGTGATGCATCTCCACGCCGTCACAAATGGAATTGCCTTCTATAGTCTTTTGCAACGATCTTAAATTTTTGTTGCAAATATGCAACCTTTTGTGACATTATAATTTGCATGCGTTGCAAATACAAATCTTATTTGCTTAAACTCAAACTCAACAAAGCCTTAATCCTCACATATCTTATCCTATCCCATGTTGTTATGCTTCTTATATGCAAATACATTTAATTTAGTTTTGCTTTTTGCAACACCGCTGTTAGAACTATTATAAATAATAAATTATATGCGATTGCTGCCATGTAATGATAGTAAATAATCAATCACTGATACGGTCATTTCATATTATCATTCAATATGATGTGACTACCTCTCGTAAATTTTAAAATTTTTTGATTTTATGAAAAAGTTATTTATATTCCTAAAAAATTTTAAAATTTGTGACAAATAAATAGTTAATCACATAAAATGATGATATGAAGTGATATCCCACTGGACAATCTCTACATGCGGGCCTGATAAATGTGACAAAAAATCTCTGATACACAAAATATCATATTAAGTACTAGTGAGGAAAGGGATCAAGATACTATCAAAAAAAGTTTAATAATAAGATAACATGAAGAAATTTCATACTTATTCAAATTAATTTTTGACATGTAGTATTATTGATATCATGTTAATGCTTTAATTTTAAATATAGTTGACATGTCAAAAATTGATTTGAATGAATATAATTTTTTTTTATGATACTTTATAATTGGATTTTTTTTTATTTTATTTAAGTAATACAAGTATTTATTTTTCACGCAAATAACCTAATTGTTGTATCAAAAGAAACAAAAAAAAATAGTGACAAGAAGGTTTTCATTTTGTTCTTTTCTTTTTGTATCACTCAACCCAATGGATCATTTCCTATCTAGCTTCCACCACCCCTAATTTTGCACGTTCAAACCAAAGTTTCCACTGGCAACAGATTGTAGGTCAGCCGGCCATAGCCTGTTTCTCATATTGCGAGGCATTCAATGAAAAAATTTCAACTATATAATAATGGATCCTTGAGATCCTTAAACCATCCCGAATCAGCCATCAGAGCTCATTGAAAGTAATACTTCTGAAGCAAATCAAGAGCTCTAATGGCCTCCATGAAGTCACCGGTCATCTTTGCCATTGTCGCAGTTGTAGTTCTTCCCACACTGACCATGGCAACTGAATTTTGGGTTGGAGATACCAGCGGTTGGACCGTCAACTTCAATTATCAAGATTGGGCAAAGGATAAAGTATTCCACGTTGGAGATTCACTAGGTAATGTCTATGACTATATATTCTGTGTGTGTGTGTATATAAAGCTACAGAATAAGGAGATGATTTTTGGCCTCTAAAAATTTTCACATGCATGCAGTTTTCAACTACACAATGGGATTTCATAACGTGTTCAAAGTGGACGGTGCCGCCTTCAAAGACTGCGTTATCCCACCGGCAAACGAAGCATTGACGTCTGGACATGATGTGATTCCCCTTCAAGCCCCAGGGAAGAAGTGGTACATTTGTGGTGTTGGAGATCATTGTGCTAAAAAAGGCCAGAAGCTCACCATCACCGTTAATGACGGAGCAGCTCCTGCACCAGCCCCAGCCCCAGCCCCAACTGATGCTGCTTCTGGGCTCGGGACATCTGTATATCATGTTCTTATGGCAGCAGTGGTTGCAGTCGCTTTGGTCCTACTTTGATCCATATACAATCTAATTTCTTAATCTTTCATTGCCCAAGAATAAAGGGTTATGTAGCCAATGCCACCGGCTTCTATATATGAGATTCTTTAATTTTTGCACCTTAATTTCATCTTGAGTAAGGTTTGATATCTCTAATTTTTATCTCTATTTATATTCACAATTTGATGTGATATCCTGAGGTGTCCTTGAATATTAAATTAGTTTTTATACATCTTATGGATTGACGAGGTTGCTACAATTAGAATTGTTAGAATTAATGCATGTAAAAACAAGTTCTACCAAATAACTCACTATACAAGACATTTTTTTTTTTTTTGGTAATACGGGATCACACCTATAAACTACAATCTTTAGCCGTGTAGTCAAATTGTAAATCAGAGCTTCCATCAATCTTTTGAACGTTTTTATGAGAACCAATAAGTGATTTCAAGAGATTTTACCTTTGTTGAAATTTAAATTCGAGAATTTGGCGTGGCAAACAACTATCACCTTGGTTAACCCTAACGGGATTCACTATATGAGTTTTGTTTGAGACATAATAAACCCAAAGAAAAGAAAACAGAATGTAGATGCAGTAAAATTAGTCACAATCCATAGAGCTATTTAGATGCAGTAAAATTAGTCACTTTCTTACATGCATATAAAGGATCAATAACAACAATTACGAAATTCAATTACTTTTAAATGACAAAATAAATGTTCCATACTCAAAATAACTAAAAACCACACATGAACCTAATCTGACAACTGTACATTTTTTTATTATTATTTTATAACTTGAAACTGAACTTATCAACTGTAGTCTTCGATCACCGAATTATAAATAAAAATTTATTTTTATAATTATTTTACACAAATTTTACTTACAAAAACGATGGCCCAAAATACCGTAGAGTTTATAGTTTAATGTTTCTTTACTTTCACATTCATGTTGACCATTGGGCCGCACTATATATATAAACTTTGAATTGCCAATTTATGAAATTGATGTGACTTGCGAGCTGACCCAGGCTCGAGGGGTTTGGGGTAAGCTTGGTCAGGGGCTTTCGTATTCGGGCTGAGCTGAAGCAAGCTTGGGCCCTGAGGAGCCTGGCTTGATTGATATGCCCACTGTTATCAATTTTGTGTGCATCCTCAATATATGCTCAAGCTCAATTAACCTTTTCGTTTTCAGTTGGTTTGTGAATGATTTTTTTTTTTTTTTTTGAAACTGAGTTAAAAATTTAGGTACCCTTTTGGTAAATTTTTTATTTAAATAGAAAAGAAAAAAAATGCACCAGAGAAATATGTTTAAAAAGGACAAAAAAGTAATTTTTAGATTTTTATTTTACACTTTTTATAAGTAAGAGACTTATTTTTTTACTTTATTTACTCGAACTTGCCCCTATCATTACAGTTATATGTATAAACTTATACATTTAAAAACACACATATAAGCGTGTATATATGCATAAATATATATAATATATACACACACACTTAATTGTACACTTATACATCTATATATATATATATATATATAGATAAACATATATGAAACCATAGTTGGCTATGAATGTGCTTATTTATATATACAAACATGCTTATGTGTTTATAACTCTATCCACCTTTTATGTATAAAATATAAATATACATTTATATAACATGTATCTATAAATGTGTTCATGCACACTTTACATATTTATATGTCTATATATAATAAAATTGTGTTCTTATATTAATTACATTTATAAAAGTTTATATACGCAATTTACAATACATGATACATCTCTCTATATATCTGCCTATATATACGTAGATACATATGCGTAGATATGAATACATACCTATACATATAATTCCCAAAAAAAAGTTAAGGACACAGGACTTAGTCTTAACAATTCAAAGCATTAGCTAGACCTGTACCTTCTTGGTTCCCAACCTAAAAATATATAAAAGAATCTTGCGGTCAAAACTTTAGCTACCATCCTTAATCTTTTGCATTCTGCATGTATCTCTATCTTCTTTTGGTATAGTGCTATATATATTTTCTGGCTGCTCATCTATGTATACCTTTTTCTCTCCTGTTTCCTCCTCAGAACCTAAGCTGCTGATTCTCAAACCCTAATGGCTCGCCAATGTATATTCATCTTCGCCACCATTGTTGTTGTCCTTGCAAAAGTTAGTTTTGCGAAAGAGATCATTGTTGGGGGTTAAGATGGATGGACGACTTTGATTACGAAAGTTGGGCCAAGGACAAGGACTTTAGG
Organism: Nyssa sinensis; assembly: GCA_008638375.1. NCBI lineage: Eukaryota > Viridiplantae > Streptophyta > Magnoliopsida > Cornales > Nyssaceae > Nyssa > Nyssa sinensis. The sequence continues at coordinate 37,922,552 of CM018050.1, forward strand.
GTTGGAGACACTCTTGGTAATATAATCTTTGCTTCACCATATATATCTAACATCCCAAATGCTCAATTAATCTTAATTTCTGAAATCTGAACCTTATATTTGTGTGTATATTTGTGTATATCATGATTTTTTATATATTATGACGGAAAAAATGAACCTAATTACTATTTGTGTGTGCCGTAAAAAATCGAATCCATGCTAATTGGGAAAAAAATATACATTCGTACCATTCGAATAAGACATCGATCTTGTGTGTATATCATGATTTAAACACAACATTTTGTACATAGATAACTATGTCTTTTATATATTTTTTTTTCACAAAATGGGGGTTTGGGAAAGATTTTCCGAACATACAAAATTGCATTTGTAAAAAAATAACTTGGTTAAGTGAATCATTTTGTGTTTTAAAAAACAAATAATACTTTTAAATCTTGTATACATCTTTCTCCTAGGATGTTATGCATATGCCAAAGTTTTTTGAAAATCTTTTGTTTTTTTTGAGTTGGATTTCTTTGTCTAATTTGTAAACTCTTATATGTTAATGAATTTAATTCTTTGTCAAAGTTTTTATAATACAAAATTTCACTTGATCGAACATTAAGAAAAAAATTTGTCTCCAAAATCCAAAATAAATTCCTACGTTTTCCTTGCAAATGGCTCATAGAGTCATAGTTTTTGTTGCATTTATATCAAGCAACATTTCCTCTATTATCAATTTGTTATATATATATATATATGTGTGTGTGTGTGTGTGTGTGCGCGTATTTGTGTATGCATCTATTAAGTTATATATATATATATATATATATATATATATACGTGTGTGTATTATATATGTTTGCATGTATTTAAGTTTTTAGCCGTGGGATGGACAGTAAAATATAACATGGATTTTAATTGAATATTGTAGTTTTCAAGTATCCTGCTGGAGTTCACACTGTGTTTAAAGTGGACGAAAATGGCTACAAGAACTGCATTGTCCCATCGAATAATGATGCACTAACATCTGGAAAGGACACAGTTACTCTGGACAAACCAGGAAAACAATATTTCCTTTGCGGTGTAGGAATGCACTGTGAGAAAGCTGGCCAAAAGCTGCAAGTAGATGTAAATGATGGCTCATCTGGAAACACAGAAGACGCCGCAGCCGCCGCACCAACTGCCGCACCAACCAGCGCGCCTTCTCAATCTACTAACAAAGCACCTTCTCCAGATGCCACTGAGTCGTCATCAACCGGAAGTCCGCCAAAGGTGGCAGACGTCGGTGACTCGTCCGATGGAGCAGCTGCGCCTTCTCCAACTGAGAACTCATCAAATGGACTCAGAAAGATTGGATATCAGCAACCACTGGCGATAATGGTGGCAATTGTACGTGCCTTTGGTTGTTTACTGATTGAAATTGAAAATGTTTCTAATTATTATTTGGCATGATGCATGCTGCATCAAATGGCTTATACGAGATATAATCAAGTTTAAAATGTATTCTGCTTGGAATATATATCACACATACTAGAACTTAATTTAGTTGGCTGGCCACTCAACTTCTCTACAACTTCAATTCATTTCTTCTTTGATAATTAAAGAAATTCCAAAATCTTTGGGTCCCATATTTTAAAATTTTGATTTTAAAAATAATCACATACCATTCAATTAAAATGTCATTGATAATTTTAATTTGGTCCTACTAAAAAGGAAATTGTTTGATCTAATTAAAAAAAAAAAAATCGAAACCCTACAAATTGCTCCAAGAATGAAGGTGAATTGCTTAAAATAGTGGGTTACCCTACAATTGTAGTTGGAAAAGTTGTGTGACTATGACCTATGATTGTATGATTGTCTCATCTTTCATAGTCACTCATTTGTCTCACCTCTGTCACACAAAAATAAAGTTCACTGTGGTAATGAGACTTTGAAGAAATTTCACCAAAAGTGAGAATATAATAAATTATGAGAGATGTAACATTTATTTTTTCTTGATATTTATTTACTTTGGCCTTTACTAGAAATACTCAATCTTGTCATTTGATCTTATATATTTACTAAAATAATGTTTTTAAATGTGTGCAAACACCACATACTTTCTGACTCTACGCACATCCTTTAACTTGCAATTGCAAGGTAATAATTCATTGGATTATACTGATCTTTCTTGAAGTTTATAACAATTATATTAACTTTTTCTGAAGTTTTAAAATTTTACTGACATCTCTTACTTTACAAAATAATATATAGATACCTCTCTTCTGTCAATTCTTTTTTTTTTCAAAATAAAGAAATTGTCTCTTTTATTTATTTATTTTTGTATTTTTCTAATTTTGACTAATTTATTCTAACTTTTAAAAAATATTTTTTAATTTATTTTATTTAAAAATAAAGTTAAAGTAAATAACTTATTTTTATTTTATATAAAAATAAATTTAAAATTTTTATCAATATTTATTTAAAAAACGAAAAATAATTGGTCATGATTTAAAAAAAAATTGAAAAATTAATATTTAAGGGTTAGTTTTGTTATTTTGAAGAAAAAGTTTATATGGGATTGCTACCACTAGAACTATTATAAATAATAAATTATATGTGATTGCTGCCATGTAAGCATAGTAAATAATCAACCACTGGGACGGTCATTTCATATTATCATTTAATATGATGTGATTATCTCTCGTAAATTTTAAAATTTTTTGATTTTATAAAAAAGTTATTTATATTCCTAAGAAATTTAAGAATTTGTGACAAATATATAATTAACCACATAAAATGATGATATGAAATGATATCCCACTGGACAATCTCTACATGCGGGCCTCTTATAAAATGTGGCAAAAAATATCTGATACACAAAATATCATATTAAGTATTAGTGAGAAAAAGGACCAAGATTCTATCGACAAAAGTCTAATAGTAAGATAACATGAAGAAATTTCATACTTATTTAAATTAATTTTTGACATGCGATATAAATAATATTATGTTAATGCTTTAATTTTAAATATAGTTAAAATGTCAAAAATTGATTTGAATGAGTATAAATTTTTTTTCATCATACCTTATAATTGGATTTTTTTATTTTATTTAAGTAATACAAGTAGTTATTTTCCACGTAAATAACTTAATTGTTGTATCAAAAGAAAAAAAATAGTGACAAGAAGGTTTTCATTTTGTTCTTTTCTTTTTGTATCACTCAACCCAATGATCATTTCCTATCTAGCTGCCACCATCCCTAATTTTGCACGTTCAAACCAAAGTTTCCACTGGCAACAGATTGTAGGTCAGCCGGCCATAGCCTGTTTCTCATATTGCGAGGCATTCAATGAAAAAATTTCAACTATATAATAATGGACCCTTGAGATCCTTAACTCAAACCATCCCGAATCAGCCATCAGAGCTCATTGAGAGTAATACTTCTGAAGCAAATCAAGAGCTCTAATGGCCTCCATGAAGTCACCGGTCATCTTTGCCATTGTCGCAGTTGTAGTTCTTCCCACACTGACCATGGCAACTGAATTTTGGGTTGGAGATACCAGCGGTTGGACCGTCAACTTCAATTATCAAGATTGGGCAAAGGATAAAGTATTCCACGTTGGAGATTCACTAGGTAATGTCTATGACTATATATTTTCTCTGTGTGTGTATATGTGTGTGTGTGTGTGTGTATATAAAGCTACAGAATACGGCGATGATTTTTGGCCTCTAAAATTTTTCACATGCATGCAGTTTTCAACTACACAATGGGATATCATAACGTGTTCAAAGTGGACGGTGCCGCCTTCAAAGACTGCGTTATCCCACCGGCAAACGAAGCATTGACGTCTGGACATGATGTGATTCCCCTCAAAGCCCCAGGGAAGAAGTGGTATATTTGTGGTGTTGGAGATCATTGTGCTAAAAAAGGCCAGAAGCTCACCATCACCGTTAATGACGGAGCAGCTCCTGCACCAGCCCCAGCCCCAACTGATGCTGCTTCTGGGCTCGGGACATCTGTATATCATGTTCTTATGGCAGCAGTGGTTGCAGTCGCTTTGGTCCTACTTTGATCCATATACAATCTAATTTCTGAATCTTCCATTGCCTAAGGATAAAGGGTTATGTAGCCAATGCCACCGGCTTCTATATATGAGATTCTTTAATTTTTGCACCTTAATTTCATTTTGAGTAAGGTTTGATATCTCTAATTTTTATCTCTTTGCATTCACAATTTGATGTGGTGTCTTGAGGTGTCCTTGAATATTAAATTATTTTTTTATACATCTTATGGATTGACGAGTTTACTACAATTAAATTTGTTAGATTTAATGCATATACCTAAAAACACGTTCCACCAAATAACTCACTATGCAAGACCTTATTTCTTTTTTTGTAACACGGAATCATTCCTATGAACCACAATCTTTAGTTGTGTGATCAGATTGTAAACCGGAGCTTCCACCGGTCTTTGGAATGTTTTTATGAGAATCCATACGTGATTCCAAGAGATTTTACCTTGGTTGAGCTTTGAATTCAAAAATTTGGTGTGGCAAACAGCTATCACCTTGGTTAACCCTAACGGGTTCATTATATGGGTCTTGTTTGAGACATAATAAACCCAAAGAAAAGAAAACAGAATGTAGATGCAGTAAAATTAGTCACAATCCATATATAGAGCTATTTAGATGCAACATGTGGTGAATGGAGCAGTGTGTTGTGAATCAGTTGTTAGAACAAGAAAATTTTCCAATAGAGCAGACAGTGTCCTTCACCAAGAAATGCATAGATAATACAAATTCAATAATTGAAATGACAATAAATGATGGTCCCAAGAGTGGCAATAATAAAAGGGATTCTTTCTGTGGAAAAATTGAAACCACTCTTTCCAAACATTAATTTGTAGAACACACAAGCTGTAAAGAATTGGAAATTGTGTATTTTTGTATTGCCCTGTGATTCTATATAAATATACGATGCAAAACCTAGTATTTACATTAAATGGAAACAAATCGCAAGCCCAAAATAAAATCAAATTAAACATAATGGAACTCTAATCAAGGGAGCCGGGCTCGTTCAACCATAAAAGTAACAAAATAATCGTTTTAAGTTTCATTTAGTAAAAAGACCCCAAATTTATATATCTATTATATAATCAAATTAGAAGTTTAAGTTTAATAAAAGTCTAACTTTACAAAAGGCCTCAACTTTTATAAATTTATAATAAAATTAAAGTAAAAATTTAATATTAATAAAAACTTAACTCTAAAAAAAATATTACTCTAAAGATTTGTCCAATCAATAGGTCGGTGGGTAAGTCCACCAAATTCAAAACATAGACAAATATTACATAAATAATATTAGAAAATATCATTCATATTACAATAAAATGAAGCTTTCTCACACATAATAAGTGGCTAAAATTGAAGTTTATGTCAGAGATGACAATTTCTTCTGTCATGTTTTAAACTATTGTTAATAAGAAGAGTTTGAAAAAAAAATAAACGAGGTGAAATAGAAATGAGAGGAATACTAAAATTTCACATAATTTTAGAACAGTGATTGGGGAAAGCATCTCATCCCGTCTCGCCTAGTCCCATCCTTATATATTTAAATTATAAAAATATTTTTTAATATTTTCATATTTTATTCAATATTCTCATATATATAAATCTAAATATATGTGTATATATATATATAAGATGTGTATGTATATATTATTTGTATATATATATATTAATAATATTAATTGATTTTTAATAATTTTTAAAAAAAAATAGATATGGAAGGTTGACGTGGGGATGGGGTTTTGGGGGCGAGGTGGGAAAGGAAGAAAACAAAGCGGGAGGAGAATGAGAAAAATTATTTTTTAATAGGACGGGAATGAGCGAGGGATTCTAAACCCGCCTCATTATCATTCCTAGTCTCGATTGTTTTTGAGGCTAAGTTGCAACTTTTGTAGTCACACTTCAAAAAATTGTTTTACAATCGTATCTTTAATGCTTAGATAAAATCAAGGGCGGAGCTGAGTGGTGGCTGGGGTGGGCTGCAGGCCTCTAAAATTGGGCAAAAAGAATTTTACATTTAAAATTTTTATATTTTTTAAATTAACTTACCCCAAAATTTTAGCCTAACCTAATCTTTACTATTTATTTCTCATTTTTTATCTCTAAATTTCAATTCAATCCAAAATTTTTATCGTAATTTTCTCATTTCTCACATCAAAATTTTAGCCCAATTCAAAAAAAGAAATTTACTAAAATTTTTTTACCCTCCCTCCCCTTAAAATTTTTCCCTTACTTCCGCCCTTGGAAAAATTATATGGAAAAAAAAAAAAAAAAAACAAGACTCAATATCAAAATGATTGGATAGGCCATTCAATTGCATGAATGGATTGGGAGAGCTCAATTGCACTTAATGGATTGAGATTGTTTGGAATGAAATTCTAAATCGCATTTATTAGTCATAACGTACTTTTTCATTAAATACGGTATGAGTTAATAAGCCAATAAGCCTAACCTTTTTCATTAAGTTGGTCAACTCATTATAAATGCTACTATTTGATAATTGTTAACCACTTTTTAACAATTCTAACCAAATGTTCAACAACTTAATCCAAACAACACTTTCACATCGTTGAACTCAAATAACTCTTTTTTACAACTCAACTAAATGAGTATTTAAGCACTAATTATGAGTTCACTGCAATTAATTCATCAAAGTACTCATTAAACACTAATTACGAGTTCACTACGGATTAATTTACCAAAGTACCCATTAGAATCATTATATCATATTATATAGTATATATAATATACAAAATATTTGTTGAATAAAAGAGAAATAAAAAATATATACTTTCTAATAACTTTTTGAAGTATTTTTATAAAATGCTTAATTGCTTAAATTTTATTAGGATAAAATGTTCAATGTTGACTATAACAGTCGGTGTTAGTTGGATATTGAGTTGATGACATGGTCGTAAATAAGTGAAGTCGAGTTCAATAATAGGTTGTTTAAGTTTCGTTCAATAAAATAAATGAATTTTAATTGTATTTATGTTCGACTTATAAACGTTTTGAATTAATTTAGGAAAAATCACATTAAACATCCTGAGGTTTGGTGAAAATTTTATTTAAGACTATCTACATACTCTGTTGGATAACTAATAAATTAATAATTAAATTAATTGATTAGTTAAGACCCAAAACCATCTCAATAATACATTTAACCTTAAAAATACCCCCCTTGCACCCGATGGTAAGGAAGACACTGAGGGTCCTAAGTCTAATTTTTTAGGAGAGCGTTAAACACATTAGTCATTGTTGTGTGCCATCATGAATAGTCCGATTTTATTTATGCTTGATCACCAACTTGAGCACTGGTTGCTGTTAGTTATCGTCTGTATTCAGCTTGTTATTATTTGAGTGTCTTTGTCGTCATCTTCATCTTTGTTTCTATTTTTGTCTTCTGCTAATTTGAGATCACAGATTTATAACTTTGTGATTTTGATTCAAAGTTGTAAATTTGGGATCACAGCCATTTGCAAACTCACGTTAGATTCGGATTAAACTTGAAAACATTAAATTTTAATATGAGACAGATCAAGATCAGACTCAAAATTTGAATTGAATTTAAACATATCTCAGTTCCAATTTCGTCCGTCCCTCAAAATTGCACCTTAATTTACATAGTTTTTATATACCCAACAAATGTGTGTTTTTCTATTTTGCAATGCTTTTATTTGCATCGCTAAGACAGTACCACATGTGGAAGTGACAATGACGTTGAGACAAAAATGTTAGACCAAAACAATCTGGATGGAACCAATTATTGAATGCGGAGAAAGCAAAGTTTACAAGAATATGTAAGTCAACACTCTGTAATCGAGAGATTGGTTGTATAGTTTATATATAAGTCAACACTCTATTTTGTTAATATTGAAGTACCAAAGAAAAACAAATCAGAAGATGATGGTTTCTTGCCTCGGGAAACGAACTCTGGTTTATTTAAAATAAAAAAAATCTCCAGCAACTATAAAGACCAAACTAGCAAATCAACACTGTTTTGGCGTCATGGGCGGCAACCTCATTCTCAATTTCGACTTGGGCTCTCGTCTCATTAGCCTTCTATACACACACACACATATATATATATATAGATATATTATAATTCTAATTTAATAAAGAGTTATATTTTTATTATAAATTAATTATACTACTCTATCTCGATAAAGACTCCTTCTAACATCGTGGTCGAGCGATAAAGACATAAACGATTGGGTAATAAGTTTTTTATAGAATATTTAATTAGCATAAAATATAACACCAAAAATGTTAATCCAGAAGATTCTGAAGTATTTTGTGGACAAAAATACTCTTGTAGTATAAAAATTCAAAAACAACGCGCTCTCCTGCCACATCGTTACTCAACTTTTTTATAAATTTTAAAATTAAATAACTTGCAATATATAAGTCTATTTTTCATAAAAAAAATTATATATTTTGATTGTAAAAATAGATATTTATCAAATAAGATTCATATTGTATAGAAAATTTTATCAAAAAATTATGTTTTTTTAACAGACCACATAACTAAGACAAAGAAATGTCTCTGTTCTGGAACAACGAAATTTGAGAAATTTATTATTAAAAAAAATATTACACATATTTTTAATAGTGCATCAAATAATTTTTGTTCCTTAGAAAAATAGTAATACTCTATCATTTATAAAACAAAAAAAAATTAAATAGAAAAAAGAATACACAACTTAAAAAAAAGATAACAACACAGAAAATTCTCTGTCCGGAAAAAAAAAAATTTGAGTCCCCATTGCTTATTGTGAATTGCAGCAATGCACAAAGTTGTTAAACAAATCACAACCATCTTCTTCATCATATCCCATAATTGCAAGACAAACTTCACCTGGTTTGTGATTTCTTTCCTTTCATCTTTTCAGATAAAATTTCATTTCTTATTTTAAAGTATCAAAGTTTCTTCAGAATTAATTACCCAAAAAAAAAAAACTTTTTAATAAAAGTGATGGACTTTAAATGAAATGAATCAAATGATGATGCCACTATATGCAGCAATAGAACCATCAAGTGCTTTTCGACGTCCCTAATTCTAGGCTTGGCGTGGCCATGAGCTCTGTACCTGATTTATTTTTTTGTTTTGTTTTGTGTTCACGAGATGAGTAGTGTTTTATAGGTACTTTGCTTTAGTTGATCTTCTGTTTCAGTTTGGTATTTTCTTTTCTGTTGTGATTTTTTACTTGGGTTTATTACTGTTAGTTACTAAAAGAAATAAAAAAAAAAAAAAAAAAAACAATGCTAGCAGCCCATCACTTGAGAGACGGAAAGAAGATATTTGGAGAATTATACAAGGTGTAAATTTGTATTTAGAAATAAAATTATAATGCCAGCTCATCACTTTTGAACTTAAACTTACACCATTTAAAAAAGTCGGAGACTTTTGGAATTAAAATGTTTGTCCTTGAATATTATCTTGTATAAACTTAATTTGAGAAATCTTCCACTTATTGAAATTTAGGAGGCCCAACTCCCAATTAGCTCATCCTTAAAACTCAGGTGTTAAGGAGAGGTAGAGAGGGCCCTTATATACAGACCAGAGGAGCTAGAGACGGGCGATGTGGGACACTCCAACACCACTAATTAATTCTAAAGACATTGAGAATAAAATTTAAGTATCTCAAGTTCGAGTCTTTTTTGAACTGATCTTTAACTGCTAGACTTTAAAGAATGGACCTAAGTGTCACAAGAAATGAGACTTAGTCTGATTCGTGTAACTTAGGTCAGAATACTCCTGATCGATCCATCAAATAAAAATAAAAAAAGGATGAAGACTCATGCTCCTACCTGATGAGTCCATCAAATAAAAATAAAAAAAGAATAAAGAGTCATGCTCCTACAAAAAAATAAATAAATGTTTTCAAATAGTGTTATCAGAATAATGTAAGCAAAAATAAATAAATAAAAATTATTGTTATACTAAACCTGAAATGAATTTGTCTACAAGAAAATGATAAACATGCATAGTGACATAATTTACTTTCCTCAAATAATTTTTTTGTTATTATTCACCTTTTGTTTTCTTGTTTTGGTATCACTCAATTCATGGAGATGTCCGAAGGATCATTCCCTAGCTTCCACCACCCCTAATTTTGCACGTTCAAACCAAAGTTTCCACTGCCAATTAACAAATTGTGGGTCCGCCGACCATAGCCTGTTTCTCTTGTTGCGACGCATTCGATGAAAATATTTCAACTCTATATAAATGGACCCTTGAGATCCTTAACTCAAACCATCCCGAATCAGCCATCAGAGCTCATTGAAACCAATACTTCTGAAGCAAATCAAGAGCTCTAATGGCCTCCATGAAGTCACTGGTCATTTTTGCCATTTTAGCAGTTGTAGTTCTTCCCTCAGTCACCATGGCAACTGAGTTTTGGGTTGGAGGTAGCAGTGGTTGGACCCCCGGGTTCGATTATCAAGATTGGGCAAAGGATAAAGTATTCTACCTTGGAGATTCACTAGGTAATGTTTATGAATATATATTTTTTCTATTTGTACATGTGTGTGATGCAGTATCGAAACATTAAAATAATTAAACACACTCTAATTTTTTAAATTCAAATAATAAGAAAATTACTCACTCAATAAGAAAAAAAAAATTTTAAAATTCAAAACAGATACATTATTGATAAAGTTATCTAATGAATATATTATTAATAAAGTTGTCTATTAAGAGTCTTTTACATTATATATATATATATAGATTACTAATTCAAATAGAAAATTATTAATTCTTATATTTTTTAAGAAATTCAAAAAAAAAAATTAAATTAGGGTTTTTACTATTAAGCCCATATTAAAAAATTAGATAAGAAAAGAACAAGTCAGTCATAAACAAAAAAAGAACATCTAGTTTGACTTTTTTAAATGAAGTAATAATCTAAAACTTTTCATAAATAAGAAAACAGTAAATTAAAAATTTAAATGAAGGAATTTGAGCAAAAAGCAACTTCAATCATAATTGTAAAACAATGAATTTCGTTTATCTCGTCGTTTTAAATTAAAAAATAAATAAAAATAATGAGTCTCGTAAAGGGACTTCGCAAAACTACGTCTATTACTACTTTAAGTTAAAATAGAGTTTGTGAAGTTACCATTGTTCTAGATCTGCGTGTGTGTGTGTACACACATCTTTTACCAAGCTACAAAATCTGGAGATGATTTTTGGCATTGCATGCAGTTTTCAACTACGCAGTTGGAGCTCATAACGTGTTCAAAGTGGACGGTCCTGGCTTCAAAAACTGCACTATCCCACCATTAAACGAGGCATTAACATCTGGACATGATGTGATCACCCTTAAAGCCCCCGGAAAGAAGTGGTACATTTGTGGTGTTGCAGATCATTGTGCTAACAAAGGCCAGAAGCTCACCATCACCGTTAATGATGGAGTAGCTCCTGCACCAGCACCAACTGATGCCGCTTCCGGGCTCACGACCTCTCTATACTACGTTCTCATGGCAGCTGTGGTTGCAGTCGCCATGCTCTTCGTTTGATCCATATACAGTCTGCTTTTTAATTTATCATTTCCTAAGAATAAAGAGCTATGCATGTAGTCAATGCCATCAAATTAATTCTATGAGCTAGCTCCTCTACTTATGCACCTTTTTCATTTTATACATCTTCTGATGGATTGATTAGTTTGTAACAGATTGAAATTTAATAATATTTTGGTTTGTATTGGTGTTGCCTTGCATTAATTCTGGCCTTTTTCTATACCTAATTATAGATACACTGGTTCTGGTGTTATCAGATGTTTTGAAATTTCAAAAAAGAAAAAAAAAAGATTTTAGTTTCTAGTAATATAGCTTACAACTCATCATTTCGTTGGTGATTTAAATAAATAATCTACCAGATTACTCATATTCCATTGATTTTATCTCCTAAATATGTCTGGAAGGCCAAAAAGAAAAGGAAGAGATCAAACTCTGCCATATTTCTTTCTCAAATTTTTCTCAGGAAAATTGATAGAAAATGAGGGAAAGGGCTGTTTTTCCTTTTCCATTGTTTTTCCCTTCAAAAATAAATAAATAAATAGATAAAAGAATCTTTTGGCCACTTTTGAAAATTAATTGATCTTTCCTTAATTCTATTGATCATTTCTTAAAATTTTAGTAGAAAGTAAATAGAGTTAATATCAGAATTTTACTTGACCACAGTTTAAATTTTGCAAAAAGAAAAAAAAAATTGACAAAATCATAATTACCTCTTTTCTAAATATATTTTGTCACTCATAAATACAAGATTGTTGAATTCACTATAATAAATATACGTGAAACTCATTTGCATACATGTGAAACTCATTTGTTTGTGCTTAGGAGTAAAAAATCGGATCATTTTCCGTTGGGGAAGGGTTCAAGATCTTCGTAAAAAGGTGGGACAACAGCTTCCAACCTTGGTTTGTATTGCAGGATAAATTTCTTTTCTTTTTCTTTTTCTCCTTTAGGGTCTTGAAAAGAAGTAAATATTTGACTAAAATGAAGACATCTTTCACCATTTCTCTTGCAAACACCATGAAAGGGTTTGTCTAAGAGGTTTCTTTTGGATTTCCTCTTTGAAAGGGAATCATTGCTTTTTGGCTTTTAAAGTTTTCAGTTGCTTTGTTACTTTGGCAAGCCTTAATATATATATATATATATATATATATATATATATATCATGTGTGCAAGGGCAATGATAAGATTCTTTCTTTAATTCATTCCCCTTTCTTATAATCTTTAAACAGATTTAAGATTTCCGTCTTAGATGCCAAACACCAAGTTCCTCTTTGATAGTTTGAATATTAATACAAGCAAATCACTCGCCCCCCCCCCCCCCCCCCGGGCGGCCGTCGCCGCCCAAAACTCTAAAACAAAACTTAAGTTATCACGTTCTCTCATGTGTGGACAAATGTGGACAAATTTTACTTTTTATTATAAGTGAGTCAATAGGTTTAAGAATTATAATTATCTGAAAGTAATATTACTGTAAATTTGAATATATATCATATTTTCAACTACTCCAAAAATTTAAAAGGTTAAAAAATCTGTAACTTCATTTAACTTGTTTTGATGGGATTGTAAATTATGAAGTTTCTTGGATATGAAGTGTGGCAATTGCTACAGCTTTATAAGATAATCCTACACATACATTAGGGGAAAAAATCTTTAAATTAAAATCAGAAAAACAAAAATCAAAGTGATTATAAATTTTGTGCAGCTGGTAGCTAGCCCGACCTAGATTAAACCCAATGAATATTCCCTAATAAATTTATTGAATTCACCCTGTCATGATTCTTATGATTATTGATATTCCATAAAGTGACGAGTATATTTAAGGCATGACACGTGTATATACATAACTCTTTGGGGGTATAAATTAAGAAAGATTTTCCCATCCAAATCAAACAGACACGAGAGGCTCAGAGGTACATTGCTCAGAATGGTACACCACCTTCAGCCCTTCCTCCAGAACAGATTGGGTATCGATCTACTTATTACAAATCTCGTGGTGAAGAAAACAAAGTATCTGCAAGAAAGGTTCCGAACTAGTCACAACCTTTCATGGACTTCCGAGTTCCGACCTCAGAATAAAGAAACAGAGTTCAATATGACAACTACTATTTTCGGATATTTTCGAATCCCTACTTTTATGGCTCTTAATCTTATTCAACTTAAGAGATCTACACTCTATAAATAAGACCATAAGGTACGCTTTCAATTCATGTTTAATAAATCTTTTCAATTACAGTCTCTTTTTAATTTACTGACTTTATCATCGGAACGACTACTACAAGAACTTATCCGATGACCTTTTGATTTTGAGTTCTTGACAAATATCGAAGGACGAAAGGCCTCTCTGATAAGAAAAAACAACATCAATTACATTTGTGACCTATTCCCTAAATTGTTCTTCTTACCTCATTCTATACACACACACACACACACACACACACATATATATATATATATATTATATACATAAACTCTGCATTTTATTGATGTGTTATACACACACATAACTAAGACAAAGAAATGTCTCTGTTCTGGAACAACGAAATTTGAGAAATTCATTATTAAAAAAAGTATTGCACATATTCTTAACAGTGCATCAAATAATTTTTGTTCCTTAGAAAAGTGATAATACTCTATCATTTATAAAACAAAAAAAAAATTAAATAGAAAAAAGAATACACAACTTAAAAAAAAAAGATAACAACACAGAAAATTCTGTGTGCAAAAATTTTTTTTTTGAGCCCCCATTGCTTATTGTAAATTGCAGCAATGCACAAAGTTGTTAAACAAATCACAACCTTCTTCTTCATCACATCCCATAATTGCAAGACAAACTTCACCCGGTTAGTGATTTCTTTCCTTTCATCTTTTCTGATAAAAATTCATTCCTTATTTTAAAGTATCAAAGTTTCTTCAGAATTAATTACCCAAAAAAAAAAAAATTTTAATAAAAGTGATGGACTTTAAATGAAATGAATCAAATGATGATGCCACTATATGCAGCAACAGAACCATCACGTGCTTTTCGACGTCCCTAATTCTATGCTTGGCGTGGCCATGAGCTCTGTACCTGATTTTTTTTTTTTTTGTTTTCTTTTGTGTTCACGAGATGTGTAGTGTTTTATAGGTACTTTGCTTTAGTTGATCTTCTGTTTCAGTTTGGTGTTTTCTTTTCTGTTGTGATTTTTTACTTGGGTTTATTACTATTAGTTACTAAAAGAAATAAATAAAAAAAAAAAAAACAATACTAGCAGCCCATCACTTGAGAGACGGAAAGAAGATATTTGGAGAATTATACAAGGTGTAAATTTGTATTTAAAAATAAAATTATAATGCCAGCTCATCACTTTTTGTGAGCCAATTAAACCAAGTTATATTTTTAGTAGGATTTTTAAAATTGAGTCATGGTAGTGGTAGGATTTGATTTATTTAAATCCTAATGAGACTAGGAGTCCTTGTCCTAGTGAAAGTGGTTTTATTAATTTAAATAGGATTAGAAATCCTAATTAGATTAGAGTTTGCCTTAATATTTTTTTATATATAAAAGGATGGTGTGTGCACTGTGAATGTAGAGCCAAGTTGTGGGACGCAGGCCTCCAACAGTACAAAAGGCTGTGTTTTTTTAATACTATTCCCGTAGCAGCTTCAGTTCACAATTCATGAGAATAATAGTTGTTCTTTGTCCTTTTCCTCTTTGATCATCTATGCCTTTTACTTTTTCAATTCCCTCTATGCCTTTTACTTTTTCAATTCCTTTTATTGTGTCACTACAGTAGCCGTGAGTTTGACATGAACTATTGAATTGTTTTTATTTTAATATAGTTTGATTGTTTTGGGTCCAACAATTAGTATCAGAGCAAGGTTATTTTTTTTGATTCGTGAAGATGACTTCAATTATTTGTACGGTATATAAATTTAATGGGAAATCTCCTTTTTATATTTGGGAGAATACGATAATGACCTTTTTTGGTTCAAGTGGTTTGACGATGAAATTCATTAAGGAAGAGCTTACAGCAGATGCAGATGAGGCAACAAGGCAAGTACACTTCAAAACTTTAAATTGTATTCATCAAGCTTTAGATATTTCTGTTCTTAGTAAAATTTCTCATGTTCAGTCTGCGAAACAAGCATGGGATATTCTTACAAAAATATATGTTGGTGTTGATAAGGTGAAAAATGCTAGATTACAAAAATTGCATAGAGATTTTGAGTTGTTGCAGATGGAAAAATCAGAATCTATTTCTGAGTATTTTTCGCGGAACACGGCACTTGTTAATGAGATGAGGACTAATGGTGAACAAATAACAGACCGTCAAATTGTTGAAAAAATTCTTCGAAGCTTGACACTGCGGTTTGAATATAAAGTGACAGCTATTGAAGAGTCGGCTAACTTGGAGTCCATGACAGTAGATGAATTACAAAGTTCGTTGAGAGTTCATGAACAACGCTTGAATGAGAGATCAAAAAATTCTGTGGAGGAAGCTTTGCAAGCTCAATTAAATTTAAAGAATGAAAAAGGCGAGTCTCAGAATAATGAAGGATTTAATCAACGTTTTCAAGGCTACCAGAATAGAGGGCAGAATCACAACAATAGAGGAGGCAGAGGCAATAATGGGCAAAACAGATTTGGTGGAGGAAGAGGCAGAGGCAATCAGTGGCAGAATAATAATTGGTAGCACAAACCAGTCCAAGGAAGAGGAGATGGTAACAATTCTAATCCACAATCTCATAAATCCAATATTCAATGTTTTAATTGTGGCAAGTTTGGGCATAAAAAGTTTGAGTGCAGATCTAGAAGGCCAAATAATAGAGATCATCAAGCTAATGTTGCTGAAAATAATCCTGGTGGTAATAATGAAGTAGAAACCGTGTTGTTGGCTTGTAATGTTGTGGATAATGATGATGGTGCTAAGTGGTATTTAGACACTGGTTGTAGTAATCACATGTGTGGTGAGAAAGACATGTTTTCTGATTTGGATAAGTCCATTCGATCAGAGGTAAAGTTTGGAAATAATTCAAAGATACCTGTGATGGGTAAAGACAGAATAGCAATCAGATTGAAAAATGGGTCTCACAAGTATATTTCAGATGTGTTTTATGTACCAGGTTTGAAACAAAATTTGTTGAGTATGGGGCAACTTTCAGAAAGAGGTTATGATATGCGAATCCACCATGGAGTTTGCACAATTAATGATGACCGTTTGGGGCTAATAGCAAAGGTAAATATGACTCAAAATCGTTTATTTTCATTGAGTATTAAATGCGAGAATTTACCTTGCTTTAGTTCTATGATTGATGATGATAGTTGGTTATGGCATATGCGGTTTGGGCATGTAAATTTTGGCAGTCTTAATTTTCTTGCTAGAAAACATTGGGTCTCTGGTTTGCCTGTTATTGATATCCCAAATAGAGTTTGTGAAACTTGTGTAATGGGAAAGAAACATAGAGATGCTTTTCCTACAGGAAATTCATGGAGAGCCAAGAGGCCTTTGGAGTTAATACACTCAGATTTGTGCTCAGTGGAGGTACCTTCTAATGGTGGCAGTAGGTACTTTATTACTTTTATTGATGATTTTAGCAGAAAAGCATGGGTTTATTTTTTGCAACATAAATCTGATGCTTGTGATACTTTTAAAAAATTCAAGGCTTATGTTGAAAAGCGAAGTGGATTTCAAATTAAGACTTTGAGAACTGACAGGGGTACAGAATATCTTGTTTGTGATGATTTTTTGGAGACACATGGTATTAGGCATCAGTTGACTGCTAGATATACTCCACAACAAAACGGAGTGGCGGAAAGAAAGAATAGAACTGTTATGGATATGGTTAGATGCATGATGAAATTTAAAAATTTGCCTAAAGGATTTTGGGCTGAAGCGGTTGCTTGTGCTATTTATGTTTTGAATATGTGTCCTACTAGAAGTGTTTCTAACAAAACCCCGCAGGAAGCTTGGAGTGGATAGAAGCCTCACTACAAGAAAAACCACTATTAGCGACGCACGCCTTGAGCGTCGCTAAGGCGTCACAAATAGTGGCGTCGCTAATAGTATTAGCGACGCCCACCCCTTTGTGATTCGCTAATTGTGACTTTTAGCGACGCACAACGAGCGTCGCTAAAAATTGGGTATGCGCGTCGCTAAAAGTCACTATTAGCGACGCTCAGTGTGGGCGTCGCTAAAAGTCACTATTAGCGACGCTCAGTGTGGGCGTCGCTAAAAGTCACTATTAGCGATGCACGCTGAGCGTCGCTAATAATAGTCTTTAGCGACGCGCAGTGTGCGTCGCTAATAGTGACTTTTAGCGACGCCCACACTGAGCGTCGCTAAAAGTGACTTTTAGCGACGCTCAGTGCGCGTCGCTAATAGTTTTTTTTTTTTTTTTTAAATAAAAAACCCATATTTGCTTTGTTTTCTTTGTTGTTTCATTCCTGTTTAAACCTGTATCAATCATCCATCCCGATATACAATAAAATCCAAGCATTCTGAAATGAATAGATTAAAAAAGAAAAATTAACAATTGTCTCCAAAAAATGTACATTTGTATTAGTACAATTTAACAATAAAAAGAAAAATTAAAAATTGTCTCCTAATTAATGTAACTACACATGTCCATGAAAAGAAAAAAAAAACAAATAAAAATAACAAGTTCCGATGCAAAACATAAGGATGGCGCGGCAATAATCCCGATCAATCTGAAATAAAGATCAAATCATATATATTAGAACAATTATTAAATATATATGAACATAGAATGTGAATAGTTTTTTTTTTTTTTTTGCATGCATCAATAGTAATTAAGAACTTCATAAAGTAGCATAAGTTTATTTTATCATTTTTGAGGTGTGTGATGGGGTTTCAGTGTAGTTAGGCCGATATCCGAGATTTTGGTCTGTCAAAACCCCAAAATGGGCATTTTTGGAGCTGAAACTTGCATAAGTTTCAAACCGGGCATCCGAACCGAGTGCCGTAAGTTCGTGCAAGTTTATTTTATCATTTTTGAGGCGTGTGATGGGGTTTCGGTGTAGTTAGGCCGATATCCGACATTTTGGTCTGTTAAAACCCCAAAATGGGACTTTTTGGAGCTGAAACTTGCATAAGTTTCAAACCGGGCATCCGAACCGAGTGCCGTAAGTTCGTGCAAGTTTATTTTATCATTTTTGAGGTGTGTGATGGGGTTTCGGTATAGTTAGACCGATATCCGACATTCTGGTCTGTCAAAACCCCAAAATGGGCCTTTTTGGAGCTGAAACTTGTATAAGTTTCAAACCGGGCATCCGAACCGAGTGCCGTAAGTTCGTGCAAGTTTATTTTATCATTTTTGAGGTGTGTGATGGGGTTTCGGTATAGTTAGGCCAATATCCAGCATTTTGGTCTGTCAAAACCCCAAAATGGGCCTTTTTGGAGCTGAAACTTGCATAAGTTTCAAACCGGGCATCCGAACCGAGTGCCGTAAGTTTGTGCAAGTTTATTTTATCATTTTTGAGGCGTGTGATGGGGTTTCGGTATAGTTAGGCCGATATCCAACATTTTGGTCTGTCAAAACTACAAAATAGGCCTTTTTGGAGCTGAAACTTGCATAAGTTTCAAACCGGGCATCCGAACCGAGTGCCATAAGTTCGTGCAAGTTTATTTTATCATTTTTGAGGTGTGTGATGGGGTTTCGGTATAGTTAGGCCGATATCCAGCATTTTGGTCTGTCAAAACCCCAAAATGGGCCTTTTTTGAGCTGAAACTTGCATAAGTTTCAAACCGGGCATCCAAACCGATTGCCGTAAGTTCGTGAAAGTTTATTTTATTATTTTTGAGGTGTGTGATGGGGTTTCTGTATAGTTAGGCCGATATCCGGCATTTTGGTCTGTCAAAACCCCAAAATAGGCCTTTTTGGAGCTGAAACTTGTATAAGTTTCAAACCGGGCATCCGAACCGAGTGTCGTAAGTTTGTGCAAGTTTATTTTATCATTTTTGAGGTGTGTGATGGGGTTTCGGTGTATTTAGGCCAATATCCGGCATTTTGGTCTGTCAAAACCCCAAAATGGGCCTTTTTGGAGCTGAAACTTGCGTAAGTTTCAAACCGAGCATCCGAACCGAGTGCCGTAAGCTCGTGTGTGTGTGTGTGTGTGTGTGCAAACTATGGTGCAGCATATAATATTTATATAAAAGAGGAATATAATGGTATCTGGTGTTGCATGTGGAATACCTTTTGTTCTAGAAGTTGAAGCTTCTATGATCTCATCAAGGTCAAGGGGTTCCCTTTTTGAGCAAAGATACATAGAAAATGAGCAAAGCATTGTATCAACTACTACAAAATTCAATCATGGGTAACCATTCTAATCTCTAAAATTTCCCACAAGTAATCATATTCTTGCAGTTTTCTTACCTGTTTTCTCAAGGTTTACATGTTCTTCCCCTTATCTCAAATGTCTATCCATGCAAAAACTAAATAAGAAAATAACAAACAAGAAAACAATCATTGTCTCAAAGTAGTGTTAAATGGTAGAAAATGATTATTTCTCCCTTAATCAATGAGTGGCATTTGGTATCTCCAGCAACTACTTTGCACTTTGCACTAGTTGGAGAATTCTTACTTCACATCAGTTTTCTGTTTTCTCATACTATTAACATCTCAAAGCACGAAAGGAGAACTTATATACTTAAACATGGAATTAACTCTTGGCCCACATTAGATGCACAAAATAATTCTCACCTGTTTTCACCATATATGTCACCTGTCAGTCATTAACAAAAATTACTATTTCACTTAAATTAACTCTATTTGTAAAGGACAAGCATATATATATATATAGTTAATAGAAACAACTCTTGTTTTGCTTCTGATGTGGATGGTCCAACATGAGCTAAACTACTACTACTCACCTTGCAGGAAAATAGTTAATAGAAACAACAGTTGAGAAAAAGTTCAATAATTGCTAGGGTTCTAATTTTTATCAAACTCTAAAATGTCTTGCAAAAATTCTCTGGAAAAAAGCTGATAATTTCCAGATTATCTTTGTAATCATTACAAATTGACAAGCAGAGCACAATCTAGATCCTTGTAGAGAGAATTTTAATAACAGGTATTTCCTCCCAGAATTTCTGCCAAATATAAAAAGTCATCATCTCCCAGTTACTAAAAATTTCTTAGGTCAAATCACAGTATTCCTGCGACTACCATTATACCAATTTAATTCTCATCTATTATAGGGAGGACCACAATCCAATTTAATTTTCATCTAACTTTTCTCCAATTCTATCAATTATAGAAAGGACCACAATTACTATATCCCTGAATTATAGTCGCTAATAATGCATAAAGAGTCCAATAAAGGTGCAAAGGGTTAAACAACTGTCAGACTACTGAACCAGTCATTGCCACTTTACAAGTCATAAAAGATGAAAAATAATAATTTTATTTTTTCACTTTCCAAACAACATATTAAAAAGAAGAAGAAGCGAAGATGCATTATTTATGATATCAAGATTTAAAGCTAAATTCAGTACGTGGAACCAAAATATGTCATAAGGAAACATACATCATTTCAAACAAGAATTGTCGGTTTGGATTCTTTTGTGCCCTTGCTAATGCCCTCTTTACATTTAATTGAAAGCTGACCCGTGCCTTTATCTTTCCATGCATCTTTATCTGCTGGATCACTTGACTGAACATTCAGGAAAAGAAAAAAAAAAAGAACCAACCAGTTAGAACCTATCATCAAATGATACAACACAAGTAGGTATATGGATAAATTATACCCAACTAATCACTACAATAAAAATATGATTAGATGTGTCAACCAAAAACACAAACAATCAACATAGTTGACACACATCACAACAAACCACTATACAACATGGAGGGTAGGAAGTGTTTTTTTTTTTTTTTTAACTATATTTTTATTTTTTTGTATGTGTGCGTGCATTGGTGGGTAACTGGGTGGTGCGGCAGGTGTGTGCATCAGTAGTCTTCATATTCATCTAACTGTTAAATGCATATAGAAACTACAAATAAAATGACAGGTATGAAGCAATATATTACTCATCCAAATATATCAAACATCAGGACATATTTGAAGTAGAAAACTAAATTCTCTTATCATTCTAATAAAGTAACAAAAAATGTCAATTTTTCCCGCTACAAAAAAATCAGTAAAACACAGAACTCAGACCAAAAAAAGGAATATATATCCACTGTATCAGAATGATATCATAAAAAAATTACCTTCACATAAAGCTTGCATTTGACTTCATGTACGACAATAACACCCTTCTCTTCAGTCTTTTTCACAGATGGGCTGCTAGGCTGCTCCACATCATCTTCTAAAATAAAAAAAAAAATTCAATAAATTAATAAAAAGATGAAAATACATTCCCAAGCAAACAACAAACTCCCTTTGCAGACCATATATAATCCAAACAAATTCCCCAGAGCAGTTAATTCTTAAAGTTCTATGAACATGGCAAACAAGAAATGGTTATTTCATTACAGTGAGGCAATTTTTTGGTGGTCCACATGCACTGACCAAGAAAGGCAATTCAAGAATTAATGTGGAACAAATGAAATTTTGGAAAAAGAAAGCGGAAAAATTGGATTACAAAAAAAAAATTAAACAGAAGCAATGGAAGCATGTTAGGAAATGGTGGTACTAGAAAGGAACAAAAATCGATTCTTAAAGGTTTGTATTTTTTTCTAATAGAAATGAAATATGTGATTCAAACAAAAGCATCCTAGCTAGATTGGAGCAAAATCCAAGCACGCCAGAGCAACAATCGAAGCACAATGAAATAGATCTGAGTTTGAGAGAGAGAGAAGAGAAAGGATAGTGGCCTACCTGGGCGTCGCATGCCTCCCCGATGTGCTCCCCCCTTCCCTTTTTAGTTTTGAACCCAACAAAACGAGGGAAATGGCGCCTGAGAGAGAGAAAGAAAGACCGTCTGAGAGAGAGAGAGAGCGCGAAAAACGGAAGTAAATATAAAGCGTTATTAGCGACGCACACTGTGCGTCGCTAATAACCCAAATGAGCGTCGCTAATTGTCATACACAACTATTTGCGACGCTCAGGCGTGCGTCGCTAATACAACCAACTATTAGCGACGCACACGTGCGTCGCTAATTCCCACGTGGGCGTCGCTAATAGTTTCGCCCCTTTTTTTTAGGCGGGAAGCTAATTTTTTTTAAATTTTTTTTCCGTATTATTAGCGACGCACACTGTGCGTCGCTAAAAGGCATTTGTGCGTCGCTAAAAGTGACTTTTAGCGACGCACAGTGTGCGTCGCTAATAATGGGCGTCGCTAAAAGTAGGTTTTTTTGTAGTGCCTGTAATTAAACACCTAAGGGTGTTTGGATGCATTGCATATGCTCATGTGCCAGATCATCTTAGAAAGAAACTTGATGATAGAGGTGAAAAATATATTTTTATTGGTTACAGTCAATTGTCAAAAGCCTACAAGTTGTATAATCCAATAACAGAAAAGGTGGTTATTAATCGTGATGTGACTTTTGATGAGCAAGGAGTTTGGGATTGGTCTCAGAATAATCAAATCCAACCACCTTTAATTTTTAATAATGCAGATCCACAGATTGAAGTACAGAATGAGCCTTAGATTAGTGATCCTCCATCTTCAGATGTGTCATCACCTCATGCAGAGTCTTCTAGGCGTCCTCAACGCCTGCGCCACTTTCCTGCTCGCTTACAGGATTATGTTATTGGTAGTGATAATGAGCCAACTAATGAAGATTTAGTGAATTTTGCTTTATTTGCAGATTGTGATCCAGTGACTTTTGAAGAAGCCTCTCGTGATGATCATTGGATTAAAGCCATGGATGATGAAATCCATGCAATTGAGAAAAACAACACATGGCAACTTACTACTCTTCCTAGTGGTAAGAAACCGATTGGTGTGAAGTGGGTGTACAAGACAAAGTACAAGCCCAATGGTGAAGTAGATCGCTTTAAAGCGAGATTGGTGGCTAAGGGTTACAAACAAAAGCCAGGTATCAATTATTTTGAGGTGTTTGCTCCTGTTGCTAGACTTGATACAGTTCGTATGTTTGTTTCTCTTGCTGCTCAAAATAATTGGAGAATTTTTCAAATGAATGTTAAATCTGCTTTCTTGAATGGTGTACTTGAAGAAGAGGTTTATGTTGAGCAACCTGCTGGCTATGTGATAAAAGGGCATGAAAATAAAGTTTTTAGATTGAATAAGGCCTTGTATAGATTGAAGCAAGCGCCTAGAGCGTGGTATACACGCATTGATTCTTATTTTGTTGAGCATGGTTTTGAGAGATGTCCTTATGAGCATACTTTATATGTCAAGTCTAATTCACATGCTGATATTCTTATTGTGTGCTTATATGTTGATGATTTGATATTTACTGGCAATAATCCAAAGTTGATTTCAGAATTCAGGGAGGCTATGATAGCTCACTTTGAGATGACAGATATGGGACAATGTCTTATTTTCTTGGCATTGAAGTTGTTCAAACAGATGGTGGAATTTTTATTTCACAGAAAAAGTATGCTAGCGATATTTTGAAAAGGTTTAGGATGGATAAGTCCAATCCGATTTTGACTCCAGTTGAGGAGAGGTTGAAGTTGGTGAGAGATGGTACAGGTGATCTTGTAAATCCAACTTACTTTAAAAGGTTGGTGGGTAGCTTGAGGTATTTGACTTCTACTAGACCAGATATTGTGTTTGGTGTTTGATTAGTAGATTTATGGAGACTCCACATCAATCTCACTTGCAAGCTGCTAAACAAATTTTGCGATACATTCGAGGTACGCAAAGTGATGGTATTTTTTACTCATCCTCTAATAGTTTGGAGCTTGTTGGATATTCAGATAGTGATTGGGCAGGTGATACTGAGATGCGAAAGAGTACTTCAAGATATGTCTTTCATCTTGGTTCTGGTGTGTTTTCTTGGTCTTCTAAAAAGCAGCAAGTTGTTGCTCTTTCAACAGCAGAAGCAGAGTACATTGCAGCAGGGAATACTGCTACTCAAGCAATTTGGTTATGACGGATGCTTGGTATTCTACAACACAAGCAGGATGGACCGACAACAATATTTTGTGATAGCAAGTCAGCCATTGCATTGACGAAGAATCCAGTTTTTCATGGGAGAAGCAAGCACATTGATATCAAGTTTCACTTCATTCGTGACTTGGTAAATGACAAGGAGATCCAGCTTGAATTTTGTCCTTCTGAAGAACAAGTTGCTGATATTTTTACAAAGCCGCTCAAAACAAATTCCTTTTTGAAGTTGAAAAAGTTACTTGGCATGGTGAAGCTTGAAGATCTTGGTTTAAGGGAGGCAATGTGAGCCAATTAAACCAAGTTATATTTTTAGTAGGATTTTTAAAGTTGAGTCATGGTAATGGTAGGATTTGATTCATTTAAATCCTAATGAGACTAGGAGTCCTTGTCCTAGTGAAAGTAGTTTTATTAATTTAAATAGGATTAGAAATCCTAATTAGATTAGCGTTTGGCTTTATATTTTTTTATATATAAAAGAATGGTGTGTGCACTGTGAATGTAGAGCCAAGTCGTAGGATGCAGGCCTCCAACAGTACAAAAGATTGTGTTTTTTTAATACTATTCCCGTAGCAGCTTCAGTTCACAATTCATGAGAATAATAGTTGTTCTTTGTCCTTTTCCTCTTTGGTCATCTATGCCTTTTACTTTTTCAATTCCTTTTATTGTGGCACTACAGTAGCCGTGTGTTTGACATGAAATATTGAATTGTTTTTATTTTAATATAGTTTGATTGTTTTGGGTCCAACACTTTTGAACTTAAACTTACACCATTTAAAAAAGTCGGAGACTTTTGGAATTAAAATGTTTGTCTTTGAATCTTATCTTGTATGAACTTAATTTGAGAAATCTTCCACTAATTAATTCTAAAGACATTGAGAATAAAATTCAAGTATCTCAAGTTCGAGTCTTTTTTGAACTGATCTTTAATTGCTAGAGTTTAAAGAATGGACCTAATTGTCACAAGAAATGAGACTTAGTCTGATTCGTATAACTTAGGTCAAAATGCTCCTGATTGACCCATCAAATAAAAATAAAAAAAGGATAAAGACTCATGCTCCTACCTGATGAGTCCATCAAATAAAAATAAAAAAAAAAGAATAAAAACTCATGCTCCTACGAAAAAATAAATAAATGTTTTCAAATAGTATTATTAGAATAATGTAACCAAAAATAAATAAATAAAAATAAAAATTATTGTTATACTAAACCTGAAATGAATTTGTCTACAAGAAAATGATAAACATACATAGTGACATAATTTACTTTCCTCAAATAATTTTTTTATTATTATTCACCTTTTGTTTTCTTGTTTTTGTATCACTCAATTCATGGAGATGTCCGAAGGATCATTCCCTAGCTTCCACCACCCCTAATTTTGCACGTTCAAACCAAAGTTTCCACTGCCAATTAACAAATTGTGGGTCAGCCGACCATAGCCTGTTTCTCTTGTTGCGACGCATTCGATGAAAATATTTCAACTCTATATAAATGGACCCTTGAGATCCTTAACTCAAACCATCCCGAATCAGCCATCAGAGCTCATTGAAACCAATACTTCTGAAGCAAATCAAGAGCTCTAATGGTCTCCATGAAGTCACTGGTCATTTTTGCCATTTTAGCAGTTGTAGTTCTTCCCTCAGTCACCATGGCAACTGAGTTTTGGGTTGGAGGTAGCAGTGGTTGGACCCCCGGGTTCGATTATCAAGATTGGGCAAAGGATAAAGTATTCTACCTCGGAGATTCACTAGGTAATGTTTATGAATATATATTTTTTCTATTTGTATATGTGTGTGATGCAGTATCGAAACATTAAAATAATTGAATACACTCTAATTTTTTAAATTTAAATAATACGAAAATTACTCACTCAATAAAAAAAAGAATTTTTTAAAATTCAAAACAGATACATTATTGATAAAGTTATCTAATGAATATATTATTAATAAAGTTGTCTATTAAGAGTCTTTTACATTATATATATATATATATATATAGATTACTAATTTAAATAGAAAATTATTAATTCTTATATTTTTTAAGAAATTCAAAAAAAAAAAAAAAAATTAGGGTTTTTACGATTAAGCCCATATTAAAAAACTAGATAAGAAAAGAATAAGTCAGTCATAAACAAACAGAGAACATCTAGTTTGACTTTTTTAAATGAAGTAAGTAATAATCTAAAATTTTACATAAATAAGAAAAAAGTTAATTAAAAATTTAAATGAAGGAATTTTAGCAAAAAGCAACTTCAATCATAATTGTAAAACAATGAATTTCGTTTATCTCATCGTTTTAAATTAAAAAATAAATAAAAATAATGAGTCTCAAAAAGGGTCTTCACAAAACTACGTCTATTACTACTTTAAGTTAAAATAGAGCTTGTGAAGTTACCATTGTTCTAGATCTGCGTGTGTGTGTATACACACATCTTTTACCAAGCTACAAAATCTGGAGATGATTTTTGGCATTGCATGCAGTTTTCAACTACGCAGTTGGAGCTCATAACGTGTTCAAAGTGGACGGTCCTGGCTTCAAAAACTGCACTATCCCACCATTAAACGAGGCATTAACATCTGGACATGATGTGATCACCCTTAAAGCCCCCGGAAAGAAGTGGTACATTTGTGGTGTTGCAGATCATTGTGCTAACAAAGGCCAGAAGCTCACCATCACCGTTAATGATGGAGTAGCTCCTGCACCAGCACCAACTGATGCCGCTTCCGGGCTCACGACCTCTCTATACTACGTTCTCATGGCAGCTGTGGTTGCAGTCGCCATGCTCTTCGTTTGATCCATATACAGTCTGCTTTTTAATTTATCATTTCCTAAGAATAAAGAGCTATGCATGTAGTCAATGCCATCAAATTAATTCTATGAGCTAGCTCCTCTACTTATGCACCTTTTTCATTTTATACATCTTCTGATGGATTGATTAGTTTGTAACAGATTGAAATTTAATAATATTTTGGTTTGTATTGGTGTTGCCTTGCATTAATTCTGGCCTTTTTCTATACCTAATTATAGATACACTGGTTCTGGTGTTATCAGATGTTTTGAAATTTCAAAAAAGAAAAAAAAAAAAGATTTTAGTTTCTAGTAATATAGCTTACAACTCATCATTTCGTTGGTGATTTAAATAAATAATCTACCAGATTACTCATATTCCATTGATTTCATCTCCTAAATATGTCTGGAAGGCCAAAAAGAAAAGGAAGAGATCAGACTCTGCCATATTTCTTTCTCAAATTTTTCTGAGGAAAATTGATAGAAAATGAGGGAAAGGGCTGTTTTTCCTTTTCCATTGTTTTTCCCTTCAAAAATAAATAAATAAATAGATAAAAGAATCTTTTGCCACTTTTGAAAATTAATTGATCTTTCCTTAATTCTATTGATCATTTCTTAAAATTTTAGTAGAAAGTAAATATAGAGTTAATATCAGAATTTTACTTGACCATAGTTTAAATTTTGCAAAAAGAAAAAAAAAAGAAGGGAAAATCATAATTACCTCTTTTCTAAATATATTTTGTCACTCATAAATACAAGATTGTTGAATTCACTATAATAAATATATAATAAATATATGTGAAACTCATTTGCATAAATGTGAAACTCATTTGCTTGTGTTTAGGAGTAAAAAATTGGAGCATTTTCCATTGGAGAAGGGTTCAAGATCTTCGTAAAAAGGTGGGACAACAGCTCCAACCTTGGTTTGCATTGCAGGATAAATTTCTTTTCTTTTTCTTTTTCTCCTTTAGGGTCTTGAAAAGAAGTGAATATTTGACTGAAATGAAGACATCTTTCACCATTTCTCTTGCAAACCCCATGAAAGGGGTTGTCTAAGAGGTTTCTTTTGGATTTCCTCTTTGAAAGGGAATCATTGCTTTTTGGCTTTTAAAGTTTTCAGTTGCTTTGTTACTTTGGCAAGCCTTAATATATATATATATATCATGTGTGCAAGGGCAATGATAAGATTCTTTCTTTAATTCATTCCCCTTTCTTATAATCTTTAAACAGATTTAAGATTTCCGTCTTAGATGCCAAACACCAAATTCCTCTTTGATAGTTTGAAAATTAATACAAGCAAATCACTCACCCCCCCCCCCCCCCCCCCCCTGGCGGCGGGTGCCGCAGCCCAAAACTCTAAAAAAAAACTTAAGTTATCACGTTCTCTCGTGTGTGGACAAATGTGGACAAATTTTACTTTTTATTATAAGTGAGTCAATAGGTGTAAGAATTATAATTATCTGAAAGTAATATTACTGTAAATTTGAATATATATCATATTTTCAACTACTCCAAAAATTTAAATGGTTAAAAAATCTGTAACTTCATTTAACTTGTTTTGATGGGATTGTAAATTATGAAGTTTCTTGGATATGAAGTGTGGCAATTGCTACAGCTTTATAAGATAATCCTACACATACATTAGGGGAAAAAATCTTTAAATTAAAATCAGAAAAACAAAAATCAAAGTGATTATAAATTTTGTGCAACTGGTAGCCCGACCTAGATTAAACCCAATGAATATTCCCCAATAAATTTATTGAATTCACCCTGTCATGTTTCTTATGATTATTGATATTCTATAAAATGACGAGTATATTCAAGGCATGACACGTGTATATACATAACTCTTTGGGGGTATAAATTAAGAAAGATTTTCCCATCCAAATCAAACAGACACGAGAGGCTCAGAAGTACATTGCTCATAATGGTACACCACCTTCAGCCCTTCCTCCAGAACAGATTGGGTATCGATCTACTCATTACAAATCTTGTGGTGAAGAAAATAAAGTATCTGCAAGAAGGGTTCCGAACTAGTTACAACCTTTCATGGACTTCCGAGTTCCGATCTCAGAATAAAGAAACAAAGTTCAATATGACAACTACTATTTTCGGATATTTTCGAATCCCTACTTTTATAGCTCCTAATCCTATTCAACTTAAGAGATCTACACTCTATAAATAAGACCATAAGGTACGCTTTCAATTTATGTTTAATAAATCTTTTCAATTACAGTCTCTTTTTAATTTATTGACTTTATTATCGGAGCAACTACTACCAGAACTTATCCGATGACCTTCTTATTTTGAGTTCTTGACAAATATCGAAGTACGAAAGGCCTCTCTGATAAAAAAAAATAACATCAATTACATTTGTGACCTATTCCCTAAATTGTTCTTCTTACCTCATTCTATACACACACACACACACACACATATATATATTGATGCTGCAAAAAACAGCACCGGTCATAATTCGATGATTCGGCAAGAAGGACCTGCAAAAAAGAGAAAGAGGACCCTCCGACGATCAAGTCAGTAAAGAGGGAATATCAGAAAAATGTGTAAAAGAGAGTGATTGTATATCTAATTGAATATACCTGCCCCTTTTATTTATAGGGTTGAGAGTCATTGATTTTAGCAGTTTCCTATATTGAATAGAATTCTTTTTCCTTGTTTGATAAGGTTAAAAGATATGTGATAATCTTACTTGATTTGGGGTAGGATTTCTTTCCTATCTGAAAGTCTTGCGCTCCAAGATATATTCCTTATTCTGAGGTCGGAAGTCTATGAAAGACAATGACCAGTTCGGGACTCCTCTGCTCGGTAGGCAGCTCTGCTGGTAGCTATTCTGGAGGCAGCTCTGCTCGGTAGGCAGCTCTGCTCGGTAGGTAACTCAGCTCTGTTGGCAGCTCAGCTCTGGAGGCAGCTCTGCTCGGTAGGCAGCTCAGCTCTGTTGGCAGCTCAGCTCTGGAGACAGCTCTGCTCGGTAGGCAGCTCTGCTCTAGAGGCAACTCTGCTGGTAGCTGCTCTGCTCTGGAGGCAACTCTGCTAGAGGTCAGCTCTGCTCTGGAGGTGGCTTTTTATGGCTCATCAGTTACTCCCCCCCGAGCCTCAGTTCTGTGAGATCTGTGCAGAGCTGAGGTTAGGATTTTTGAAGAGTCACACGTACTTGATAATTCATAATATACTATCCTGTAACACTTGGAAATAAAACAAGATTTTTATAAAGGTTGATAGAGTAAGAAAAATGGACCAGACCAAAAGGTCTGTACATTAGGTGGACCAGACACGAGGTCAGTACATTTAGTTGGACCAGACATGAAGTCTGTACATTTTGATGGACCAGACCTGAGCCTGTGCATTAACATGGACCAGACCTGAGTCTGTGCATTAAGATGGACCAGACCTGAGAGGTCTGTGCATTAAGATGGACCAGACTTGGGGGTCTATGCATTAAGATGGACCAGACCTGAGTCTGTGCATTAAGATGGACCAGACCTGAGTCTGTACATTAAGATGGACCAGACCTGAGTCTGTGCATTAAGATGGACCAGACCTGAAGGTCTGTGCATGGAGAGGACTGAGCCTAAAGCACTTGTAATGGATACAAGGCCTTAGAGGTCAATAAGATGGACCAGACCTGAGGGTCTGTGCATTAAGAACAAAAGTACTGCGAATGTTACTTATATCTTTCTTGTCAATTGGCTTGAGAAGTTCCCCACAGTACTAATCCTATGATTTTTACATAACTGGTGAAAGCTATGCTGGCCATTATGTGCCTCAGCTTGTATATAATAGTCTTTATGATCAAATATTCTGATGAGGTGAGAGCAAGAGACATCATATTTGTGCTGGCATCGTTGCAGAGAGAGCTATATCCTTGTAAAATACTGATCTTGTTAATAATGGAGAAAGTCAATAGGAAAAGAGTTCCTTTTGACACACTGTGAACTGCTGAGCTGATGACCAGATAGGTGATTATAAGGCAAGCTGCATACAAGCGTGCTATTTGGGTTGTCCACTGTACAATGTTAGCATGGCGTAGGCTAATAGCAATGAAAAATGCGGCCATTGCTGTTGGGCCAGTGAGGAACCTTACGACCGTGGTGAATGAGGCGACTGAGTTCTCATATGTGATCATCTTAGGTTGAAGAGCCACAAACTGACTTTGACCATGAACAACAAAAGTCAGTAAAAGAGAGAAAAGCTGATGAAACCTGGTATTTCAGACTGCTTTTCACCAGCTTTGATACGTCTTAGGTTTCTTCATCATGGGACCGTGGTTTAATTGCTTTCACAAGCTTACTTTTTCCTCTGTCAAGAATGATAATTTCCTTTCTCAGCATCTTCCATCTGAGAAGACAAATCAGCAGGACTAAAGAAATAATTGTGGCCCTGAATGCAATGGTCCAGTGAGCAAGTTATTTGACAGGTTAAGCTTGGCTAAGCTCCGCATCATTGACCTAAGATTATCAAGGGGATCGAGCCACATAGGTGATTGTGATAAAGTTTGAGACCCTGAAGGTTTCTCATTGAGAAGAACAGAGGAAGAGCTGGTCCTGAAAAAGAATTGAAAGACAGACCAAGCTGCATTAAGTTAGCCAGACTTGAGATCTTGTAAGGGAGATTCCCATTGAGCTTGTCTCTTTAGCACTTTTGTAAACTGGAGCAAATCTCCTCAGATATCAGATCAGATAATTGGTTGTTAGATAGTACCAGCTTGTTAAGTAGTTTCAACTGAAATATGGATTTAGGAATGGAACCCATAAGCTCATTTGCACCAAGGTCCAGAGAAGCCAGCTTTTTGTCTCTAGTCAAATTGTTATCATGTAAGGACAGATTAGTCAGTTTGTTGAGTTCACCGATGGAACTTGGGATGTTTCCCACAAAGAGCTTACTGTCTAGTTGTAACCTCTGCAGGGTGGAAACTTTTGCAACTTACTAGAATCTGGCCCTCAAGCAAACTGCTGCTGAGTGATATCTTCACAAGTGTTTTTGAGTCCTACAATCGATGAGGAATCTTTCCTGAGAAATTATTTTTTGACAGTTCCAATGTAACTAGCTGAAGCCCTCCAAGATAAACAGGAATTTCACCAGAGAGATGGTTTCCAGACAAAACCAAATTTGTGAGATTCACATTTTCTGAAAATGTCGTTGGTAGTACCGGTAAAGTTGTTATCTGACAGCAATAAATTGGCCAATGACAGGGCATTGCATATTTCTGCAGGCAACTTCCCAGAAAGCATGTTGGTATTGACATCAAGGAAGATCAGAGATGGCATATTGAGTGCTGATAGAGATCTGCTAAAGCGATTCTTTGCTAACACCATAGACTACACCTTTTTCCAGTTGGAAATCCAGTCAGGCACCTGACCTGATAAGTGGTTTGAATCAAGGACAAGTAAGTCCATTGATTCCAGCCCTGTAAGACCATCAGGTAACGAACCAGATAATAAATTGAATGAGAGATTTAGAATTTAAAGCTTTTTGCAGTTTCCTAGTTGCCCCGAAATGGTTCCATTCAGTCCTGTAGGCTTGTAGATGTGGGGGTGACTATTGATTCATCAAAAGTTACAGAGGAGTTAAGCATGTGTGGTGCCGCAGCCATCTTCGTACTGTGCTGATAGAAAGGGTCTTCCTAATAGCAGAGAACTGATTGCTTGGAAGAAAAAGAAAATCCATCAGAGTTGGCATAGTGCGACTGAATTTCTGATGCGGCTCGGTCAAAATATTGGGTCGGCTTGTTTGATCTTTGGCTCGGAGACGAGTGAGTGATGAAAGAAAATACCATGTCTTTCTAATTTTGGACTAAAAGTTACGGCAGGCTGGTGTGAATCCCAACAGATAAGATGTTGGATGGAGGGGAATACTCTTCCCCCGCAGCTATGGTAGTAGAGTGTTTCACTAGCTTAAACAGCAAAAACAAAAGGAGGTTCAGTTACGAACAGATAAGATCATTAGAAATAATCTTCGAGCCTGAATCCAAGCTTGAGCCACCGAGAAAAAGCTTCAGCTGGCATGAGGACTTGGATTACAACTGTTGCCAGGTTACAATATGGTTTCAGAATAAGAGAGCTCAATGGAAGCCAAAGCAGCTTGAGAAAGATTACAGCATATTAAGGGTCAATTGTAATCCTCTGGCCTCTCAGTTCGAAACCAGAAGCTTATAAAAATTTATTCGTATTTGACAGTTGTAGAAGCTAAACGATCTGCTAGAGAAATCTTGGGAGGATAGCCAGATTCTCCAGTACACATCGCGAGGTTTGGGGGGCCCAATTTGTTAACCATAGCGTGGGATTCTTGCTTTGCTGTGTCTGTGCACATCATGATTCAAATGAAATGAAGGTAGCCGCTTCTACTGACAAATTTCACCCACCTGTCATTACATTTTTCAAGCTTGACAATGTCTTTGGCAGCCAAGCAGAACATACTCTCTCTTTTATTTTGATGATCATCTTCACTGCTACCATCAACCCAATCTGTGATTGATTGTCAGCGGAGTGTTTGAAATCATTAGAATTGTTTAAATTTTAAAGCATCTGCTCATCTTTCAATCTGCCCTTGTATACAGTGCTCAGACTGCTAGCTCCAACAATCTTATCTTTACTGAAGAGGTCAGTAACTTGTTCTAAATCCTTTGGATCAAACCTCTTGAGGGTCAATGACGAAGTGTGTCCCGGTTCTGAGTTCTCAACCTTTTCTGTTTTTCTCTTTCTGATGCATCCTCTCAGCATAGTAATTGCAAACATCAGAGCTAGGACCACAGAAACAAATCCAAGTAAGAATCAACAGAGTCTTCTTGGATAATCGGTTGGAACTGGTTGACGTCTTCGGGAAGCCTGCTGCCTGGCGGAGGAGGAACTGGTGGTCCGCCTGAAGGAGTCTGTTCTGGATAGTAGCGCAGCCATAGTGGGTGAAAAGCAGATCTCGGCTGGTAAGTGTATCCAACCTCGGCAAAGTGGGATTTCATCGATGCTAGAGATTTGGAGCGGTGAGAAATTTTATTCTTTTCTTCGGCGGGCAGATCGGCATAAGTCTAATCATAGCCATCAGGTGGAAAGATTGGATCCATCCAAAAATCATTAGGCCCCCTTGGAGGAAATATCTTCCCTGGAGTTTTTCCAAAAAAAAAAAAAAAGTAATCGGCTCTGCATGTAGCCCCAGAGCAAGAGAAAATACACAGAGTATAGGCTGATTTATCCTCATATGCCAATAACAAATTGTTCAGACCTCCAAGACTAATCTTCTGAAAAAACAACTTGATGTAAGGCCTTGGGAGACCCTTGAGGGCATTGAAACAGAGGCAAGTGTCCTCCACCAACATGGAATTTTAATAACTGATTCTTCAACATGCAGTGCATTCACTGCCATAGACAGCATAGTACTGCCTCCACCAGATCGTGTTTCCCAATGTTTTCAAGCAACTGAGGCGAATGTGATGCCCTGTTGCAGTGGCTTCGCGAAAATTGATGGAGTTCTGGAATCTTGGTCTCCACTCTCCATTGATGGTCCGATTGGAAGAAAGCAGAGAGTTGCAGCAATGGAGAGCAGAGAGAGATTTTCTTTGTGATCAGAGAAGCAATGGAGAATATGGGGTGTCACGAACCGCAACGACCCAAACCCCGAACATGGCCACAAAGGTTCGGGGCTGCTTCAGAGCCACCGCTTTGTCTGATTTGCAGGTGAACATTGACGAAAATACTGTTGCTTTTTTAGCTTTCTTTTTTCAGACCGCACGCGGGGAGGAGTCTAAGCAATTTCCAACTTTAAAACCCAGATCGGAAGACTCATTGTGAGGAACAACATTAGAATAACGGATATCGATCGTGCTGTCGGATAAAACTGATCCAAGAGGAGTTCCAATGACTTGCTCGGCCAAGTGTTGAATTCTAAAATTTTCTGGAGCAATTTCTGGACTGGTTTTAGAGCGAGAAAGTTGTTGGGGTTGAACTGGGTACACTTGGGTCTGAAATCAGTTTGCTGCTTTTCACGGCTCGGCTCGCTGCTTGGCTTAGTGAATGACAGCTGAAATACACCACTTGTTTGTCCTTTAGTTGATGTAAGTTTTCCCTTGTCTCTGTCAAGTGCAGCTTTTTTTATGACACTGTCTTTAGGATTTCGTTCCAGAACTCCTTGTAGCAAATATCTCCAAACTGAACTGAAAGTTTGGATCACAGTAAAGATAATATAGCCATGATAGATGATGATCCATGGGTAATTGATTAGTGGTTGTTGATACTTGGATCTGGAATTGGATCAAAGCAAATGGATTACTTTGCAGTCGAATGGGATGAGAGCAGAGAATGGCCACAACAGAGTTGGGACTGTATTGACCTTCCTGACAGCAATGGGTTTCCTTGAGAAATCATCTTCATCAAGTGATTTGTGGTGATCAACAGGTAGAGGTCTGTAGTTTCACAGCAACAGAGGATTTAGGAGTCCTAACCTTTGCGGTGGCCAAGAGAACCCATATATATAATCAGAGCAGTCAAGCGAGAGAGAGAGAGAAAGAGTGTGTGTGGGGTTCTTCTTATTGCCATATCAGTATCACGTATGTATAATTATAGCCACCCTACACACAATAAATTGGCCTATTCTGACCATATGTCTCATCCAAAAGATCCCTTTTTGTCATTCAAGGAGAAGTCACAGATGAAGAAAATACCACACGCTCCAACAATATATAAAACAGAAGCAACATTAAAGTAAACCAATCAGTGAATCCATTCCTTGAAGGAGCCAGAGAACTGTTGAAGCTCCGCATCTCCGTGGGCAAACGAGCAACTCTGGCGCGGACAATGACCTCATAGCTTTGTTTTGTATAGCTTTCGTTCGACCACCTCAATATATAAGTATACTTTCTCCGAAGTCAACAATCACGGAGAAGGGTGAAGTTGCATAGATTATATAAAATCAATCCACATTAGTTACAATGAACACCATTGCTAATACCTCAGACCTTCGAGAAATGACCATTGTGCTCGTTGTGAAGAGAACTCAGAATCAGAGGACGTTATTGGAGAAGATATAGATTCTGAAGGACTGTTCTCTGGCGATGAAGAGTGTGTTGGTGAATTGGAGTTGGAACTAGCGATTGACGTCTGTAGGTTGTGCTTGTTAGTACAAGTGCAGCACAGTGGATGGCGGTGCTCTTGTTCAGCCCACAAGAAATATTTACATCAACCTCAGCCGAGAGAGTATTATCGATGATCAAAGATTCACTCTAGTCAGCTTTAGAAAGATGGAAAATCTGTAGATCTGTAGAAAAATAAAAACGGTGGTGGCCTGAGTCTTTACTGAGGTCGGCTGGGGTAAGTGTGCCGACCACACTGGTCTGGATGGTCTCGACCCTGTGTGACTCGCACCAGTCAACATTGGGCGACCAGTGACGTTAGTGGTGGTGAGGTCGGACTCGAGGCGGCCGGATCCTTAGGCAAAGTCGATGCCTTGGCGAAGCTGGCCGAGGAACCCACCCATCCAACCAGTTCGGCCGTAGATCAAGAACTCGAGGAGCTTGTCTGATGCTGATGAGCATCTGCTGGGAAACCCATAATAATCTTTATTTTCCTTGGGGTTGTTGATGTGAGCGTTCTGGTAGAACGAAGCTGAGAGGGGGTCGTCACATCGTGCAGGTTATAGATTTCCTTTACAGAGTATCCACGATGTTTTTAGGCGATGAAGCATAGAACAACAGCAGTTGTAAGCATTGGGAGTTTTCCTGTGATTAAAAAGTTAAATCACTGTGCCCAAGAACTAATAATAGTGAAAGAATTTCAGTCATATGTAATGGCTAGATTTGTTAAAAAATTGCGGATCAATGATCAGTGATGGGCTGATATATATATATATATATATATATATATATATATCTTTTCTCCAGTCAGCAATGGAGTTCCCAGATAGATCAATTGGTGTAATGGAGGCTGCCAACACATCAAGGGTTGCAACGTGATGAACAGTGTTGGCGATGAAGATGCTGTACTGAGACGTACTGCAACAGATTGATTTTTTTTTTTTTTTGGCCGAACATGGTGTCTGTAAGTTTTCCACACTTTCATAGAGTCAAGAATAGTTCAGAGAATTAAAACAATAAGCAATGGATGTAGACATAAAGAGATAGGGGATGCAATAAAAAATTTGAGATGTTTTTTATAAAAGCATTCAAATTCAACAGTGGAATAATGATCCTGTATTTAAAAAATTTCATATTTTATTCAAAAGATTTTAAGATTGATACAGATATCGAGATTGATGCTCGTATTGATGTGTGTATATATATATATATATATAAAAATATCTTGAGACTATATATATATATATATATGCATGCATATATATAGTCTTGCAAGTGCTCTGATACCAAGGATTTTGATAATTAGATTGCGACGAAAAAGAGCAAAAAATTTGAAAGTTGCAGACTTTTGATCCCCTGTGTTATAGTTCTGTTCCAGAACTTGCAATGGCAAAAAGAACACAAAATAGTTCTTGTTTGTTGCCTAAAATAATATTAAGAAAAAGATTAAGGGTGTTTCTTTTCATGCTCCAAAATAATAATAAAAAATTTAAACCACATGTAATTGTTAGATGCCATAAAAAATTGTGGATGAATGGTTTCTGACTTGATCAATATACATATGTTACTGAGTTGATTCTGACGTATATGTATATACATGTAGATATATGTATATGTAAAAAGTATCTTGAGATTATATATACAGATATATATTTGTATATGTATAATCTTGCAGGTAATCTGTAGAATCTGATTTCTACGCCAAGTAATCGGTAGAATCTGATTTCTACGCTGATATGCAAGGATTTGATCTAATTCAATCGTGTTTAGCGTTCATATTGAACTTGAGAGAATTTAAATAATCATTAGCAAAAAATATTAGCAGTAGAGAATGAAGCATGTTGACTGTTGTTCCCACAGACGGCGCCAAACTGATGTTGCAAAAAACAACACCGGTCATAATTCGATGATTCGGCAAGAAGGACCTGCAAAAAAGAGAAAGAGGACCCTCCGACGATCAAGTCAGTAAAGAGGGAATATCAAAAAAATGTGTAAAAGAGAGTGATTGTATATCTAATTGAATATACCTGCCACTTTTATTTATAGGGTTGAGAGTCATTGATTTTAGCAGTTTCCTATATTGAATAGAATTCTTTTTCCTTGTTTGACAAGGTTAAAAGATATGTGATAATCTTCCTTGATTTGGGGTAGGATTTCTTTCCTATCTGAAAGTCTTGCGCTCCAAGATATATTCCTTATTCTGAGGTCGGAAGTCTATGAAAGACGATGACCAGTTCGGGACTCCTATGCTCGGTAGGCAGCTCTGCTGGTAGCTATTCTGGAGGCAGCTCTGCTCTAGAGGCAGCTCTGCTCGATAGGCAGCTCTGCTCGGTAGGTAACTCAGCTCTGTTGGCAGCTCAGCTCTGGAGGCAGCTCTGCTCGGTAGGCAGCTCTACTCTGTTGGAAGCTCAGCTCTGGAGGCAACTCTGCTCGGTAGGCAGCTCTGCTCTGGAGGCAACTCTGCTGGTAGCTGCTCTACTCTGGAGGCAACTCTGCTAGAGGTTAGCTCTGCTCTGGAGGTGGCTTTTTATGACTCATCATATATATATATATATATATATATTATATATACATAAACTCTGCATTTTATTGATGTGTTATGGTGTTTTAATTACATAAACAATTACAGATTCAGAAGACTAGCATCCCATTCCATTCCATTCCATGCCAGCAACAGTCTTAAAACGAAGATCTAATTTTCAACATTCAAACACCTAAATTTATACATGACATAACCACCAAGGGCCGCCCCCACAGCCACCGCCACTGCAACACTCATTGCCACCTTCATAAACCTCTTCAATCTCGAAACGGAACTTTCCTGTTGAGACACCAATCCTATTGCCACCTTCCCTGACATTGTTGCATTTTTCCGCGATACAACCTTCTCCACAGCACCACCACTTTCCTCCCCGGCACCACCACTTTTATCAGGTGAAGGTGGTTGGTTTTCATCAACTTTGGGCTGTTGAACCGATGTGGGTTGATCTTTTTGGGTGACCAAATTACTATTTTTGGGCATTATGATATGCAGAAGGTTACCAATCAACTTTGCTTGAATCTCATCAGCATTACAGTCCTTTGGAACTCTGATTTCCTTGTAGAAACGACTCACTTTTGTCGAATCTACCTGACGCACCCCGGAAATCTTTAGGAGTCCAAGATTAGTGATTTGCACCTTCAGCTGGTCCTTCTTAAATTCTGAAAAACATAGTAAAGGAATAAAAGTAAAAAAATGCATATGAAACAATGAATTGATGTGTTTTTTTTTCTTTCTAGATGGACTTGTGGAAGTAATCCAATGAACAATAAAAGAAATTGTTCCATATATATATATATATATATATATATATTAAAGTATGCCTAATAAAAATTAGAGAATTGAATTTTTTTTTTTCGTTTCTTTTGCTGAAATTTCTTTACTTTGGTTTGCTTTCCTTCTTTCATTGGGTACTTTTTATGATTTTATTTGAATACATTTTCAAGAACAGTATACAATTCTCGAAAACACAAAAAAGTAAACACTAATAATAAAAAAAAATAAAAAAATGATGGTCATGTCAGGAATGATTTTGAAATCAGGAATTATTTGATCATTTCAAAGAAATATAAAAGCGACCATGTATGAAGTTATATAATAAAATCTCTTATTTTTGCGAATGATTTTATTTAAAATATGAAAAAAAAAAACATTTGTATTTAAATCAAGTCCACGTCATGAGTGGCACTTGTTTTATTTAAAACAAGATTTCAATTTTTTGAATTGTGATTTTAGATAAATCAAGCCAATGGGTGAAAGTCAAAATTGCAGATGCAACTTGTGATTTCGATACAAACACCCTCTAACTATAGGATTGAGATATCGAGTACCAGGGATATGGAGCACAAGAGTGTCACTTCCTTTCTCGCGGCGCCAATTGCAAAGAGGTTCAAAATCATCGTAAGACGGTGGGGTTACAGCTTCAGTCTTGGTTGCCATCAATGGCTTGCTCTGTTCTTCTTTAAGGTCTCTAATAAAATAAGATGGGTAGATATATATGTGCTAGACTGCAGTATTTAAAATGCCTCTCTATGATGCCTTTTTATAGACAAGAAAATGATGTTTAGAGAGAGACTCTAATGGGTTTCTTCTTGAGAGAGAGAGAGAGAGAGAATCATTCTTTTTTTGTTTCTTAGGGTTTTTAGTTGCTTGGTGTCTTTGACATGCAACTAATCCCTGTTCATGTGTAGAACGTTTGGTGAACTCCTACATGTCCTAAAATTCCTTGATTGAGAAACACATCAATTCAAACAACTTTTTCTTCTTCATTTGAATTAAGTGCTTTCTAAAGGCATAAAAGTACATTTTGAAAATAAAAAAAAAAAAAAAAAGCAGCTCAGGACATTTTTTTTTTTTGCAAATATGTTTATGCATTTTCGTAATTAAAATTTAGACAGTAAGTAATTTTAAGAACTTGACCAAACGATAAAAAAAACTGTCAAATGGGCTCAATAATTTTGATGTAGAACAAATAATTTTTGATTTCATGAATCAATAAAAGTATTCCAAGTCAAGCCAAAGTAATAACTGGATCCTTGATGACTCAAAGCGATCCAATACGACTAGAAAATGGGCAATGTATAGGTTTTGCACCATTGCCATAGGTATGGGGTCTGCCCACGGGAAAAAAATTTAACCTTTTTTTTTAGAATGTTTTAGTTTCTTAATCTTGTTTCGACTAGTGTTAATAATTTATTGTTCTAAAAGTATAAAGAATTAGTAGTTTTTAATTGAAATTAGTATTCTTTAACCTTATAAATATGATGTATTAAGTTATTATTATTCAA
Organism: Nyssa sinensis; assembly: GCA_008638375.1. NCBI lineage: Eukaryota > Viridiplantae > Streptophyta > Magnoliopsida > Cornales > Nyssaceae > Nyssa > Nyssa sinensis. The sequence continues at coordinate 37,963,816 of CM018050.1, forward strand.
TTTATCAATAATATATATAATTTTAAATTTAGAGAATTTTTTCTTCTTTTTCAAGGAATGCATGTATGTGATTCCTTCTATTTTCAATCATTTTGATTGATTGAACCATTTATCAATTGAGTTTGGGTAGTGGGCGAGTTGAATTGAAAAACGTATAAAATGTTTCAATTATTTTAATTGATTGAATCATTTATCAATTGAGTTTGGATAGTGGGTGAGTTGAATTAAAAAACTTGCAGAATGTCTCGAGTCTCATGTAATTTTCGGATATCTCGCGAACAGGACTGGATTAGTAAGACTGCGATACCAATTTCCTTAATCGAAAAAAAAAAAACACAACTATTTATCAACTAGGCCAATGACAAGATCAAAGAAAATGTCTTCTTTCACCAAACATTATGACTTTTCTGAGATCAGGATTGAAACTTCATTTTACTTTTGATTTCTGGTCCCTAAATGGCAAGCTGGACATCAATAAAGGGCCATTATTGCTGGTCGGCTTCTGCTCAACCTTTTTTTAATTCTCTTTTTGCTTAATACAGTCTGTTGCAATTCACATGATTCAACTTCCAATGCAAGTGTTGTACAAAGCAAATACAGTACTTCCGGAAAGCTTTGCAAAGACATATTTTTGTTTTTTTATTACCTTTGATGCAATATAAGCAAGAAATTGCCCCCCCTTTTTTTGGCCTTCCAAAGGTTTTTCAAAAGCTGAAACAAATATTGTCCTCAGGTTTTCACAGTGCTTTTCTTGCTTTTCCTAGCAATACGTTTTCCAATAGTTGTTCCCAAAAGTAAGAAAATCACTTCCAAAATGCTAATAAAAGATCCCTTTTTTCTATCATGGTTTAGTTTAAAAGTAATGTTATTCTTACCATGAAATTTTATCAAATTTCTCTATCTGCTAACGCAGTTGTTCGAATACTAGTTAATCCAATTTCTTGGTATATTCGGTTACTAAGAGCAACTACAAAGAAATTTGTCATTTTGGGGTGCCAAATCACTCATTTGCAACTTTGAACAGTGTTATGGCATAGAGCTATCAATGGATCGGATCTTGATCTGATCCGATCCGTTAAGTCCGGATATGGTTTTAGAAATAGTGATCCGTGACCCGATCCAATCCGAATTCGATTATCCCAAATATAAACGGATCGGATATGATATAAGCTGATCTGGTCCATTTATAATCTGATCTGATCCGTTTATATATATATATATATATTAAAATTAATATATTATTAATAAAATTAATATATTATATATATTATATTTATATATAATATATTAATTTATATATATATATATTAATTTTATATATATTAATATATATAATATTAATTATAATATATATATATATATATTATAATTTTAAACGGATCGGATATTCGGTTATTAACGGATTCGGATACAGATTAATATTCGCCTGATCCGTCGGATTAATGGATCAGATCGGAATTCTTATTAAACGGATCGGATTCGGATCAGCTCTGATCCGATCCGTTTACAGCTCTATTATGGCATCCTTGAATTCAAAATCTGCTCCAATGGCAGGCGACAAAATGGGGGTGCCATTTTAATATTTTTTATTAAAAAATGTAATTAAACTTATCGGTTATATTTTAACAGGTATAGTTTTCATAACGATCGCAATTTAACGGATATATTCTTATAGTAAAAATTTCAAATTTCAAATTTTGTCCACCGAAATTCAAATTTCAAAATTCAACTGTCGAAATTCAAATTTGAAAATTTAACCGCCAAAATAAAAATTCAAAAAAGTAAAATTCGTCTATAAATATGATCCTTTTTTCTCATGTTTTCATCCATCTATATTACATTCTCTTTATAAATTCAATATCTCCTTTCTCTTTGACTATTTATCCTCTCATATTTTCATTCATTAATCTATATGAATCGTTATCCTAATATTTTAGGAGGGATCCTCAATATTGAGGAAGAAGATGATGAATTGGATATGTTGTATGCTGTAACTAGAAGGTCGGAAGGGTCTAGTCAGGGACGGATAAAAAGGCATTGTGGTTCAATTATAGGCCACAGAACAGTTAATCGTGGTAGAATTGAAGGCCACTAAAGACTCTACCGCGACTATTTTGCTACCCCTTGGGTATATGAAGGTTTTTTTCGAAGGAGGTTCCAAATGAGTCGTCCTTTTTTTCTCCGAATTGTAAATGAGGTTGAACAACACGATCCATACTTCATCCAAACAACAAATGTCGTTGGAGTTCCCGGTTTGTCATTCCTTCAGAAGATAACAACTGCTTATAGAATTCTTGCTTACGGAACACCGGCAGATTCTGTGGATGAATACATCAGAATTGGAGAAAGCACTACCATACAAAATCTGATAAGGTTTGTGAAAACTGTTATTGCAATGTTTGGCGACCATTACTTGAGGCCACCAAACAATAGCAATATTGCTCGACTGCTACAGACGGGGGAACAACGTGGCTTTCCCAGCATGTTAGGGAGTATTGATTACATGCATTGGAAGTGAAAAAATTGCCCGATCACATGGCAAGGTATGTATACTAGTCATTGTCATGAACCAATAATCATTTTGGAAGTTGTGGCTTCTCAAGATCTTTGGATATGGTATGCATTCTTTGGGCTTCTTGGTTCGTTGAATGACATAAATATTCTAGATAGGTCCCCTGTTTTTGCATTATTAGCAAATGGTCATGCTCCTCTAGTAAATTATACAATTAATGACCATGAGTATACAATGGGATATTATCTAGCTGATGGTATTTATTCAAACTGGTCGACATTTGTAAAAACAATTCCCTGTCCACAAGGTTTGAAGAAAAAACATTTTGCTAAAGCACAAGAGTTGGCAAGAAAAGATGTAGAGCGGGCATTTGGGGTACTTCAAGCCCGTTTTGCAATCGTGCGTGGACCAGCATGCTTTGGGGATGAAGAAACACTTGCAGATATTATGAAAGCGTGCATAATAATGCATAACATGGTCATTGAGGATGAAGGAGATATTGGTAACAATGCTTTGATGGAAGTGATGCAAATTCGCCTGTAGAAGTGTCGCATGCGTATACACTAGAATTGGAAGACTTCATGCAAACCCATTGTCAAATCAGGGACAGTGCAACTCATTCTCAACTGCATCAGATCTTATCGAGCATTTGTGGGAACGACATGGCAAAGAATAATTTTCTCAATTTCAATTTCAAGTTGTATTTTCAATTCCAATTTCAATTTCAAGTTGTATTTTCAATTTCACAAGTACTTTCATAGAAATCAAACTTAATACATAGTTTTTCATAAATAATAGCAACATAATAAATAATGACTAAAAATTAAAACCCGCTTTTTCATAATCGTTATCTTCAGGTTATTCCAATATGTTGCATAAATTGGGTTCATGCCAGTAGTGTCAGTTTCCATGATTTTCATTTCATTATGCATTTATTCAATTTCTAACTGTCTAAGACGTTACTCCAATGCTATCTCCAGTTGAGCAAACATTTTCTCGTGCCGCTCAACTTTTTGTCGTTTCACTTCCATTCTTTGATTCCAGTGGTGATGATCTAGTAATGATTCAGCCCCAGTTTGCTTTTCTTTGTTTTTAAGTTGTTTCTTCGAAGCCTTTCTGCCCAATGGTCTATCGAGGTTGGGAGTGGACGAGGGTTCAGTGTCATCCCATAAACATGGAGTTGAATAGCAAGACTTAACATGATTTGATTCCGAAGAACTACCAGTTGAATGAGTTTTTACTCTCTTATTGTTGGTGAGATTATTAGTCAATTTTCGGTCCATTTTCAATATATTCCAACAAAGCTCATATTGAAATGGTCTTCCAATGATCTTAGCAAACATTTCTTTTGTTTCATCAACTTGAAAAACATATGAAATCATTCAGTCAATAGTTCAAATATCAAATAATAGTACTGCCTATCTAAAAAAGCTTAATCATTACATTATTTTGTTCAGTGTGTCTACTTTGTCACGGTCTTTTAATTTGACTATAAAAACTGACAAATTTGTCACATTTTGCATTTATATCAGTCCAACGACTTTTAATAGAAGCTTGCAAATGCTCTTCTTGATTGCCTCCATGAAGTTTTAAGTGTTTCAATATTCTATGCCAGAAAATACCACCTTGTTGTTTATTCCCAGCAATTGCATCTTTACTCGTGTTAAGCCATGCGGACACAATTAATTTATCTTTTTCTTGAGAGAAGTTTTTTGTACTTTGCGATTTTCTCACTCTTGGAGAGGCTTCATTTTGTACTAGCGCCAATACTGCAGGATTGATCTGTATAGCATCATCATATAAATCGTTGTTACTCATAAGCAAATCAGTGAAAGAATCGTCAAATTGCGAATCCATCTACAAAAAAAATTATAATCAATTTAAAGAATGAGCATAAAATAATCAATTACAAAATAAATAAAATCACCCTTAATTAAAAAAAATTAAAAATTAAATCAAATTAGAAAACTCAAATTAAATTACAAAAATTAATTTAATTAAGAAATCAATTTAAATTCTAAATAACAATTAACTAAAATAGAAAAAAATTCTTCAATTATAAAAATTAGCTAAATAAATAAATTCACCCTAAATTAAAAAAAAAAAAACCTAAAATTAAAACATTCAATTTAAATTACAAAAATTAATTTAATTAAAAAATCAATTTAAATTCTAAATAATAATTAACTAAAATAGAAAAAAAATCTTCAATTATAAAAATTAGCTAAATAACTAAATTCACCCTAAATTAACAAAAATAAATAAATAAACTAAAATTAAAACATTCAATTTAAATTACAAAAATCAATTTAAATTCTAAATAACAATTAACTAAAATAGAAAAAAAATTATTCAATTATAAAAATTAGCTAAATAAATAAATTCACCCTAAATTAAAATAAATAAATAAACTAAAATTAAAACATTCAATTTAAATTACAAAAAACTAATTTAATTAAAAAATCAATTTAAATTCTAAATAATAATTAACTAAAATAGAAAAAAATTCTTCAATTATAAAAATTAGCTAAATAAATAAATTCACCCTAAATTAACAAAAATATATAAATAAATAAATAAACTAAAATTAGAACATTCAATTTAAATTACAAAAATTAATTTAATTTAAAGATTCAATTTAAAATCTAACAATTAACTAAAATAAAAACATTTATTTTGAATTAAAATCAATTTTATATATAGGCAAAGGAGCGGTTTTCTCTGTATTTCTGCTCCCCCCCCCCCTTGGGGCCTCCTTCCCCTTCCCCTTTCCCTCTGCGCCTCCAACCCCTTCCCCTCTCTTGTGCCTCCTTCCCCTTCCCCTCTCTTGTGCCTCCTTTCCCTTTCCCTTTCTCTGTGCCTCCTTCTCCTCCGTCTACCACCGCGAGCCTCTGTCAGCCATCGCACGCCTCCCTCCGCCGCAAATTCCCTCCGTCACTCCTCGTCCCTTCCCTCCACCATCGCCGCTACAAGTTCTCTCCACCACCGTTGGCAGCGCGGCGACACCCCTTCAGATTTGTCGTCACCAACATTTATAGCCAAAAGAAAAATCAGGAGCGGGGAGTAGGAAACTTACAGTGATTTTCAGGGCAAACGATTTTCAGATGATTTTTTGGCCTTTGATAGGTTTTCTCTTCACAAAATCTCTGTATTTATAGAATCTACCAGTTGAAATAGAGCCGTTGAATTGTAACCATTGGAACAGTAGAATCGAAAAAAATGACAGAACGGTTCAATGTCACCTCTCCCTTTTCTTTCTCCAGAGTTTGGAAAATTGGCACCCCGAGAACATTGCTGCCATTTTGCAACCTTGGATGCCATCCCCCGTTAGAGTGAAAAATTTTGAATTTGGGGTACCATTTCGGCAGTTATGGGGTTGGCACCCTGGATGGCACTCCCCCTTGGAGTTGCTCTAATCAATGAAGCATCTTAATGCTAGATAATGAAGCATCGTGAAGTCATGCCAAGTGATGCTGCACTTTTCGACTCGCAATAAGTGTGGGATCCGTGACTTGTAGAACACTCAAAAAGATGATCAGAGGACCACCGGATTGGCTCCGGCGGTAGCCACTCCGATGCTTAAGTAAGTAAACGGAATTGAAAGACTGTATTGAAAGCCAAAGAATGAGCATAAAAAATAAAGCGTACCTTTAGGGTTTAATTTATAAGTCGTGGCCTTCCTAAGTTGATTAGGATTCGACGCCATGAATATAGGGATTTGATCATCGGAGATTGCAGTTACCTTGTGGAGTATTGAGTTGTAGATGGAGATAATCGTAGATAGTAGTTTCCGTGTCGAAGACTGTTTCCTTATTCCTTGCTTGGCAGTTGTTAAGGAAGCCATAAGGTCGGAACCTTGTGAAATGCTGAATGAATATTGCCCAGAGCATAAGGTCTGGAAGATCTGTGCATGAGAATGCCTTGGAGGCTCCGCCTGCACTGTATGACCGAGTTTGTCGGCTCTGTAGGATATATATATGAGAATGCTCTAAAGGCTATGAATGCTCTGTATGACTGAGTTTATCGGCTCTGTATGATATATGTATATGAGAATGCCCTGAAGGCTTGTGGCTGCTCTGTATAATCGATAGTATCAGCTCTGTATGATCGAGATTATTAACTCTGTAAGCACACTTGTCTCAAGGTGATTAGTGTGTCTGTTTGTGGTATATCACCAAGTAAATCTAAGATACTTTATTGAGTAGTATTAAGATGTTGAATTAATTGAAACATGCGCATACTAAAAAATTGCATTTACTAGCATCCGCAGATATCAAAATATTGCATTCATTAGCACCCAAATAATCACATCAGCAAGTAAAATAATTTGACAAAATATCATAGTAAAAATAGCATTACTCTAATATGATTTGAAGCAATTTATGCACTATAACTTCTTATACAAGTGTTGTTGGAAGGAGTTATAGCTTTTAAAGTAAAGTAAGTATACCGGAAAGCTACCCAAAAACATGTTTTTGTTTTTTTATTGCTTTTGTTGAAATATAAGCAAGAAATTTCCCTTTTCTACCTTCCGAAGTTTCTTTCAAAAAGCTGAATCAAATATTGCCTTTAACGCTTTCAATGTCCCTTTCCTGCTTTAGATAGCAAAACATTTTCCAATATTTGCTCACAAAAGCAAGAAAACTACTTTCAATATGCTAATAAATGAAAAATTGCAGAGCACTTACTGCTATGATCATTTGTTGCATCACATGTTCTCCAGAGAGAAAAAAATCAAAAACAGATGAAATTAAAACAGATATTTCAACTCCCATAATTAGATTACTCCTGAAAATTGTTGGTCAACAGTAAAAATTTACAATAAGAAAAACAGATAATGATACTCTTTTGAAACAACTCTGCTTTACAAAACACAATTTGTAGGCAAATCATGCCACTAAGAAATATCTGTTGCTGTTTTTGTTGCTATGGAAATCAGAAAGTCTCTGTAATCTCCTGATGGAATGTTCTCAAAAATGGCATCACTCAGTTCCACCCCATATTTCTTCTTAAAGACCTTCTGAATCTCATCCATGTCAACCTCTGCTCTGTTCACCATCACCCGTAACAAAGCACCCTTATCCGTTGTCGTGCCCTTTATGCTTGCATACAATGTCTGCAACCAATCATATACCAAAATTTAAAGTTCTCTCTATCAGGGAGAGAGAAAAATGATAAGAATTTTAAATGTAGTTTGAAAAAGTAGAGCTTGTTTGTTTTGATGGAAAATACAGTAATTTCCTCTGTTTCAGATACCAAACTGTCCAGTTGTCCAAACACTAAATGTTGTTTATTTTGATGGAAAATGCAGTAATTTTCTAGGCACAAAAAGGTGGGGAAGAAAACCTTGTGACACTTGAAAAACCAAAGGAGACCATACCTTTGCATAATGTTTAGGTGGATTGTATATGCACTTTACAACTGTTTTCAGTGCATCTTCAAATTCCCCATAATTTTCATTCTTGAGTGACTGCAAAATAGAACATAAAAAAAAAAAAAAGTGGCTTGTGATTCACTCTCAGTAATATCCTAATTACAAAAAGATGTGTAGATTTGGAACACACACACACACACACATATATGCTTATATACATTGACATGCTTATATCCTGATTCCTGAAATATCCAGAAGGCTTACCTTTGTATAATCATGTCCATAGATACGCTTATAGCAAGAAAATGTCAGCTTCAGCTGTGGAATGCTCCTTTTACTGAGAACTTCTAGCACTACAGTTTCATCAATGGCCCCTGATCTTCCCTCCCCTGTTTGGTAGAGCCTCCTTGCATCGCACTTGGCAATGTGTTGGCTAACATCTGCCTGATGGGCATAGTGTGATGCAGCCAATGCCACTAGTATCTGTCACACCATCCCATGACATATACATACATACATACATACAAACATATATATATATATATATGTATGTGTGTATATATAACATGAAATCAAACAAATTAGCTGGCCATGTATATATATATATCTATATATATGCACATACATACATGTATAGATATGAAAAGCTTACCCTTTGGAATGAGTGGGGAGGTTCAATGTTGACAATATCTTGGTCCAACTGCCTTCTAAACCTTGTCTGATAAGCTTGTTTGATGAGAAGAACATGGCTTGATTTTCGACCCACAAAAATTTCCACAAGAGACTTGTAGTTGATGTCACTTTGCTGATCAAGAGCATCCCTGGCCACAACGGCGTCGCGCTCATGAGGGCCAAGCATCCACATGGACAAGGCAGCAGACATCTTTGGTGACAATCCAGACTCATAGCTCTGGCTCTGGCTGGTTATTTGGGCCATTTGAAGATGACTGATAAGGTCTTCCCCATAGATTTCCATGTATGTTTCTCTGATTTGCAAGCGTTCCAGTTGATTTTTGCTAGCAAGAGCTTGAACTATATGATTAAGCCGTCCCCATGAATCATGAATCTCCTTGCAGTCACTCTCGCAGCTGCCATGGCTTGATGAAGTCTGGTTCTTGGTGGCCATGTGAGGAGCATTTAGAGTTGTGAATAGAATATAATACAATGACTCGTGTGGTTTTTGTATTTATATACAGGCAGCAATGACTTGGAGATCAAGGAAAAGATGCTGCATTTGTGGTCAGATGTAGCATCCACCATGGAAGGGGGGTCGGTGGAGGATTCAATGGGGTTGATAAAGTGGGAAAAGCAGAGACTTCTGATCTGTGAAGTGAGTAGAAAATGATGTGGAACAAGGTTGTCTTATTGTGCAAGTGTCAAGTGAGGTTTGTTTTTTAGCGAGGACTTGATGTTTTCCTAGTAGACAATGAATCTGAAATGTTCCTTTTGTGGAAAACTTTTCCCTGTCCATTTCCATTCCCATAACCCTTTTCCTCTCTCTCTCTCTCTCTCTCTCTCTCTCTCTCTCTATCACACACACCCACAGACAGAGGCTGCAAAACAAAGGTTTTTCTTACCAAATTTTCTCATTTCTAACACGTTTTTGGTCCCCTCCTAGGTAATCAATTAGGGGGAGTTTGGGGAAAACTCCCAGCGAAGAAACTTGCTGTACCCTGGACAGGTATTGGCAGATCCTGGAAGGGCTAAGGGGGGCATGGCCCTCTAAATTTTCAAAATTTAATTCTTTACCCATTTTTTGTATGAATTTTTTTAAAATAAATTGAAAGTTGGCCCTTCATTTTTTTTTTTTTACTTTCATAGGATTCCTTTTTAAATTCTGTTTTCGCCCCTCCTAAGTGGTATTTTTGGATCCACCATTGACAAGCAAATCTCAACTTACTTTGCGCAATAACATAATTTTACATTGTATTTTCACTGCTATTGTCCCCAAAACATGAGAAAAAAATTCAATAATAAGATAGTATAGAAAAATTCCGTAATTATACATATCAAATTCAAATATGTTTTATAAATGATGTCAAAAATCAAGATAATGCCACAATTTGAAATATAATTCACATGTAAGAATTTAATTTGTATTACCATAAAAAAAAAATTATTTTACCTTACGGCTGAAACGTTTTTTCCCCAAACATGGGCTTAAAGGGAAACACCAATCAGCCACTGTTACTTTCATGCTCAAGCCTCAATTCAAACAACTAGACTAGAAGAGGTAGCTCCACAACAAAGAAACCGATGCACCATGAGCAATGCTACACACACCACCTATTTTCTCCGCCTTTTGTTACCATCCTATCAGATGTGTGGGTTCCATTGGTGGATCCAACCTTTTCTACATCTTTTGTCACCGCCCTATCACGTGTGAATTCCATTGGTAGGTCTTAGAAAAATTTATGAATTGGTTCGATAGAGTAAGGTTGTAATGTGTCATTTTAATAATATTCTGTCATGTGTGATATGACTTATCTCTTTTTAATAAAATATAGTACTTGTGATAAAATGTTATTCAAAGAATATATTGTCACGTGATGTATTAGATTCATCAAAAAATAACTCGTAATTAAGGTGTTTGGAAAATGTGATTAGTCTAGTATTAATGATACAGAATAGACTTGGGATCTTTGCAAATAGACCACTAGAGGGCAAAACCTAGGAACTGTAAAGTGTATATTCATCTAAACAAATATACATTGAAATTGAAATATGTAACAACTGGACTTATCCATGCTAACATCTGGATTTTGAGCCAGGACAGATAATGCTAGCCCAAATTGCATGACCTAAGAGGAAAGGAGGTCGCTCATTGGAAATAAACTGCAACAATTTAAACATTACTTTCTAATATTCAAGGGCAAGTGTTTGATACAATGGTAAAATTCGTAGACGTGCGGTCAAATATGAATTTGAATTTGAGTTTGAATGTTGAAAATTGGAGGCCACTATATATCAATATGAATTTAAATTTGATAACATTTATTTTGCATAAAATAATATAAATTATTCTTAACGTCGTGGGCAAATTTGATACTGAGTAATGACCCTTTTTTAAAATAAAAATTTGACCTCTATTCGAACAATTTGCTCTCCATTATAAATTAATTATTCATCAAGCACATCTTGTGTTAGCATCGCAAGAGAACTATATGATTAATCATATTGATTGAGCAATAAATAATATGATTAATCATGTACCAAATTTGCATTTGCGCACATTTTTAAAATAAATTGAAAATGAGATTTTAAGGGACCCATATCATTATTTTTTTTTTTGGGAGGGGAGGCTTGGTCTACTAGTTCCAACATTTGTGTCGGCATTCTCTTGTGACATTAATTATTTATGTAACAAGAATTAGAGAAAAAGAGAGAAACTGATACAGAAAATTTATGTGATTCGATAATATGCTTGTATCTACATGTGTGACTATATTTTTTTTCATTAATATTTTGTTTCACTTCCTCTTAGTTTTATGGGCTATTTTGTATTTTGTTCTATTGCTTCTGTTTTGTAGGCCTCTATGCCTTTAAAAAAAAATTGCTAATTAATAGGATCAATAATATTAAATCTTTAATTGTCACGCCCCGAATTCCAGCGAACCCGTGATGCGACTGACGAGACGAAAGAAAAATAAAATAATAAATAAATAAAAGACAATCTAACAGATTCAACCCAAACTTACATTCATTTCCTTCAACGTACATCCATATAAAGCACGATAAATAAAAACATTCAACATGTCATTCGGGCTTAAGCCCTTATACAATATTAATACATCTCGAAATATGCTCCCAAGGGTCAAGATTATCCCAAGCTCCTATCTCCTCCACTCTGTAAGACTTCCTCAAGTCTCGAGTGCCAGGAACGTCATTTGTGGGGAGTCATCCCACGTATGGGTCAGCTCAACTGCTGGTATGATGTAATGCTAATGCAAGGAACAAAATCAAGGGCGTGGCATGTGCAAGTGTACAGTTATATCTACATGGCATTCAACATCATGCATGTAATGTACTAGCAATATTCTACATGTCATCCAACTCATTAACATGATCTAAGGCGTGGCAGGTGCAAGTGTACAGTTATATCTACATGGCATTCAACATCATGCATACAATGCAATAACAATAGTCCACACGCCTTCTAATCATCCATACCATGTAATAGCAATAATCCACATAACGTCCAAGTTACCCATGCAATGTAGTGACAATGCCCATGAAACACCCACACAACTCAATGCCACAACCATGCCAACTCTATGTCACAACCATGTCGACTCTATGCCACAACCATGTCAACTCTATGCTATGTCCATGTCAACTCTATGTCATGTCCATGTCTCGTTTTCGGAACACATCCGATGGAAGCTGAGTACCATGTCTCGTTTTCGGAACACATCCGATGGAAGCTGAGTACCATATTTAGCACCACGTCCTCAACCCACTTTATACTTTCAATGCATCACACTATATCAATATGCTTTGGTTCCATCATGCAACAACACAATCTCAAATAAACAATTTACCAACACATGGAGCATGCTTCTAAACAAAGTATTCCACTTAAAGCAATCACAACATCCGAATAATAAAACCTTTTCCACGTGAATGTGCGCAATACATGATCAACAAAAATACATACTCAAGTCATGTGTTCACAATTTTAACAAATTCGCAAAAATATAAATCACGTACAACCCAACACATAGAATAAATCATATCTCCATGGAGTAGCAAGAAGTACATGAGTAACATAAACAATCAACTCAAGGTTCCCTTTTTAAAGCAACATTCCTTCTGTGATTTTCTGACATTAAACAAGTAAACATATGATTCAATCAATCAACAAGCAATTCATTCCTAAACTTAATTCTATTCCGTACTTAGCACAATACACCATAGCTGATGGGTTTGTCTCAACCCTATGAAATCGTGCCCGATGTGTAGCTGAACTAAATGATGAGAATGTCCGAGGTCAGACTGTTTTCTCCTGTGCAGTCAGAGCCCCTAAAATCATAAAATACACTTAGTCCACTGCTATTTAAATTATGCTATTCATCAAATTTTATGTCTTTATTTTATGAGTTTCTAATTTGCCAAATTAAACTCTACTGTTGAGTCCGGAACATCGAAGAAAATACGTTTAGGCTTTCATGGAATTCAATTTGGACATCCGAGCTTAAAAGGGCAAAACGGTCATTTTGCACCTTTTACGGGTTCCCATTTTCTGAGACCTCTCCTCACAAATCGGACTCCACGGTTGAGTTCGGAATGTTCGAAATAATAAAGTTTCACTATTTTTTTACTTAATTCAGAGTTCGTTCGACTGCAATTTAACTCAGGGGCATTTTGGTAATTTTTAAGGATTCTACGGGTCTTTTTTTTTTTTGGGACCTCGCCTCATGTCGCGGACCTCACCGTTGGTCTTAGAAGGTCCAAGACAGTAAGAAAACATATATGACTTGTCTTATTTGGTCTTCGGGCCATTTATCTATATTTAAATTCTTTATGTGTAATATATATACATACCTTATGCCAAAAGTGATTGGGTGAGAGATGGGTGGCACGTTGGCAGCGTGTCACCTCCCCTCTTAAACAGTCACTGGTTCGATTCCCCCTCCCAGGTGCTGCGCACCATTTTCTCTTTTCATTTTATTATATATATTAATTATAATATATATACATTTTGTTCAGAATTAAATCATACGAGTATATACGGTTCAGTGGCTTGGGCTTGACTTTCCACGCGCATGGGCGTGAGTTCGAATCCCAGGAGCCTTCCCTTTTCCCCTTTTATTTTTCTTTAAATTCTCTTTAACTAAAAACAGTTGAGCCCAAACCATTTTAAGCAAAATGGCCCAACAGCCTAAATTAAAAATAGGCCCAAACAGTTTCAAAACAAGACAGGCCTAAACCCAAAATCAAACAGGCCCAAGTCCCTTTTAAAACAAACCAAACCCAACCAAAACAGGCCTAAGTCACTGCAACCCCATCTCACGATTTTCCGTCACCACCTCCGGTCTTCTTCTCCGACCAAGTTGCCGGAGGCCGCAGGCCACCCCCCCATTTTCTTGGGGTTTTGACGTCCAAACTTCCTCATTTTTACACCAAAAAATTCCTAGGGACTCTAGGACTCCATTGGGATTGTTTTTAACCCCAAAGATCACCGTTCCAAAGCACCCATACCCATTATTCCGGCCATGAGAAACCCAGATTCCGGCGAAGTTATTTCCCATTTTGTATGCGTTTCTTCCAGTGTTTTGCGCCATTTCTTTCCTAAAATTCTTCCTAAACTTCACAGTGTTACGTCTAGGTCTTTTTTGGTTGAGTTTTACACATAAAATCATGAAGATTCGATCCTCTCTCTCTCTAACCTGTAACTGTATATTTCTTCCTCATCTGTTCATCTTTTTAACTGATTTTTCTTGATTTTTAATCTACATTCCATGTTTAACAAGACCCAGCACTTAAATCTACTATCATGCTTTAACTAAAAAAAAAAAAAAGGAAAACAGAACCAAAGCTTACCTATCTTTTAATTTTCTGATTTGGCAGTGCTCTCTCTCTCTCTCTCTCTTCCTTCTTTTGTTCCAAGCCTTGGCCCAAGCTCTGTACTCTACAATCTCTCTCAACTTCTCAGTTTCTCTCTCTCTTTCTTGTCTCTTCCGTTTCTCTTTCTTTCTGATTTTCTCTCCCTCTAACCGAAGTATATACACACACACACATACACTTAAACATCTCCACCCTCTCACGCCACTATCCAGGCCTACAGCCCCTCCCCTATCTCTGACTTTCTCTATCTTCTTCTCCTCACTTTTCAGAATGCATTAAATGCATTTCTTGCAAGTTGGTGTTCTACTTATATATACATATATATATATATATTATATTATACATACACATACACGGCTGGCATGCACAAAATCTGTCATATATATATATATATATATATATATATATATATATACATATTTAAATGTTTGCATACTTATAGTGTCTAATACTATGTACATACTCATACACACACATAACACACCAAATAAATAAATAATAAAAAAAAAAAAAAATTTATTCCCAAAATTTTGGATCTTTACACTAATAATCTTCTTCCTCTTATTTTTGCAGACTTGAATCATTTTCTTTCTTCTAAAAGTGAGCACGTAATACCATTGAATTGTAACATGCTTCAGCCCTCAAACCATTTTGTCATGTTTAATAATAAAAAAAATATTATTATTCGGAAGTGTGGCTGAACGATAAAAACGTCAAGTATAAAATTCAAGCATTTCAAGTTCGTGAAGCTAAACAGTAAAGACATCGAGGATAAAATTCAAGCATCTCGAGTTTGTATGACCGAGCGATTATCGTTGACTGTTAGAGTTTAAATGGTAGGCCTAATACTCACGGAGAGAAGGACTTAGTTTGATACACGTAAGTTAACTCAGAATACTCCCTATCATTAACATTTAAAATTTAAATTGTCAGCCTAGCCCCTTATCAATTCATCAAAAAAAATATATATTGTATAATACTTTTATAATACACATGGTGATTTTCAAAAGATCGTTTAATAATATATCACATTAAAAATATAAATTAAAAATACCTAACGCTACTCGAATAATAATATCATACCATATCTGTCTAAAGGTTAAAACAAAGCGATACAAAATTGACGGAACTTCAATCCAGTCTATTAAATTCTACAATCACGTTTTGCCACGAGAATAATAAATGATTAAATTCTCTAATTTTTTTAAAAAAAATGAGA
Source organism: Nyssa sinensis (assembly GCA_008638375.1). Lineage (NCBI taxonomy): Eukaryota > Viridiplantae > Streptophyta > Magnoliopsida > Cornales > Nyssaceae > Nyssa > Nyssa sinensis. The sequence goes on from CM018050.1 coordinate 37,979,488, forward strand.
TTAAACTATCTATTATCCACAAAACAAAAAATAATTTAAAATTTTAATAAATTAATTATACTTTAATATCCTGAAATTTTGTCATGATTTCAAATAAGATTTTTGATTATCAATTATAACAATCCAGTCTTTCAATTTTTATTTTTATTTCAATTGAGGCCAATTGCAAACGGCAATTAATTGCTGTCCAAAATTGATTATATTTTAGTACCCTATAATTTCAAGACTTTTAAAATAGTATCTTACAATATAATTATATACGGGTTTTAAATAAGACTCTATAATTTTATATGAGTTTTAAATGATGTCTTATAATTTTAATGCGTAAATGATTACCGTTAAGAATTTGAGACAGTCGTTTAAAATTGACTGAATTATTACAATTAATAATCAAAAACTTTATTTAAACTCAAGACAAATTTCAAAATACTAAAATGTTATTAATCCTAAAGAATATGTGCTGAAGTGAAATCCAGTTAACTTGATTTTTTTTTTCTCCCAAAATAATGATAGTGTTGTCTCAACGTTAGTTGGTGTAACACAGTGAATAAATACCGAATGTGGTAAAAATTAGAGTTCAACTCTCATTGCTAATAATAATATAAAAAAAATTTGTTAGTTGGTCAGGAAGTACATGAGTAGCTCTACATCATCCACTTTTTCCTTCTTTTTTTTATTTATTGTAATTAATCATTTTTTTTTCTTTTTCTTCTGTTGTTGAATATAATATAGATTCATTGTTTATTTCATAATAGATACTTTATAAGACTACTGTGGTCAGACAATTGTAACTCCCCATCAGCTACATAAATTATTCAAAATAGCACTTAAAAGTGCACATACATACACAAATGCATATATATATATATATATATATATATATAGACGCACACATGCAATGAGAGTATCAGGCTGGACCTTCCATCTGTTTCAATTTTTTTTAAAAAAAAAAAAGCAAAAAAAAGAGTTTCCAAAGTGCATAATAATTTTTTAAAATATATATAAACACACACACACACACACACATATATATATATATATATGCATATCTAAACACGTATTGAAGGACCGTTTCATATATGACTCATCAAAAAAAATTTCTCATAATTTAAGTAACGCATGCTGCGAAAAAAAGTAAAGAAAATTGAATATGTTAGAGTTTTTAAAAACTAAGAAGAAATGGGACTCATCACTCAATAAAAGAAAATTTTTTCAATTTCAAAATTAAAATATTATAAATAGGGATGACAATTTACCTCGCCCCGCCCTATCCTATCCCTAATGGGATGGGTATGGGGTGCTCATAAACGGGATCGAGACAGGGTCGAGATATAACTTTTAAAACTCTGTTAGGTTCAGGAGATGGTCACCCTACCCCGACCTCGCCTCGTTTATTTATTACATTTTTTTATTTATTTTTATATACATTATATTTACCAATAAATAACATTATATAAAATTAGTTTTAAAATTTTTCATATCACACTCATATATATATATATATATATATATATATTTTATATTAGTTATTTTGGCACAAAAAAATTTAATTTACCTATCAAAATAGAAGTTTTAACTTACTTAAAAAATATATATATATATCGGGGATCGGGGCGAGACATGATAAAGTCAAAAAATATAAATGAAGTCGGGGTCGGGATAAAATTCTAAATGGGGCGGGGCGAGACGAGGTCGGGGATGAAAAATATAAACGGGATCGGGATTGGAGAAGGGTCACTCTGCCCCAAACCCATCCCGTTGCCATTCCTAATTATAAGAGGTCTAATATATCGTGTTTATAGAATTAAAATTACTAATTCTAATAGACTATTAACTTTTGTTTAGAAATAAAAAAGATACAGAAAAATGAGTCAACTTTTTTTTTTATTTGAGTCATATTTGGTTCTTTATCAATCTACGCATAACTCTACTTTGATAGAATTGTAGAACACTTCTATTAATTTGTGAAAATAAAAAACCTTTGTTCTACATTATTAAAGAGAATTTTCTTGAAATTTGAACACGTAGGACGACAGTATAAGGCCGGAAGTATTAGAAGTAAAAAAAATAATAAAAAAACAAAATACCACTCCATTTGTTTTGACTTTAAATAAAAAAAAAAAACATCAGAAATAATTTTTAAAGTGCATAATAATTATTTTTAAAGAAAAGAGAAGCACTTGTTGCCATCGTCTGCTAACAATTAAAATTGTTCTTGACAAAAGGCCATCGAAAAGAGCCACCTAATGAAAGAGTGGGGGAGACAGAGAGAGACAAGGACGCCCCAAAAGTCCAGCCAGCTAAGGTCCTCGTCGGCGCACCCAAAGTTCACGACACTACATATTGACCAAGAAAAGAATCAATTGACTTGTAATTGGCCTGCCCCCTTCTCTTGCTTCCATTTTTACCCTTCTCCATCCTAGCGGCCCGGCGGACTCGTGCATTGCAAGGATTCTACGCCCATCTAGTGTGCCAAACCCCCGTCTCTTTCGCATGTACGAATAAGTTAAAGACTTTTACAACCACTTTGATTGACGGAGTTAGAAGAAAGTGAGAGAAAAGTGAAAGAGAGTGAAAAGAATTTATTTTATGATTCTTTTAAAAATAAGGAATGTGAAAAGAATAGGAAGTCTCTTAACAATATTGTGCTTGGATAAATATGAGAATAAAGAAATGAAACGAGAGGATAATTACAAGAAAAAAGAGAGAAAAATATAAAAAAGATTCATATTAAGATAACTTATGAGAAAAAAGTATAATTATCTTGTCTTACTTGAAAAATATTGAGAATAGAAAAGAAAGAACAGGAGACGAGATATTTTATTATGTGAGTATAAATGATAAAGAGTGATTCATTTATTTTTTAAAAACATGGTCTCTCACTTTTGGAAGGAAAATAAAATGGAACAGATACGAATTAAGAGACCTCTCTTCACCCTTCTTTCTTTCTCTATTTTTAAAACGAGCACAAAATAAGCTTTGTTCTTTTCTCTTTTCCTCAATTTTCTTTTTTTTTGGTCAAGAAAACACATATGTACAATTAATCGCATTACATTACAAGTCCAAAGATTCTCTCAATTTTAGATCCTAAGAAACCCAACAATTCAAATCCCATAACAGTAATAAACCTAATTAACCGAACAATGTAAACAAGCCATGTCCAAAGTTAAGAAAAAAAATAAATTACACATCCCTTTCTAATGGAAGAAGCGAGAATAGAACCCGTCATGAGTTACCAACCAAGCTAACCCTAGTTAGCCCTCTCTTTTCCTTTCAACTCATTTAATCTAAGTAAATTTTCTTTTTTGTGCCTATGTTAAAAATTTTTAAGACTCTTTGAATCGATGAAAAATTTGAGGTCCAACTTAATTGTTAAACCTCTAACTATCCTACTAATTTATAACCCTTCTTTGTATCATAATTTAACTTAAATTTTATTCGTATCGCGAGGGTTGAATACTATGTTAATGTGGGCATAACAATTTAAGTAGAGTTTAAAGATTGAGTTTTTATATTCTCAAAATAAAATTTAATTTCTAAGAAATTAAAAAAAAAAATTCCGGTTAACAAAATTGAGAATTTACTACTAAAGAAATGTCAAATCAAATGACAACAGCAAAGTCATTGTCACTCTTGTCACCTCAAAGGGGTAGAATGGACAATATCTCCTTCAAACAAGCACACCAGCCGGAATCTGCATTTTACAAACAATCAAATAATAACTGTCAAAAACGAAATTATAGCACAAGTCAGGGTTATTTATTAACAAATACATTCTCCTGCTCACATTCTCATCACTTCCAAGTTGTCCCTGCAATGCCTCTGTAAACTATAGTATACAAACCACCAACAAATATATAGATAGATATAAAGAGAGATTTTTGCAGACAAAAGTTTCTGTGTTCGATAATAATGCAGGTGAGATTCAGAATCTTAATTTTGTAGTTTCACTGCGTGAGATCTATGTTTATTTCCGCCATTGTTAAACTCTATTTCAAGATTTTTTACTTTTGTTCCTTTTTTTTTTTGCAGACGAGAACGGTACAAGTAGGGAATCTTTCAGATCTAGCCAGTGAAAGGGAGATTCATGAATTTTTCTCATTTTCTGGAGATATCGAACACGTTGAGATCCGCAGGTTCGTTCCTTAATACACACACGAGTTTAACTATTTGTTGTGATTACAGTTCTGATTTTGTTTTTGGATCTTTGTGCTTTTGTATTTTTTTATTTTTTGGGAGTGCAATTGAATTTGTTGTTTTAATTTTTGTGTGCAGTGATTCAGGCCAATCAAAAACAGCATTCGTTACATTCAAAGATCCAAAAGCTCTTGAAATTGCGTTATTGTTATCAGTAATTTTCACTTCCTTGTTATTGAGTTTTTCGCTTTTTAATCTGTTACTTTGGCAAATGGCTTATTCTGTTTTCTCCAATCTTTCGGTCGTTTCACATTGAGATAACAGTCTACTTCATGCACATGCATATATGTTATGTCCATCTGTCTTGTGGTAGTTTTCTAGCTTTGTGTGACTTGAACTGCATCTTTCTATCAATCCTCTTGGAAAATACTAGAAAATAGTAACGAAGATGTATGAGACAGGAAGCTAATTTTTACCCTTTCTTCTAACATTTTTTCTATTTCTTCTTATTCTCTCCAAGCACCAGTGAAAGTTTAACTAATTTTATTAGATTTTTTAGCTAGTTGTTTTGGTAAAAATGGTTTTGTAAATCTCAAACTCGAGTTATATTGTACAAATTTTCTGTTGTGAATACAAACTTTTAATAGGTGCTGGGAAGAAATTAAAATTTGTCTTTTTTGGTCCTCTTAATAAGGATTGTAAGGAATTTGAGGAGTGGCACTCTAAATTGCCATGTCATGATGTGATTGTGGAATAATATGGAGGCACTGGTTTGTTCTCGTGTTAAGTTTCTACATTCTGCCATGGAGATTTGGATGCTGTTCATGAGATGCAATCAACTAAAAAGTGTTCCTGTCTCTCCTGGCACGGTGTTCCCCAATGGAGATATTCCTGATTGCACCACAATTAGTGTATACATCCATTGGCAGATGGCTCACATTGGTGTTGCCAATCTGAATAACCTGACATGGAGCTACAACGTTGATGCGAGGTATAGTTACCTCATCCAAATGATTGTTTTTTTATATTTACGATCAGACAAGCAAGTTGCCGCATTAATTCTTATTTAACGTAAATGTGTGGGTTGGATCTGTTGTCCACCACAACTGGTTTGCAAGTAGATGTAGTTGTAAATGCTTCAGTGCTATGGAACAACCAAATCATAAGAGAAATGAGTTTGATAAGTCAACATAAAAGTTCAACAAGTGCTTTAATGAATAGCTTAAAGATATATGAGTAGGTTCATCTATTAGACCATGAATAAGCCACTGATGTTAGCTAGCCCAAAGCTTTAATAGGTTTTGTTTCCACATCGAGCTCATGATAAAAGCTCGGTGACGAGGGAGAATCCAACAAGAATTCAGAAGCCCCTTTGACATCTCGTCATTTGCAAATAATTCTCGATGTGAATACACAGAGACAAAGGGCTGATCTTTGAATAGGAAAAAGAGAAGTGTTGAACATGTGGATAAGATTACTGTTCTGGGACATTTTCTTGAGGGGCAAAGATTTTTTTTGAGACTCTTGACCAAGCTTTTATCATGAGCTAGATGCAGAGACAAATTTGGTTAAAACTTTTTGGGTCTTTTATGCCACTTAAGTATGATAGTCTGGATGCCTAACCAAAATGATCACTCCCAATTATTTGAATACAACTCGGCATGACAACTAACTTGGTGCTATCAGCAGAAAATTCATAATGTAATTGATAAGACGAGTTGAATTATGATTTAGTTGTTCAATAACAATGAAGTATTTATGATCAACAAATGTTCACGTTAAAAAAGAATGGACAAGGAAAGTTACTTATGAGATCTTAAAAATTCATTTGGATGGAGTAACTAAACTTCGCATCGACTTTAATACTTCGTTTTTATGCTATCCATAGTGGCAACACTTGTGTTAGCCATCTGAATAGTGGAAGCATACACTAGCAGTGGTGTGATCGATAGCAATTCTCCTTTGGTAAAACATGTTGGGAGAGACTACTACATTTCTTAGCTGATTACGTCAACATCTCTTGGATGGTATTTTTGATTTCATAATGATCCTCTCATCCTACTTGATTCATTGACTCATGGCTTTCAGCACATATGACTTGTAAGACTATACTGTTTCATTGAAAACTTAATGATTGAAGCCATTTTATTCCTTGCTCCAGGAAAAATGTATGAATCAAAGAAAATTGAAAAGAAGTACACGTGGGACAATTTTATTAAAAATGCAGAATATTTTGGAGCCACATTATCTGCAATTGTTGTATTCAATATTTTATTTTTATTTTTTTTGGCTTTCTGAATTCTTTTTGGGCTCTCTTAAGTCTGAATAGTCTAGGACAACAGCATAATGGATAATTATCCTCGGAGGACTTTATATTAATTTGTATTGTTGTTTACTAAATTGTTTTGGCCTTTTTTTATTTATTTATTTTTTGATATCTAGCATAGTATCATCTGAAATGGAACCATTTCTTGGGGTTGGTCTTGAACATAATTGGGAATTCTTCTCTATTTAATATATGCAGATATAAGAGACCTTCTGGCTCTCAAGAGTGAAAGTTTTATATTTTTTTTTGGTATTTTGTAGGGAGCAACACTAGTGGACCAGATTGTTAGTATAACTCCTGCTGAAAATTATGTTCCAAAACCCAAGATTCAGGTAGCATTCACAGTTTTTAAGGTCTCTTTTCAAATTCTTTAGTCAAAATTTTTATTCTTGAGTGCAATTCATGTAGGAAATGAGGATTGTGGACAATGCTGTGAGCATGGCTCCTGAAAATGTTTTACCAGATGCCGAGGTAATATTATGCACGATGGAGATCTTGCTTATTCACTCACCATATTACACAGTTAGAAAATCATTGGAACTACTGTATTGAAACTCCTAAAGTTTTGAGTATGCAACTTGTTGGAAATACATTGAGAAAATCATGGATTATCTCAATATGGGATTTAGTTCTCTCTGTTCATAAATACCTTTCTGATAACTCTTTAAATACCTTTCTTATTCCTATTAGAAAAAAAATAAAATTTGTGGAGTAGATAGTGACTGTTTTCTCATCACAGCACATGGGACATATCACAAGATTTGCTCCACCCCCCTTCATGATATGACAGTTGGGTTTTGATGCCTAAAATGATGTATGATGTCACCTTTCAAAAATTTCATAAATAATTAGACTCTGGCCTACTCTATCAGCACGTTAAATTCATGATATTGATTTTATGACCTTGGGCTTAGAGTAATCTGCATATGCTAACAGGCCAAAACTAGTTTCCCTAGCAATGGAAGAATATATGTTAGTAAAGCACAAGATGTTGTTTCGAGTATGGTGGCAAAAGGTTCGGCTATTGGACAGGATGCCATGAACAAGGCTAGAGCATTTGATGAGAAACATCGCTTGACAGCCAATGCATCTGCCAGAGTCATTTCCTTTGACAGGAGAGTTGGGCTTACAGAGAAATTAACAGTTGGGATATCAGTGGTGAATGAGAAAGTGAAGTCTGTGGATCAAAGGCTTCAGGTGTCGGATAAAACAATGGCAGCATTGATGGCTGCAGAGAGGAAATTAAATGATACAGGTTCAGCAGTCAAATCAAGCAGGTGTGAAAATTTTCCCTTTAACACTTTTCTCTGGTTTTCTGTTTTGCATTTCCATGCTATTTGCATTCAGTTTATTGCATCTAGCCATCTAGTTGCCGAGGCAACTGCTCATTAAGGAGTTGCTGGAAATACTACAAAGTTGATCACATGAGTCAGTTTGTCTCAGGAAAGGTGAAAGCCATCATTCCTGTCAGTGTGATACTAATAACATGAATCCAGTGCGGCTGGGATCTTGATCAGGAATTCTCCAGAAATTAACCTAACCATCTCTCTCTGTCACATTTTAATATCATGTATTTGAATCTTATGCATAAAATATTTGAAAAATGTTAAATTTATCTGTTTATTTGATTTGGATTAGGACTTGTCCTCCTAGGGAGACATGCTGTGTGTGAAAAACATGTTATGACATCTTTTTATAATTGTCATTGCCTGCCTTAACTATTCTTGTAAGTGAAACATTGAAAAGTAGACTGTTATCTTTAGTGTCATCATACATCGGAGATAACATCTTCAATTCCCACCCCAAGGTCCACTTACGTATCAAAAAAATAATATATCCATGATAAGCTGCTACTGCCAGCTCATGCCAATTATGGCATAGTGCAGTACTCCTTTCTTATCCAGGAAGCAGCAGTCACAATATATTCATTCCAATTCTATAATAATTATAGACTATACTTTAATACCCTGCAGGAAAAAGAGGAAAATAACTTGAAGGGAAAAAATTGTTAATTGATTTAGAATACTTGGTGGAGAACTGCTGCCTTAGCTCTCTCTAAAAAAAGAGAAAAATATAAAGAAGACTACGAAGGTTGTAGAATGTAGACTGCTGTGAATTTGTGTATTGCGCCTTTAATGTAGCTCCATTTGGGAGATGGGGGACTCTTGTTGGGTGTGAGAGAACTTCCTCTAAGGTTATTGTATATGATGGTGTATTTTAGTTGGGTCTGCCATGGTACAGCATCTTTATGAAGTCGATTTTGGGGAAGTAGGGTTGCATTTTTTTTTTTTTTTTTTTGAGTGGGGAGGCTGGAATGTTAAAATATTCACAAATGCCTCTTCTACTTAAATAGAAAGAACATCTCCAGTGCTTTTCCCCTCCACTTATGAATTCCTAGCCCTTCAGCAGAGTGGTTTTCCAGCACTGCCCCTTAGAATGAGCTATGCTAAGCTAAAGAAGGTCTTACATGCACTTTGGCAGGCAAGGAGAAGAAAAAGGAAAAAGAAAATATTAAGGAGCTCTGCTTTTCACTATTTGGTGCATGGTTACCACAATTTGCTCATTTCCTAGCGAATTGTGAATTAGGATTGCACGATCCAAAACATGGATCATTAGCAATTTGGAATGCAAGATTTAGCATTCTAATTTAAAATATCAAAAGTTCTAAAAAAAAATCTAAAAAAAAATATACAAAATACATACACATCATTGAAATTTTATTTTATAATGGCTTAGATTCATTGAAATCTTTTTGGTGTTTATATATACATACCAATATTATTACAAATACAATCAAAAAGCATATTACATTCCAAATAAACATATTTCATTCTAATAAAGAAATCCAAAGAAGCCTACCCTTAACGTACCATGTTCTATAACAAGTGACGATCTACGTTCTTGTTCTCGTTCCCGTTCCCCGTACCATAACAGTCCACGTTCCAGGTAACATTGGTTTGTTGCATCCAAAGAAGGGAGAAAATAAGGGAAGTGGGCAATTAGAGGAGAAAACAAATTCCTCTGGGCTCACCAGAATTACAACCTCAAGGTAGGTGCTTTTAAGAAAATACAACATTTCAGCTCAATGTACAAGTAGTTTATGAGTCAAGGACACTCTCTTTTGCCTCAGGTATTAGTGTCGGACATGGACAACCTCGGACACATCCCGGACATGTGTTAGGCATGTGAAAAAAGAGTGTTTATTTTTCTTAATTTCAAACACGTCTCGGACACATTGGGAGACACATTTTGGATATTTTTTAAGCTTGAATTTTCTCCCCTCTTTCTCTCCTTTTCTTCTCTACTTTGTAAGTACACACACACACATATATATTATATATATATATATATAGTAAACAAATTTGTTATGAAACTTGAATCATAAATATTGACAATTAAATGAAGAAGTTTTTAAATTTTTATTTAATGGTTTTATTATTTTGATATATTAATAATATTGACTTGATTTGTATATTTTTATACTAATTTTGATTGAAATAATATTAAAATTTTATTATATGGTTATATAAAAAATATAAAAATATATTCAACATGTCCCTAACTTATCCATGCCTTTTTAAAATTAAAAAACAATGCCGTGTTTGCGTGTCCATTTCGTGTCGTATTTGTGTCCCGTGTCTGTATCCGTGTCTCCTGTGTAGCCGTGCTTCTTAGCTTGAAGTAGCTTACAGAAAGGATTGGGTGATCCATCATTCCCCTTTGCATCGTGTCTCTCCACCTTTCCTTGAACAATGGCTAAGCCTTCTCTTCTTTCTCGTCTCATTAATTTATTTTCCCTTCTTTAACTGATGAGATTTATTTTGTGATTCAATTGACTTACAGTTCATGAATTTGATCTTAAAACTTCAGCTTTTACAGTTTTCTCTTTGATAATTTTGAAAAATGGAAGTGGTGGGTCCAACATAGGCATGAATTTTAATTTTAATTTTAATTTTTTTTTGTGGATCCATTTTCTGGGCCCCACAACTGCGGGTTGCCCTGAATTTTTCATCAATCTAGGTCTGCTTATAATTCTTCAGTAACTTATATTTGGCAGATAAGCATAGGACAACAATGAATTCTATCACTAAAACCCAAATCATTTTGGACTTGGATAAAATAATAATAATTAACTATGTTTGGAGCTGGTCAGGTACGTGACTGCAGGAACAGCTTGGCTGAATGGTGCTTTCGGTAAAGTGGCAAAGGCTGGGCAGGCTGCAGGAACAAAAACTAGAGAGAAATGGAATCTGGCTGTATCAAATTTGACTGCGAAGGTGGGTGTTTTTTTTTTTTACAGTTCTTTGTGATATGTCTTCATATTATTTTTCTCCCCCCCCTTTTATTATCAAAAGTCTCCATACTATTTTTTGTTTTTGAAAAAAGAAAAAACTGAAAAAAAAAAGAGAGAGAAAGAAGCAAAGGAAATCACTATGCATTTGAAAGTCTTATAGTCTTCATTAAACTTGGGTGCATCTCTACCTTGAAAGGCCAGCCATTTTCTTTTGAAGTTGATCTAAATATATAAGATGATCAAAAATTGTGTCTGTTGAGTGAATTTGTCAAGTGCTCTACGGAGAAGTCAACTAGGCATTGCTTCTGCTCTCTGGGGCCAGTAAGTTTATTGGGTTGAACTGTATTAAATATAAACCAAAACATTGCCTTCCGTACATTCCCCTCATTTCTTGTTGAGTCAGAACTCTGGTTTGTTTGGTTTCACTACATTTCGTTTCCTTTTTTTTCATATCCCCCCCCCCCCCCCCCCAAAAAAAAAAAAAAAAGGAGGCCAAGAATAAAAATAAAATATAGTGCTTATACCTAGAGTATTTGCTCATATTTAATGGCCCTACTTTGTGACCTCAAAATGCCCAAAACCACATAATTACCATATCCATTTCATAACATTACTATCTATGATTTTTTCTTATAATTATTTTCAATCGTAGTTCTTAGAAAATATTTAATTACTGACAGTTGCTGCTGGCAACTATGCAATCGCTATGTCCACCTTTAGATCACTGTTACAGCAACTTTGAAACCTTTTACAAGTGTAATGCTGTTATTGGATCAAAATTGTAATGAGGCCAACATATCTTATGTCTCTATCTCTCTCTGAGGTGAAACCCTATATTCAAGTTTGGTTGCTGTTACAGAGTTCTGATGCCACTGTTCTCATCAATGCAGGATCCTCCAATTGCGGCCTAAGTACAGTGAGTTGCTTAGTTTTCTTGTTATGGATGTATTCGACAATGATGTTTCTCTAATATTCAAAATGAAGTTTGGAATCTGAAATTTGGATTTGCAGACTAGGGTGTGAGATTTGGACATATTTGTGCAATGACTCCTACATGTCCCCTTTTTGACTTAAACGTGATTTTCTGGTTACTTATATAATTCAATTCATTAGTTTGTTATATCCCTCTTCAAATCCAAGGTATTATGCCTGTGGGTTATGTAATTTTTCTGTAACATTGGTTTTGCATTAGAAAGAAATTGAATCTGTTACAGAATGGTACTATATCTGCCTCTATTTCACCCTCCATCGGAGAAGAATAAACTTAAAACTTGTCTGAATCACATGGTTTTTGTATCTGTAGATTTGATGTTCCATAATTTGATGATCATTGTCGTCACATTAATTTGGAATGGGGTCAGAGTCGATTATTAAAGATTATGTAATCTTAATGTAGAAACTAGCAAAGATTTTTATGCAACGAGTTTGTGGAAAATGTTGAGGAATGAATGCGAATTAATTACTGAGGCATTTTCTTTCGGTGTCCAAATTATCTTCTCACAAGGCTTCAATGAGTATAAAAAGATTGCAATCTTTTGATGCAGTAAGTCCTTTCCCTATGTTTCTTAGCTTTGATATCAACCCTTGACCTTGATGCTGTTATAGGCTTGATTAAGATGCTAAATCTTCAATTGATAAACCTAAATGTCAAGGCTAAAAGATGGGTTTGATCAAAAAAATTTGTGCCTAATTCCTTCATTAGAACGTTGGGCATTGTACATTTTTCAGAAGGTATTAGCTCCCTTTCAGGTAGGGTACTGACCTTATTTTTTAAGCACAAATCGTAGTCAATCCTTACCATCTAAATCAAGAGGAACATTTGGTCTTTCACTCTCCCAATGTCTAAATTATTCTTTCTTCCTAAAATAGAAGAGTAAATTTTGCAATTTTAGATCCAAGAAAAGCAGACTCTCTCTCTCTCTCTCTCTCTCTCTCTCTCTCTCTCTCACACACACACAGAGCTATACTTATATATGCCAGGCAACAAGAAACATGAGTCCCTGGGACTCCTAGAATAGCATGTGTGGGCGACGAGACCAATAACATTGTGGTGAATATAAAATGATTCAGTTGACAGCCTTTCGGAATATATATATATATATATATATATATATATATATTGTGCAGAATATTCTAATATACTATACATAGAGGTTGGGAATCTCAGAGCCTCTAATACAGAATTGTTTTTGAAAGAAGGCAGTAAGTGTGTCTTGGTTGTCACGTTCAGCAATGGAGAATTCTGTGAGGGTGGATTTTGGAAGTATACGTTATGTGCCTGTGAAACCAAATTATTGTCAAGTTGTTTTAAATCACATTTTTTATCAAAGAGGCGTCGGTGAGTTTGAATAAATTTACATTGTTTGTCACGACTCACAAGGGAAGACGAACTGTCCTTTGTTTCCAGTTGGCAATTTCTTTTGATGATGTCTAACACCCCCCCCCCCCCTTTATTAATTTTACAATAATATTCAATCTTTTCAAATTTTACACCTCAAAATATGTGGCATAAAATTATTGACAGTGTTATAAAAACATTATTTAATGATTTTATCAATGATTTACTAACAAGTCATTTAAAATAACATAAAAAATTGGTACAATGATTCTTCATAGTTGTTAAAATTTCGATTCCGATCTTACGATTTTACGATCCGAAAACACTAAATCGATCCCGATCTTGTCAAAACTCCTTGGAAGGTAAAATCTTTATAAAATCATTAGGATCCCGAATCAATTTTCGATTTTACCGATCTTACAATATAGTCATATAACATTAATCTTGCACGTATCTTTGATAAGTTACGGTTTGAAATCATAATAATATTATAAAATAAATGTCAAGATTTATTTAAATATTCTTTGTGAGTAATCATGTCAAAACTTTATTAACATTTTAATCTTTGAATGCCTTTTTTCCTTTACTTTAGAGTAGATTTAAGCAATTTAGCTCTTATTATGACTAGGATGTGCTATCTTAGTTAAATGTTAAATAATTAACATTTGTTATGCTTATGTACTAGGAGTAGTGAAAGTTTTTGTGCTCTAAATTTTTATTATAATTTTTTATAAGATTTAAGTTTATTCATTGTGTATTTTTAATGATTCTTAAGAGGTAAAAATATTAGATGTTATTAATTTTCTTATTTTGTAAAATCTTACGATTCTCAATTCGATCCTAGGACTCGATCCTGAGGACTCTTTCATCGATCCGTTGTAGGATCCCGCTTTTAATAACCTTGAAATTCTTGACTCAATGAAGGATTGGTGTATTTAGTCCATCTCAGCTCATTGTTTTTTTCTTGTTTGGTTGATACTGGTCAACTCAATACAATTTGAGATTTAAAATGATAACTTTAAATGAGATCTTTTATTTTTTTTAGTATTAATGTATAAAACTTTATTAAAAATTCATTTTTCTCAATTTTTGAGATACAAAATTACTAATTAACTTTATATATTCAAGTTTTGCTAAAATATATATTTTTTAATTGATAGTAAGACTAATTTCCTTAATCTTTCTTATGACATAGATGATTTTAGGTAGAATTTTATTAATTTTAAATTTGAAGAACCTCTACTCACATAAACAACTATTACAAGCATTTTAATTTTGATTTTGATTTAAATTTTCACCTTTTTAAAATGATAAGAATCATTTTGTTTATAAAACAGTAACTTGACCTATAAAAAAATTGAAATAAAAGTCTAAAAATGAAATTTATTAAAATCCAATTCAAAGAACTATTCTCATCTTTTTAATATAAACAAATAATAATAGAAAATAAGAAAAACTTGGAATAAAACTATTAATTACTTTTTTTTTCCCGTGAACTTGAAGGGCCTTCTTTGGAGAACTTTAGATTTATATGGAACTCAAACTTGTATAGTTTGGATATAAACATTAATAAAATTTGGAGCTTCGTATGTAAGATTTAAAGCCAATGTCGAGAGAATATCACTATTCTAGTCCACTTTCTCTTGGTAAATCTTCAAAATAAATAAAAGCTTGGTGAAAACATATATATATATATATATATATATATTGCACCATAATAAGTAAAAACTAAATATTTTATATTTGTATTGCATATTTTTATTCCAAATAACACCGAATTAATGTGGTATTATATCATTGGTGGAATTGGGATTCTCTCAAGTGCATCGGAGAGTTCCAGACTTCCAGTGCATCTCCCATCTAATATGAGGTGGGGTCCAAAGAGATGGGTCCTATTGTGGGCCCCACCTCATATGAGATAAGAGATGCACTGAAACTTTTTAGTACATAGGAATAATAACGGGACGGGTTTAAGGTAGTGTGCCCTTTCCCTAACCCCGACCCCGTTTATATTTTCTGTCCCCAACTCCATCCCGTCCTGTTTAAAGGTTTATTCCGACTCCGTTTATAATCCCCAACTTTGCTTCGAAACTTGATTTTTTTTTTTTCAAAATAAGTTTTTTTTTTTTTGGGGTAGATAAATTAAAAATTTATTGTCAAAACAATCATTATAAAAAAAATAATGTGTATAATATAGAAAAACCTTAAAACTAATTTTATATAGTATGGTTTATTAGTAAAACTAGTATATATAGATATTTTTTAAAAATTAATATATAAACAGGATATTATGACCATCCTCCAACCCCGATAGAGATTTCAAAGCCTTACCTCGACCCATCCCGACCCTGTTAATGGATGACCCATACCCGTTTCATTAGGGGCGAGGGCGAGTCCTTGATGAAGCAGAGCAAATTCTCATCCCTATTAGTATACTAAAAAAAATACATACCCTCGTTAGTGATATATTAACTCATATAATTAATGTAATACAATGATAAAACAATAAGACCACATCAATGTTACCTTGTTATATAGGATAAAAATAGGATACGATTATTCACACTCTCCAGTATGCTCTCACACTCCAAAAAGGTGAAATGTCATGAATTATGAATAGTGACTTTTCGAGTGCATAAGTAAAAGAAAGGAGCGAGAATAGCTCCTCCCTACAAGTTTATTGTAACAACTTCATTACATTTTTTGGAATAATGCTATATTCTCCAAATGGTCAGGTTAAAAAATATAAAGTGATAGGCGGTCTGTATAAACCTATCATAAGATTCACACCTTTGGAAAATGCATTTATACAAATATATATATTTGAGCAGTGTAATTTTTTCTTTCTTTTTGTATTATGTCACAATAATTATGAAAGCCAGTAAACACACGTAGGAATGATAATTTAACTTGGTTGAAAATTTATCTTATTTTATTTTAAATGATTAGCTCGATTTCTCTTATTTTATTTTAAATGGTTCACTCGATTTGAAATGATGGTACATATCCCCGATTATATATAAAATAAAAATTTGGTATATATAATTAATATTTATAATAATTTATTTTAGTTATTCATTAGAAACTTAAATAAATTTGATAGAGTTATATATATTTAAAAAATAAAATAACCCTATTCTAATTTTTTATTAACATTTTAATTTCTTATTTTTATACCTATAAAGTTTTTATTTAAAATATATTAATTATCATTAATTTAAGAAATAAATATTTAAAAATAAATAAAAATTCTGATAAAACTTGTCTCTAATTGTCACAGAATTTAAACGTATTTAAATAAATTTTATTTTATATTTTTTTCCAAAGGTAGTCCAAAAGGAAATCCATCCTGAAGTTGCCCCATTGTCATCTCAGAACCGGTAAAGTCAAACACATAATGTCAACTATAATTAAATCACATAATTGTCGTTGTTCAATTTTTTATAAACTGTCGTTATCATAAGATTGATGCCTGTAATAATGATCAACGGCTAACAAAGTCCACCTGGACTTCTGACACATAAGCAGCCTCACGTTTTTGTCGCTGACATGTCTTGGTACCATTGGGCAAAACACGTCGGTTCGTAATATGTCAGACAAAAAGTGCATATGATGTATACCTTTCCATGCTCAATCTTCAACCACATCATGGGCAATAGACTTCAAGATCATTGCCGCACGCGTGTACGAAAACTGAAAAGACCAGTTTGCCTATAGCTTAGTAGTTGCCCAATAAAGAGAGATGACAGCTGATTTGGCATATTTGTAATTTCACATAATTCAAAATCTTGCCAAATATAATTATACTTTATGTAATATTTAATAATTATATAAATTTTTGTTAATCAAAAAAAATTTATAAAATTATTATTTTATTATTAAAAATAATTACATTGATATTTTTATAATATCTAATAAAAATAAGAATCATCTGTAATTTTAAAAATACAAGAGTGATTAATGTAATATATTAATTTATTATTATTATTATTATATAAAAGATTTATTTAAAATTCTGACATAATTAGTATAAAACTTATATATTATTAGTATAATTTCAGAAAAAGTTAAGTGAAAAAAAATAAGTAAGATTTATATAATGAATTTTTGACTTGACCCGGGTAGTTTTAAAATTTATTGACCCGACCCGAGCCCTTTTAAACTTATTTTTCGGACCCAGGTAGTTTTTAAAAGCGTATAAATCTTATACACTTCTAAAAATTTACACTTCTAAAAATTTTTTTACTTGAAAAGCGTATAAAATTCTTACTCCTTTCAAAGGCGTATAAATTTGATACGCCTTTGAAAGGCTATAAGTGAATGAACGAGCAAGCAATAAAGAAGGCGATCGTTTTTTCTCTTCTCTCCTTTCATTATCCTGAGTTCTGCAGCTTCCCTTCCAACCTTGCTACTGTAACAGGTACATCAACAAAGCCATCAAAACAGGAAAGAAAAAAAAAAGAAAGAATAACACAAAGCAGAAACATATTGCTATATGGGGATATTCTGATACCAAAAAATTATCGACCAGAGTAAATTACAGTAGGATAAACTTTTGCTATACCATCAATTTGAGAAAGATTATTAGGTAAAACATCAACATTTAACCCCCAAAAATGATAAAAGCATCAACTAATAATATTGAGACTATAACTCACTGGCGTCCTTGTCATTGAACTTCGACCTGTTATCACCTGGAGACTGACCCACGAGCTTGAACCGAAATTTGTGGTCTGAAGAAGAATTTCCAGCACAACACCCAATCTTGCAGAAGTGATATGGGATTATTGAATATGGTAAAGCTGGTGATGATCTGAAGTGGATTACTGAAAATTTTGAGCGCATCTTCTTAAGTTACTGTAAAGATTCAAGCTTTGACTTCAGTATTTTTGAGATGAAACAAAGGGATGAAGACTTTCTTTTCAGAGAATGAGGAGGACTTCCAGAAGGTGGTATCGGGTTTGGCTTCTCTTCTCCGTGTATGATTCGAGCAAATAGGAAGAGCACAAGGCTTTGAGATGAGCTGCCGCTATATGAAACGACCGGGATGCTGTCGGAGATGTTTAACTTTGTGCCGGTGCATATGGCCGGAACTGACACCTTGGACAATTAGATCGCATCAAATTATAGATAGTTAGAGAAATCAGAAGAGCCAGCTGCGGTAAAGGAGGCTGATCTGGTGAGTGTTTTTCTTATGCCTTTTAAAAGCGTAAGAATTTTATACGCCTTTGAAAAGCGTAGGAATTTTATACGCTTTTCAAGTAAAAAAATTTTAGAAGCGTATAAGATTTATACGCTTTTAAAAACCACCTGGGTCCGGAAAATAAGTTTAAAAGAGCTCGAGTCGGGTCAATAAATTTTAAAACTACCCGAGTCGAGTCAAAAATTCTTTATATAATTATATGATAACACGTGCCTGTATTTAAAAGTGTCACGTGTCACCCACGACAAACACTTATTACAAGAAAGCAAGAACCACCGCAGCCCGGGGAAAGCGTGGCGGAGGACAACTAGACCTTCCGACCCCAACTTCTCGCCTACGTCAATTCCTCTAAACTGCAAGGGTATTTCAGTCAAACTACTTTTAATATACCCAAATTACCCCTGGAAGAAGTTGAAGGAGTTCTGTGACTTCCGTTTCTGAAATTCCCTCTCTCTCTCTCTCTCTCTCTCTCTCTCTCCTGATATGCTTTATGGTTGGGTGGTATATTCTCCGGCTCGATTCTCTCTCTGAAACAGTTATCACCACCAGGTCCACCACGTAACTCAACAATCAAAGAAGAGAGAGAGGGACAGAAAAACAGTTCTCCTATTTATTCTTGTCGTCCTTGCTGTTCATCAATGGCCAAACTTCTCTCCCACATACATATAAGGTGGTGTTTACATTTCTTTACATTCTTTCTTGTGTTTTCTTAATTTCTTCTCCATTTTTGTTAATTTGACTTGGAATCGTTCTATTCAATTTCTGGGTACTTTGTGTTTCTCATTTTTAACGTATTTATTATTATCATTTTTTGTGGGTTTCTTTTGACTATTTAATGTTGGGTGGTAAGTTTTCAATTTGTTGCTGTGTTTTCAACGCTACCATTTTTAGGTGGATAGGTGTAACAGCAAGACTTTGTGTATTTGGGGCTTTCGGGAGCTGGGATTTTTGTCTGCTGGGTATGATCCATTTCAATGTGTTTTGATCAAATTATCGTGTTTTTCGATCTGGGAATGAATATTTGATGCTTAAATACTTTTTTTTTTAATTACTCATCAATCCGGACTGTCAGAATTCTCAATTGTTCTTTAATGCCTTTCGTAACAGTTGAGTACAAGTGGGAAATGGTTTCTCTTATCAGTTTTTCTATTTATATCTTTGATGTCTGATTTGGTTGTTGGACAGCCGTTCAGTAACAGAATTGGGTCACAGAACCCATGGGAAGTGAAATGTGCTAGTGTTAGATAACGTGTACTTTCTCTTCATAGTTGTTCAATTATGGACCCAATCTGAGATTGTTATGATTTTTTTTTTGAAAGATGTTGGAGAATTTGGGTATCTATATAAAGTTAGATCAATCAATATTGTGTTGTATAGTTTCCATTATTGAGAAAATTTGCGTTTCAGCTCAAATTAAATTAGGGCCCAGTTTCTAGTAAATTTTCACCCTATTTGTCCATTTTGATAAAAGAAAGACCAGTTGTTGAATATAGCACATGTCCTTACACTGCATATTCATCGCTTTGTTGTTTAAAATTGTATCATCTGCAATGTGTAATTTTTGAAAGCCCACTGTGCGCTAGAAATCCTATAATTCTTCTAAAACAAACCATGCAAAAAACAGAACATCTTTTCAGGAGACGAATGAATATCCTCAAAAACTCTACAAATGAATCGATGGACATGGACCGAGACTCTACAATCCCAAAATGCACAGTTTTTACAAAAGTCTGTTTCAGCCTATGAGAGGAGACAAAGGCTCATTATGTGGAACTTTAACCTATATACACATACTCCCCACCCCAACATATGATAGTCCTCTTCCATACTTTACATCTGAAACTTTCTTGATGGAAGACGTGCTGAAGTGTTCGTCTCGTCTGCTTATTTGTTTCAGATGCTTTATTTCTGCCAATAATTATAACTTGCTGACAGTAGACTTGCAAATGCAGTGTTTTTGCTCCCCATGTCTATCAGAGATCTCTCAGTGGCCTATGATCTGTGATGGGTTTTTTTTGAATGGCTACTTCAACTGGTTTATGTTCACGATAAAGATGGCGATGATGATGTGGCATAGTGGTTGACAGTTCTGGAATCTGCTGCTAAATGGCTGTCTCTTAATGTTTTGATACCTAAATTGGAAACCTACTAACATGGAATAGAATAAATCAACCTTTCCAGAACAAGAGAAGTATCTTTTTTACTTGGCCTTGGCCCTTGACTAACTTCTCACCAGGATTTTAAAGAATCTGTCAATATCCTAACTGTTAAGATACCCCTCCAAAAAAGGGAAAGAAAAGAGATTGGAGTAAGTGGTGAGAGTATTTAAGTCATAAATTCTGAAAGTGAATATTTCTAGTAACCAAATATTATGGAGGAACTAGTTTTACCTCAAAGCCAAAAGCAGAATTTGCATACATCTGTTCGCAAATTTTTACCAAGTGGATCTCAGAAAGGTCTGTGGCTGCTTGTGCGAGAGGGTTCTCTGGCTGATGTAGATTTGGCTTTGGCATTACTGAAGAAGAATGGGGGTAATATCAATTCAAGGAATATGTTTGGCCTCACCCCTCTTCATATTGCAACATGGAGAAATCACATACCCATTATTAGGAGGCTACTTGCAGCTGGTGCAGATCCTAATGCTAGGGTATGTTAGTCTTCTCATCCCATAGCTTCATGATTCTAAATGTCAAATTCTTGATATTGTTTTTTAGATTGTGTCCATTGTTTTTTAAAATTTTCATGTTCTCGATTCTTCTGTAATTTGATGGTATAAATAGAGTCCTGACTTCTATTTTTGTTACTAGTTCACCTGAGTGAAAATAATAGGCTAATTAATCATGTTATTTTAAATGCAGTTAGAAAATGTTCTAAGTTTTTTAACTGAAACCCCTTTTTTCACCTTAACGGGTGGCCGAGTTTTTTGATGTCTATAAAATCAAAAGTGAAGACTCATATTATTCTGTGCAGTTGCTAGGAATTAGACCATTGGAAGCTGCTAATCCTCTAACAAACTGTATTTTGTTCACTCCTGCTTATTAGAGAGCATTTAAGGATTTTGTTTCCACTTGAATTACTTGACAGGAAGAAGGGTAGGTGATGTAGAAGACTTGAGGACTGAAAATGCTTTATTAGGCTTAGAGAGAGATGGAATATGTGAACATATAATATTTAATAAGTGAAAGCAGCTGACAGTTTAACTATTTAACTATTCTTAAGAATCTTAACAATAATAAGTGAAAAAAGTTGACTTGAGGTGAAAATGCTGAGATCACGGAACAGAGGTTGATCTTGGTGGTAAAGGGGTTGACAATAGATTCTGAATGACACGGGAATTATTTTTCCAGTTTTTGTTTTGCTTTAACCAGTTTAAATCGAGTTTTATTGCTTCTTGAATGACCATTATTTTCTTTTTCAGGATGGAGAATCAGGATGGAGTAGCCTTCACAGGGCTCTGCATTTTGGTCATCTTGCAGTAGCAAGTATTCTTCTTCAGTCTGGTGCTTCTAGCACTCTGGAGGACTTCAAATCTCGAACACCTGTTGATCTCCTATCTGGGCCCGTGCTGCAGGCTGTTGGGAGCGGAGATAGTAATTCAGGTATATTCTAGTGTTTTGACTCACGGCTACTAGTGCTCATAGTGGTTATTGCAAATCAGGTGCAACTTTGTGTAGGATAACCTTTGTGGCTCCTTGTGCATGTTTAGTAGCTACGGAGGTGTTTAGTTGGGGAAGTGGTGTGAACTATCAACTTGGAACGGGAAATGCACACATTCAAAAGCTACCATGCAAAGTTGATTCACTTCATGGTTCATACATCAGATTTGTTTCTGCTGCAAAATTTCATAGTGTAGCAGTCGCTGCTTGTGGAGAAGTCTACTCTTGGGGTTTTGGAAGGGGGGGGCCGCCTTGGACACCCTGACTTTGATATTCACAGGTAAAAGATTTTCTTATAAACTTAAAATAGCCAATCCTCTGAACAGAACTTCAGGTTTGACAGGAATTTTATGTCAACATTTTATTGTGTTTTGACTTTCAAGCTTTTTTTTTTTTGTTTTTCTAAAATCTTTGACATTAATTGTGGTTGGTTTGAAATGTGTCCTACATGTATATCCATGTTTCAGAAGAGTTTCAACAAATTTAATATTTGGATTTCATCATCATTCTTTCCAGGTTCAACCTGATGTCAAAATTGACATGAAACCTTGCACACACACTCCTTATATGTATATTCTACATATGCATGAATATCTAATTATGTAAGGGCAGATCGAGAAATTTTAGTTTGGGAGGAGGAGGGGGGGGGGGGGGGGCACAAATTGAAGGTATTAAATTTATGAGGGTTCATATGAATATATATAAAAAATTGGGGGGGTGCCAAGTCCTATTTTGTTAAAATATTTTAACAAAATTAGTGGTAAAAAATACAATATCAAAGTTTTTGGGGGGCCATGGCCGCGACTTGTCCCCCCCAATCCAGCTGGTGGTATGGATTCCATTCATCCTCATTATGCTCTTTTCTTCTTAAAATTAAAGCATTGATGTCTAAAAAAGTAGATAAACTTTTTTGGTTGCAGGTATAACTCCCTTGTACATAAAGGGAAAAGCTCAATTCCAGTATTTAAATATATGAAGCCAATTACCATTCCATGACCATAAATATTCAAACTTTTTAGATGTTTCTAGTTTTGTTGAAGAACTAGTAGAACCACAAATCAAATGCTTTTTATGTCCTCTTTTGCAGCGGCCAAGCTGCAGTTATCACGCCCCGAAGGGTGACTTCTGGCTTAGGGGCCCGCCGGGTTAGGGCCATTGCAGCAGCTAAACATCACACTGTTGTTGCAACAGAGGGTGGGGAAGTGTTTACTTGGGGTTCTAATAGAGGTAAATGTTTTGGGTATTTGACTATATGTGAATCTTGAATTCCCCAATAAATGATTTCATTGTAATCATGATGTCCAGATCTACATAACTGTAGAACATCCACTCACAATATTCTTTTTGCTTAGATGAAAAGGAAGACAATCAGAATCGTTGTAGATGTTATCAGATTTTTTTCCCATTTTAGCTCAATATGAAAATGAAATATAGGGATAAACAACCTTTTTTTATTTTTTATTTTTAAATGCAAGCAGTTTTCTTCCCGAAACTTATTTTTACTGAAGAATTGACTTTCTAATGATATTCTGCAGAGGGTCAACTTGGCTACACTTCTGTGGACACACAACCCACACCTCGGAGAGTTACTTCCCTAAGGCCAAAAATAGTTGCTGTTGCTGCAGCAAACAAACACACTGCTGTAGTTTCTGAATCTGGTGAGGTTTTTACATGGGGCTGCAACAGAGAGGGTCAGCTTGGTTATGGCACCTCCAACTCAGCTTCAAATTACACTCCAAGGGTGGTTGAATGCTTGAAAGGCAAGGTTTTCATTGGCGTTGCAGCAGCAAAATATCACACAATTGTTTTAGGAGCTGATGGAGAGGTAAACTTGAGCAGATTCACTACTACTACTACTAGTAGCAGTAATAGCAGCAGCACTATTACTGCTTCTATTTACTTGGTAATCGTGTTTGAATATGCCTGGCAGGTATTTACTTGGGGTCACCGACTTGTTACTCCAAGACGTGTTGTTATCTCTAGAAATATAAAAAAAAGTGGGAGCATTCCCTTGAAGTTTCATCGGAAGGAACGCCTTCATGTGGTTTCTGTAGCTGCAGGGATGATACATAGCATGGCTCTCACATATGATGGTGCATTATTTTATTGGGTTTCCTCAGATCCTGGTCTTCGCTGCCAGCAGGTTTTGACTGAACTTATTGTGTCTTTTGACTCGTACTTTCCCTACTGAAACATTTTACAACTTACACGTAAACCCTTTTTTTTTTTGTGGGGGGGTTGTTATGTTTAGCTGTATTCACTTAGTGGAAGAGCTATTGTGAGTGTTTCTGCTGGGAAGTACTGGACTGCAGCAGTTACAGCTACAGGTGATGTCTATATGTGGGATGGGAAGAAAGGAAAGGATGAGCCACCCATTGCGACTCGGTTACTTGGTGTAAAGAGAGCTACTTCAGTATCAGTTGGTGAAACACATTTATTGATTATTGGTTCTCTGTATCATCCTGTCTATCCTCCTAATATTGTCAGTGATACTCAGAAGCTCAAGCTAGAAGTTAAAGACGACTTAAATGAGTTATGTGAAGATTTTATGTTTAATGATATTGAGTCTGATAAAATCTTACCCAGTGAACGACCGGATGATGTTGGGAACAGGCCCATACCAAGCCTAAAAAGCCTATGTGAGAAAGTGGCAGCAGAGTGTTTGGTGGAGCCTCGAAATGTGATACAACTGCTTGAAATTGCAGATACACTAGGAGCAGATGATCTGAGGAAGCACTGTGAGGTATTTTCTCTGATGATCTGTGTCCTTATCGTTGAAAGTTGAAATACTTGCATTTTCCTTTAATAAGTCCCAGAATACTGCTTATAAGAAAGAAAGAAAAAAATCTCAGGACTATGCCATTATTCAATGCTGCCGTCCAAACATCTGCTCTTTAGATGACTTTTTTGTGACCAAACTCTTAAAAATTTGTAGTTGTGCATAGCTTTTTGCATTCTAAATGTTTTTCTGGCTATATTTTGTATAACTCAATGAATCATGAAGCTTGTTTGTAAATCCATGCATTTTTACCTACTAGCACTTGCTCATCTGGTTTTAGTATTGTGTGGTCAAGGGATTTATCCTATGTTTGAGTCTCTGTAATGACACTCGTATGCACACACAAAAAAAGTGGGGAAAATCGCTCATAGGGAAGTATCAATAATAGGAATTTTATTTTTTTTAAATTTGTACTTCAATTTTGCCAACTTGTTTGCCTAACTTAGTTCAGTTAGGTGTTAAACCTTGGTGACTTACTGTTGGTATACATTTTTTTTTTAATAAGTACTGTTGATTTACATTTTTATTCATTGTGATGGACAAATGGAGAGTTTATGGAAAGAAAGAAATAGAAGAATTTTTGAAGGGGTGGAAGCTTCCCTTGGGCAGTTTAAAGACATTTTTGTGAAAACCTTTTTCTTTTGGATTAAGGAAGAATATCCTATCTATTTAGATAGGCTTATGGATTTTTTGAGGGATCTTAGGCTTTAATTGATGTAGCCGGTCCCTTTTATTGTTCTTGTGGGGTGCCTTTCTTAGGTCCCTTTTCTATTTATATATTTCACATTTACTGATAAAATAAAATAACAAAACTCAGTTGGGTCCTATAC
The DNA here is from genome assembly GCA_008638375.1 of Nyssa sinensis. NCBI lineage: Eukaryota > Viridiplantae > Streptophyta > Magnoliopsida > Cornales > Nyssaceae > Nyssa > Nyssa sinensis. The sequence continues at coordinate 38,005,051 of CM018050.1, forward strand.
TTCTATGTAAGACATTAATATTGATACTGCTTTCTTGTTTGTGTGCAAAGAACATGTGAAGGTTGACATCCCTTGGTGGAAGAGTATTATTATTGTTGTTCAATGTTATGTATAGCATCAAAAGTTCATGTGGTTACTTTCAACAAAGGACAGACACTGTTCCTTGGCTAAATTTTATTTATATATACCTATGGGATGCCACATGGCCATCAGAATTGGACACCCAGCAGAACTGCTGGCTCAAGGCTTAATTGGGCTAGCTTATAGTTGAATTGCTCAAAGATGTAACCTGCCTTGCCTCGTCTGAATAGGGCCATTTTCTTTCTTTCACCCCCCCTTCCAAATAATAATAATTGGTTAATTAATGAAGTGTGATTTGTATGATTTGAACCCAAGTGGAGAGAAAAGAAGGAATCCAATTTTTTAATTTTTTTGTGAAATGGATAATCCATTTACCAGTTAATTATACTATATGCCCATAACTTATGATGTTATTCTACTTTTGTTTTCATTAATTACACGAAAATAAGTATTGACATGCAACAAAGTAAAATTGTTTATATATACAAAGAACGATATGCATGTGTGGCTATGCATACCACACAGATCGCAATGAAATTGTCTCATTTGTAATTGCAATTAGAGGTAAACAAATGGGAAAATATCTATCCTTGTACATATTCCCTAAATGTATACTCAACCAAATATATGCATGCATGCATTTATCTAATTAGTATAGAGATTACATTGTGCGAGCTGTATGAAATACATGGGTAGTGTGAAAATAATTAAAAATAAGGTGCATCTGTAACATCTCATTGCAGACACCAGCAGTTTAGCTTGTGTGTTATCTCTAGCCATGATAAAAGGTTGATGTGCAAGGTTCAAGATCTAGGTGGGATATGGTTGTGTTTTGTAGTTGTCAAAATAAAGAAATAAATAAGCATTTCTAACATTTCAATATGACCATCTGATGACCGGTGAGCTCTTGACTCGACGACCTAGTCCCTTTAAGGGATCAGCATTAGGTTCAGGTCTTATAACCATGGATGCAAGGTCTGGGTGATCTTGGGCAACAACATATGTTATTAATTTTAACTGCATTAAATGTTTACATATTTGTGTAAATTAGTGTTGCTTATGAATTATGAAATAGGACAACTATCAAAATCCTTTAGTTTATGGAGTCCCTAGATTGTATCTCTAAACCTTGTCTACTAAATAAAAAATATATATGATAAAGTATATTAACAAAGAAAACGGGCGCTAATGAAATGGTGCACCAAAGTTCATTAGATCTTAAATTGAAAATAGAAATATGGGTTCACTTCCACTTTACTTGCATCACTGATGAAGTTATGAACCGAATATCAAAAGAATAGAGTGGTTTACAGTTACACCAGGCATGTGCCTTCCAAAAAAATGCACGACTCTCCTATGTTACCAACAGAATTTGTATCGTTTTTGTGCCATTTGTCGTTTATTTGTTGAGAGGTACACACTGTGCTAGGGATAATAAATGATTGTAGTTGGATCAATTTTGGTTTAAAGGATCATGTAATAGATTGCCTCTTGCATCTGTATTGCTATGTTATTGTTCCATTATCATGAATACAATGTTCCATATTGCTACTACACTACCTATCAAAAATAAAATAAAAATGTTCCATATTGCTACATTATTTTTTGAAGGTTAATGATTATATCCTACTTATAGAAGTTGTTTCAAAAACGTGCTGCAGGATATTGCTATTCGCAACCTTGATTATATTCTTACTGTCTCTGCTCATGCTATTGCTAGTGCTTCATTAGATGTTTTAGCTAATCTTGAGAAAATGTTGGATTTGAGGTCATCTGAATACTGGAGTTACCGTCGGCTCCCAACCCCAACAGCTACTTTTCCTGCAATTATTAATAGCGAAGAAGAGGATAGTGAGAGTGAGATTATTAGGTCACGCAACAACCACACAAAAAAACATACCTCAAAGAAAGAGAGAGACCTGAGATTAGATTGCTTCCTACAACTCAATGATGATGTGAATCAAGCCATTTGCAAACAAGTCCGTGCTTTGGGGAAAAAGTTGCAGCAGATTGAGATGCTCGAAGATAAACAGGCTAAGGGGCATCTTCTTGATGACCAGCAGATTGCAAAGCTCCAGACAAGGCCAGCTCTGGAGAACTCACTTGCTGAGCTGGGTGTTCCAATTGAGACAATGAATTCAAAATCATCTTCTTCAGTTTTTTCAGATGGAAAAGGGAGTAAAAAGGCAGAGGAATCAAGAAAACAGAGGAGAAAGAGCAAACAAAAGGCAGCACAAGGAGAATCGGAATCTGGTACTTGTGGGATTGGTCTTGTACAGAACCCTGTGAAGGGTTTCTTGGATGTTGAAATATCTGAAGTCAAGCATAGGGTGAGGTTTCAAAACTTTCATTTCTATTAGAACTTCAATAATAAAAAGTATAAATCCTTTCTATCAAGTAAAGAGTAGTCTTTATTCATCAAGATTTCATAGAAATATTCATTGATAGGCTTATGCTAGATGTATAATTGAAAATTAAAAAATGATAGTTGTACATGGGTAACATCAACCTTAGGTAAGGTGTATGGAGAAATTATTCATTCTCGGATGGCCAAAAGTTGAACTAATTGTTAGTGGTGAAAATTTGTAACTAAGAGAAATTGTAACAAAACTTTTGAACTAGGGAGGTGATTTTGAACCTCCATCCTTGTGTCCTGTGTTGACTAAGCAACAGCCTGATCTTTATGACAGTGACCAAATTGTCCAATATTACGGTGTCTTAAGCAGCCACTTATAGATGGTAATTGCCTTGTTTTGAGTCGAACATTAAGATGCTACTCCCACTTCCAGTTGCTGTATACTCTATTTCAAACATTTTTCTTGACTCTACCATTTGACCCATCTCAAAATTTGATGTTGCAGCTACTATCTTCATATTGGTTCAGCTTTGCAAGTTCTACCTGATAGGAAAAATGGCTTTCTTGGATCATCAAATTATCACATTCTCAAGTTGCATTTGTTTGAATTGATTTGCTGAAGACACACACACACACAGATATATATATATATATATATATAGAGAGAGAGAGAGAGAGAGAGAGAGAGAGAGAGAGTTTGCTGCAAGCAAGCTAGTAATAATTTCAGAGAGTAATGAACAAAAAATTGAATTTTATATTTTTTGTTTATTGTTGAATTGTGTTGCTTGGTAGGAAGACAACACAAATTTTGAAGCTACTCTGGCCAATCAAGGCACCAACGAGTCTCCGTTCTGCACTAAGAAAGAACCCGCTGGCGCTCAGGGAAGCAGGAGTTCATTACCAGCAGCATCTAAGAAGAAGAAAAAGAAAGGTGGGCTTTCTATGTTCTTGAGTGGTGCTCTTGATGACATTCCTAAAGATGCTGTTACACCTCCAACGCCCAAAAGTGAGGGGCCTGCCTGGGGTGGTGCTAGGATTTCGAAAGGACCCACCTCTCTCCGTCAGATACAGGATGAGCAGGGCAAAATCAAGGAGAATCTGCCCACCAGGAGCAAAGATCAGGTGGAAGATCTTTCTGTGGGTAGAAGTGGGGCGAAAATTCAGTTGAGTTCATTTTTGCCTTCCAAGCCAATCCCTGTGGTCTCAGCTCAAACATCACAGGGGTCTGATGGAGAAAGAAGCACACCTCCTTGGGCTGCTTCTGGGACTCCACCTCTTCTTTCTCATCCATCTCTTCGGGACATCCAAATGCAACAGGTCTGGGAATATAACTCTCCTTTCTATTTGGTGTGTGTGTGCATGCGGGTTCATGTCCGCATGTGACACTTAATAATGCATATTTGAAACTTATACGAATGAATCAAATTCAAATATAGAAATGAGGTCGCCGAAGAGATGAAAATAGAAAATATTAAAAAGTTGGTGTTGATCTAAATTGTTTATGGCTGTAACCTGTGAGACATATATATGCCTGTTTGGATCCTTTTTTGAACATTATCTTTTAGAAAACGAACAAAAAACACATAAGACATGTATGGTCCATGCAAATTTTGCACAAAATTGAAGGAATGATCTGGACAACAGGAACCTGGATCAAATAAATAGAAAAACCTACAATTTTTTTTTTTTTTTTTTTGGGGGGGGGGGGGGGGGGGGGGGGGGGGGGGGGTGGGGGGATGGATTATGCTGCTTTAGACAGAAGGCTCAAGTCGGAGTAAGAGGGCCACCACTGATTTCATAGCGCATACCGTCAGGCAACACTGCTGCCGCACTCTGTGGTTCTGGCAACTATGCTTTGTGTATGTTGTTCTTTTCAAAGCAAATTTTGACCTTTTCTTCCAAACATGCTTCTACTTCTACTTTTCTAGGGATATAAAAAATAACTTCCAGCTATTACAAAAGAGCAAGCAGAAAGATACTGTACCCTTAATGTTTGTCCACTCTACTTGCAACTCCACATCTGAATTGTTGTACTGTGCCATGTGATAAACTGAATTTTTGAAATTTCACTGGTCTTTTCTAAAATTTTTCATCTGCTAAAGTTTCTCCACATCTGAATTGTGGTACTTTGCATGCCATAAATTGATTTCAATTTCACTTCTCTTTTTTTAATTTTTTTTCGTCTTTTAAAGTTTCTCTCTTGTGATTGTCTTGAAGCAGGTAAAACAACATAATCTTTCCCAGAGTCCAAAGACAAGAACAACTGGATTCTCTGTTGCCACTGGTCAGGGCTCGCCGTCAGATTCATCTGGTCCAAACCGCTGGTTTAAACCAGAGATTGATGCACCCTCATCAATCCGTTCAATCCAGATTGAGGAGAAGGCTATGAAGGATTTCAAGCGCTTTTACAGTAGTGTTAAAGTTGTGAAAAGACAGTTTTAAGAAAGTAATGCTCTGACTGGTAGCAACTGTGGTTCGTCTCCGTTCCCTTTTTCCTTTCTTCTTCTTTCATTCATTTTTTTCTTATCTTTTATTTATTTATTTATTTTTATTTCATTCAATGCACTGCTGTAAATTCTCTGTAGAGATGGTCTTACTGTATAGTCTTATCTTTTTTAAAAGGTAGTTCGTCTTCATTCTCTTTCATTTTGCTCAAAGTGAATTTATGTCTGATCTTGTTGGTGCATTCTATGAATATATGTATAATTGTTTCTTCATTCTCTTTCTTATGAATCTAGCTTGCAGTAGTATGGACTGTCCATAGGCCCTGTTTCACAGTGAGTTTGATTACATTTGTACATGATCTTGTAAGTTGTTAAATTCATTGTTCATAATATTTCTAGGGGATGTTGGATATTCTTGGTCCTGAATTTGAATTGCCCATTCTACGTTTTTTCAAGCATTATAATATGGAAATTCATCTTCTTGAATGACACTGTTTAGGAAAATGGTGGACTTGAATAAACATTTTTAAGGCAGCTGCTTCATCCCTCCCATCAAACCATCCAAAGGGCCAAAGAAGAACTCAAGAAGTTGAGAATGAAGCTGCCAACAAGATCAAATCATAGAAGTTCCAATGAATCGAAGAAAACTTGAAGAAATTAAACATCACTCTTCTGTAAGAAATTCTATGTAAGTGCAAAAGTTGCATTGTAGATTAAGTTGAAAAGTAAAAGTATCAACCATCTTAACTGGTAAAGTCTCTAGATAAGCAATTTCATGAACCACCACCAATACATCTTGTAGTGGATTTTTTTTTTCTGGTCTTCTATTGGCCGGGTCGATTCAAAAACTTCCTGTCTCTTGATAGTCGTAAACCTGAAATTAAATCCCACCTTTATCTATTTGGAGGTTTATGGGTAACCTAACAATTAAACCAAAAAGACTTAGAAAAAAAAGGATTAAGTTGAAAAATCAGAGTTGTAAATCATTCCATGAAGTACAATTTCCTTGTGCATACCCTTTTTGACTATAAATGGCCAAGTGTTGTGTGCATTGAAGCAGGGGTAGTTGACAGTGTGGCAGGTTCCAACCAATGCATAACTCCATTACTTCATAGTTCATCATAAAAATCCCCCTTAATGCTTGCATCCAGGAATCTAGGAGAGTGGGTCGCTGGGTTCGTCACCATTGTTCACCATATGAATTATCACCTCTATAACAGAGTCCTACTACGATTCTTACCTTCAATTTTCTACTTCTCAAAAATAGTTTTTACTTTATACTACAGTATTCACAAGACTCTCCCTTCCCACCATAGCAAGCTGCCGGAAAATATATAAAATACTTCATCATGGGTCTGTACTCTGTAGTCTCAAACCAAACAAGAAAACCAAGAGGAATCCTTTGGAACTAGCAGCATGGAGGAACAATATTGTATCAGTTATGAATCAAATAGAAGAAATCAGAGATAATTAGCTTAATGCCTAGAGTTCTTACTTAAGTTTGTAACTCTGAAAACTTTGTTAACATATATTGTATCTAGATATAGATTTAACATACATTGTATTGAATCTTCACCGAGCCCCTCTTTTCATACTTAGGTTTGACCTTCCATTTTGGTTAATTCCACCAGCCTATAAATAAGCTCCATCGTATTCAGTTTTGATCATCGAATTCAATATACTTATTCTTTCATTTTTCTCTCTATTCTCTTATCAAACTTCATCTTTTTCTTAAGAAAATATTATAGATATTGCCTTTCTCATTCTTAGACACAATGAAATGGGATCCATTATTCGACTGATGCTCCTATTACACTCGTAGTCTCTGAAGTACGAGAACCAACTATGTAGCATCTACATTTGAACCTTGAATTTTCTTGATTCCCATTCAGATAAGAAGTTCAATAAATTGAGCTATTTTTATAGCATGTCTTTTTAAAGTAAGAGTCAAATTCGTCCATTGTTTTTTTGTCTTGTTCCATTCACTTGAAAGTTGGATCCCTCCACTGTATCTAGAGTAACAAATAGGAGTGAGAAATACATTATGACTGACGTATAACATTTGCCTTTTCCTAATTATGTCAAAATAGGTTTGTCATAAAGATTAAGTTTTAATTTTTCAGCTCAAGGGTCCAATTAGAATGACTTTTGAAACTTTGGGCTCTTAATAAAAATTCCAAAAATTGAAGGCCTTGCACAGGTGGTATGCCACCTATATCCCCAGTCCTTGTAATTTTTCTCACTCTAAAACATTTTTGGGTGGATAAGGTCAGACAAATATTAAACATCAACCGACTGTAATTAAGCAAAGGGTTAGGGACCCCCACAGTGAAACCAATCATGTCAGTTCCCAATAAGAGAGAAAGTGGGTGGGACTCAATTGCCAACAATATAGTCACAAAGAGCCATGGATCTTCCAACCCTAATTGGCCAAAAGAAGGGGGGGGACAAAAATTAGTCTGACATGCATCAAGTGAACAATGATCCCATTTCCTTTCTCTTTTTCTTTTCCATTGAAACCTAGGGGCCCCCTTTATGATATGTAAGAGAGAAATGAGAATTGAAAAGAAAGGAAATAGAAAAAAGAAGAAAAAACAAAAAGGCAGGATTGGAAATGTAGTTGGCTCATTTGAGGAAGGTTCAGAAAAGTAAAGGGTGAAAAATTGAATTTAATGTGAAATCCCCATGAAGAACAGGAATTTTTTTTTTTGTGGAAATCACAATTATTTGAAGCTAATGATTTGACTTGCTAACGTGTCGTTTACGCTTCGTATTCTCCAATGATTTGGTAATTTTGATCCTGCTTACCAAAAAATAAAAAATCTTACAACAGTTTATGCAACAGTGGTTAATTGAAAATTAGAGGAATGCTAGCGACATTCAGTCTTCGCAATTTCATTGGTGCGTGCGGGTCATACGTGCACGCATCACATACTTGCCTAACTTGTACGCACTAGTAGATTGCGAAGATCCTAGCATCGCGAGTGATGAAAGTACTCCTATTAAAGTTATGTCATTGTCTTGTCATGTGGCAAAAAGAAAATGCAAACTTGCATATCAATTTTCAATGATGTTGAAAATGGCACCTATTCTCACCACATATTTTTTAATTCAGATGTTCTCTCCTTAGGCTTAAAGTTGGGGGATTTATTGGTAGAGGGAAAGTTAACTCCTGTTATGTAGATTCAGATCCAAAAAAAAAAAAAAAAATGACATTACCTATCAAACTCTTACAACATCAAATAAACAATTATGACAAAATGGTATTTAGAAAGGAAAAAAAAATGTAGTGCTTCACAATTTACTCTTTAAGATGTACTGTGATCCAACTAAGATTATTGGGCCTACAATATCAAATATCCATGTTAGGGTGTTTTCCATTTATTTTGTGAAGTTGAATTGAACAGCCTTAATACATACATATACATATACTGTACGTGCATATATATATATATATATATATTGAGTTTCCTCCCAGATTCAAAGTAAACTTAAACATGATGATCCTCTATTAATATTTAATGCTTTTTACCAAGTTCAAGTTCAGGTTTGGTATGGTAAGAGTAGCCTAATTGGTCAATCTCTTACATTTTGTCTAACTTTTTCTTTTTTTTAACTGAGTTTGGTGTGTTTGGAAACTCTCACTTCATATATAAAGGTAAATGCGTGTACATATACATACATACATATATATATATATATATATTTACACACACACATGCACGCACACAAGTGGTGGTGCTGAGATCATGCTTTGATGAGGGGCGGTGACACTTTTGATTTCCTGGTGGAGATATCGTCTTTCTTGTTGTAACTTTTCTAGCGAGTCCAACTTTAGTTATATTAAATGGCAGTTGGGCAGGCACAGGTCCTCTTGGTCCTCCTCGTTATTTTCAGTGCTCTTTAATTTCCTCAGAGATGGCCTGTAAAAGTCTCAGCACTCTCTGCCTCCTCTTAAAGCTCTAGAACAAGACAACATCATCCCTCCAAAACCCACCAGCTTTTCATTTTTTTATGCATAAAATGACCTGTCTATCATGTGTTTTTCCACATGTATATCCCTTTCTTTATTTATTTTCCCCTCTCTCTCTCTCTCTCTCTCTCTCTATTTGATACCATTTGATATGTGTATGTGTCTAAGAGAGGAAAATTGAGGTCTTGAGCTCTTGCAGCCTTGTGGGTTTTGATTGTAGAATCATGAGAGAGGGAGACAGAGGGAGAGAGAGATTTCTTGAAGAAGGAAAAGGTGGGTTTGGAATGAAGTTTGATCCAAGATCTTTCCATTTGCTCATCTCCTTATTGTTTCTCTTCAAACTTTTAATCCGGGAGAATTCATGGACTGATCTCGGACCAGGCTTCATTCCTCACACCAAGCTTTCCTGCAGAAACCATAGATATATATTTCTTAAGCCAAGTCACATCCTGATCAAAATCAAGTCGTACTTTATCAAGTTTTTGTGAGTAAACCCAGAAAACAGGTAAGCTGTCATCTATATATCATGCATCCTGATCAATCATTTATAGAGCACACCTTAATTTATAGTTTGTTTTGATCTTCATGTAGAAATATAACTGTCCATTTAGTGGTTATATTTCTATATATATATATATATATGTATATGCTGCATATAGTAGGATATATATCAAAAACCCTATATGACTTACCCAGAAAAGGAAAAAAAAATACATATGTATCTGTTTGCCGTTATATATAGCTGACACCTTTGTCATTATAAATCTTATTTCAATTCATTTAGGCTTTTCATTCCCCTAGTAGTATGTGAATGTTGGGAGGATATATATATGTATATGTATATATATACAACCTCTCTCTCTTTGTTTGTGTATGCGCTGAACAATCTTCTTGAGCATTATTTGTCCCACATATTAACAAATTAACTATATAAATTCTGTTTCTATTATCCACAGATATACGATATGTATGCATTTCATCACTTGGGTCTTTTATCCTTAGTTCTTTTCATTTATGCACCATTGCCAATTCCATTGCATGGAGCCCCAAGACTTCAATTGAGTATTTATTCACATGAATATATGGTTTATCAGCTCAAGATTTTAGACTACACAATCAAATTACAGGAGTTTCAGTGAAAATCAATTTTCGAGATGGTAGGAAAGTCCTAATTGATGTTGTATCACCCTACAGTGCATGCAGCCCCAAGGTAGGCATCCACTTGGTCATACATGGCCTTTATGACTGGACATCCAGAATATCTTGGGACAATCCTGTCATTTCATAGTTTATAATCTCCTACCCTCTTAGTGATGACTGTGTCCTTCTTATAGATCATATGCATTAATGTATACATGATTTAGTTTTGTAACATCGTACGTCTACTAGCCTCTTTTTTTTCTTTTTCTTTTTTAGAGATATGCTACGGAAATTTATGACGGTCAAATTTTCTCACATCTCACCGTTCATATATTTCACACAAGTGCGTAAGATGAAAGAGTGAAATATACGAACGATCGGATGAGCAAAGATTTAACCGCTGCAAAAGTTTGTAGCATTCTTTTTGGTGAGTATGTGAAATGTACTAACCTCTTTTGGTTAAGCATCACACCATCAATTGTTTGTAAGCCAATCATATGATGCCATATAACTGTACTGACAGTTGTTGCAGCCCAAAACAACATTACTTGTTCAATTGAGATGAAGCATAATTCTTTTAATATTTTGACAAATGTTCATAATGAAATAATGAGGAAAAATAGAAGGGATTGTCAAGTATAACAAGGACTTGTTCATTTCATTGCTTCAAATACAAAAAGCTATGAGAACAAGATCAAGAGAGACATGGGTAAATGTCACTCAATGCAAAAGGAAAGAAACTAAGTTTCATATGCTATGTATGTTTGTTACGGTCTGAATTCTATAAGGAATGTCTATGAAGGGAAAATCTTTGCAATGTGTAGGAAAAAATGGCTGCCAGAAGTATCTAAATTTTAGAAGTAAAGGAATTTTTTTATTTTGAGAAAAAAAAAATATGAAGGAAAAAGGAACTTTAAAAGCAAAAGTAACTTGCAATTTCAAAAAATGCTTTAGAAAGTTAGTTTTATTTTGAAAGTTGGTTGTAGGTAGAATGCATGACTCAATTCTTGAGTAACCTACTGGCTAAAATTATTAAGGAAAATGTTACGTATTTTCATTTATATTCTCAGTATAATGTGATATCATGTAATATTTTTGGACCTCACATGATGTGACTTTTAAGAGTATCACATAATCACACCTTGCATCATAGGCACAAATGAAAATAAAAATTAGAGAAACTTTTTTTAAACAGGACTGATATATCACTATGGTAGTTTGTTCTTTCAATATTGTCATATATGTGTGTTATGACTCAAAACTTTCAGTAAGCAAGATGGCACACATGATAGTGTTATTGAGACTTGATATCTCCAGATTAAAGTTATATAACATTACTCAATCATCAAAAGTTTCTTTTGTCCACTCCTATCGGATCAAAGGCAAATGCTTCTGGGACCTTAAAGTCCATCAATCCTGCAGCTGGTACTGGCGAAAGATCTGAATCTAAGGGAGAGAGCAAAAAAAGTTCTTCCTTCACACAATTGGAAATGGTGAAAGTAACTTCCTATGGTGAAAGATTTATGGCGCGCAATGCTTCATACTAAGGCCCCAAGTTCAGTTGTGGTTTTCCACTGTTTGCAGGGAAAAATCCTTCAACTACTCTGTCCTAAAATGGGCTCTTGTTGCTGCTGCTACAAAGAGCAACTGGAACGAACCGAAAAGAGGCTTGGAAATCCAAATCTGCACCCCCTCTTTGCAGGCATTAACACTTCCACAAAGACTTACTTATGTCTTGTTCTTATTTAACAAACTTATAAAGTGTAAGTATTAAATATAAACTTACACAACATGGATGAAATTTGTTTTTGGAATACCGACAAACAAAACTGCAAATGCAACACTATGTCTATGTCATAGCCCACAAAGATGTGGCAGACCGTAAAGCAAACCCAAAACTTCTTTAATTTTGCCCCCTTTCACATGCATGGTCTCGACTATATGAAAATTGACTAGTACCCGAATAATCCGAATACATCGTTTAGATGTGTTGATTGCATGTGCCTTGTATTTCATTCAAGCACGCATCTAACTATTTTTTTTAATCAACAAAAAAAAAAATTATTGATGTAAAATATGAGAATACAAGGAGTATAGTACAAAATTACGGAAAGTTAGGACAAACAAATTTCATTCCAACTAAATTGGCACCAAACCTGAAACACATTACATGCAATCACAAAAATCAGAAAAAAAAAAAAAAAAAGACCCATGGACACAAGAAATTGGTCATTACCAACAATCGGTACAGAAAAAACTCAAACTCGAGATACTTGAATTTTATTCTCTACATTTTTACCGTTCAGTCACACCTCCGGATAATACTTGTAAGACATATCAAACGAAATGTGACATGTGTTAAAATAAGAAATATAATATCATAGAGAATTCAAATGGTAATGTTTTGTTTTTCAATTGTAATTTTATTAAATTTGTCTAAACTTCGGTTGGGATTAAAAATATTAATTATGCAGTACAAATTTTTTTTATTATTTTATTTTATATAATAAGAACAAGATAAAGAAAACCTACAAATCAATTAGGTGACAAAAATGATCACTTACACAAGAAATCTTATCACTTTATGATGTCATGAAAAAAATAAAAGAAAAATAAAAAAACTTCGTGAAATCTCTACTAATAAAAACTTAACAAATTTCTACCTTGCTAGAAATTTCATGTTGATGAGGGAAAAAAATAACCCCACCATTACAAAGGCAACACATGTACCCCAATGTTAACTATCTCTCTCTCTCTCTCTCTCTCTCTCTCTCTCTCTCTCTCTCTATATATATATATATATATACACACACACACGTGTGGAAGATGAAGTCGTCTAGTTAGGGAAAGAATCATAATAAACCCATAACTTGTTAGGGAAGTTTGGTCTTCTATTTTAATAAGAAACTACCATGCCTATGGACTTTCAATCCTTATAAATAAAGACAGCAATATGCTTAATACAATTTTTTATTTTTATTTTTAAACACTATTCATGTCGTAAAGATTCAAATTTCACAATTGACAATAGCATTACTTTAATAAATAATTATTAGTAATCGACAAAATTAAAATAATAGTCATGGCATTCCGAAATTATACAACAAACTTAGAGAGAAGCTGATAATATTTATTTCAAATTCATTGTAAACAAAATATATATATATATATATATATATCAGGAGTTCTGATTCATCATTTTGATTTTGGCTACCATGTAAGATTTTTCTTAGCAATATATTTTTCAAAATTTTTGTCTTAAAAAATATATTTTAAATAATGCATACATCAATTGTGATATGCTGTTAATGCAATACAACTTATACTATCACATTATTTAAGACTCACTTTTGGATTTTTCTTTTTTATAAAGCATAGCATTGCTTGATATAATTGCTATATGGCAAAGAAGAACTTACCAGCCGCAATCTAGGCAAAATTACTGGACCATGTAATATCCCAAAAATACTAATGTTTTTTTTTTAATAGCCAAAAATACTAAAGTTGTAGTAGCATAACATGCATATATTTCATTATTTATAATTTTTTCTCAAAAAAATTGTTATTTTCACAACTACAAAAAATTACTTCTATAATCCTCTAACAAGTGGAGCCCACTCAAGTATAGTAAAACAATTATAATAATAATAATTTTCTCTTAAAAGAAGGGTGGTAATTCAGGGGTTTAATACTTCCCTTGAGCAAGTGGGAAAAAAAATTAAAGAAAAACTTAATAGAATAGTCTTATACATTTTTTTTTTTTATAATAATGGTACTTTACCAAAAATAATAATTTGAGTATTGATTTGAAAAATTTCTTCCTATTTAATAATGTGTCTACACCACAACTTGTTACGTTTACAATATACATGTTATTTTTCTGTTGAAAATAAAGAATCACATGATAGTTATATACTTTATATACATGACAAATTGTGATCTAGAGGAAGTATCTTCAATAATATTGTTTGATTGCTAGTTATTACTAGGGCTGTCAATTTTTTACACGACACGAAATTAACGAATTTGGGTTTAGCATAAATAGGTTTAGGTCATAAACAGGTTGACTCGTATAACACGATTAATAAACATGTCGGGTTTGGGTTTTAGTAGTGTTAACCTGTTTAACACGATTTAACACGTTTAATTATAAAAAAAATATATCATGAGTTAAGGTAATTCGTCTCATATTAAAAATTTATCAAGGTTTTGAGATTTTTTATTTATAAAAAAGGTTTCTGTTTTGATTTAGTATATGTTCAAAATTTACTAAACATGAAAATTATCTATACATATTAAAAAATAGGTAAATTTTTTATTTAAAAAATAAAAAATTAAAATAAACGGATTAAGTGTGTCGACACGTGCAACCTATTTAATAAATGAGTTGGGTTTGAGTTTTGAAACTTGACACGATTAGTTAATAGTGTCGAGTTAGGGTTAATACATATTTTTTAATATGTATATACTTTGACACGACCTGAACACGATCCGAATACGACACGATAACATGAATTGACACCCCTAGTCATTACCTTTCAAATTAATACTCTTTTACCAACGTAAAAAGGGTCTATTTACGAATACAATTTTACAAATAAGTTCAGTCTATTACTGAAAAGAATATACCCATATATTTACAAGTCTAATTTATGACTGAAAAATAAACATACCACCACATACTCTCGCTTTGGTATATTTGAAACAATGAGCTCTCTTATAAGAAAAAACAGAAGATACCCCTCGACCACTAGAGCCTCTGGCCCTTCAAATTAATACTCAGATCAAGAGTATCATGACGGAGTCTATTATGTACTTAATTTGAATCCGCTATCTTAAGTTCAAAACTTGAGTCAGGTCAATCACCTTATGCCATGTAACATGTTGAGAAAAGAACTTTTTTTAATACAACAATGGAGGAGGAAGGTGTAAGTAGCGGAGCCACCGTATAACTAAGGGGGAAATGGCTGCTCCGAAATTTTACAATTTTATTTTTTTACCCTTTGTTTCTATATAAATTTTTTTTAAAAAAAACCGAGTTAGCTCTTTTAAAATTTTTTATATTTTTACAAAATATCATTTTAAATTTTATTTTTTATATTTCTAGGCCCCTATAACCGAAGTCTAGATCCGCTACTAGAAGGCCTAATTGATGTGTACTTAGCGTATAGAATGAACCCACCCACGCCAATTGAATAAAAATGATTACTTACACCACTCATTAGGGAGCATTAAGAAACTAAAAGGTAATTTTTCTTGTGTGACATAAAATATAACCTATGATCCATAAATGGGTAAACATTCCTATTTTTGTAGAAGTGATTTGGCCCAACTAGAAGGGGTACACAGAAGAAGTAGACTTACACCAACTTCAATTCGGAGATGGTCTTAATGGTGCAAGGAATTGTCATTTCATTACCGACCCTTTCTTAAATAGATAGAGATAGAAAAGACAATCCAAAGAGTTTAATTAGTCACTATGTCATTTTTATTAGAAAAAATTTATGGGTTTAAGTTTCACTCTTTTTATTTCAGAAATGTAAGCATTATTTTTACTTAATTATATACTGAATTGATTTGTCTATCTAGAACTTATATTTGAGAAGTTCATGAATTTGATTAATTTGTACTCTTGAGTTTTGTCGCTATTAGGTTTGGTTGGTTTGTATTTAATTAATATTGTAATCGTATTGATTGCTTGAAATATTGTAATACCTATCATTTCTATTAAAAAAAAAAGTAAAATACCAAACAAAACAAACTTTTATCTAAAGGTAAATTATATTGACTTCTCTTGAGGTTTCTAATAATTACGCTGACATCTCTTGAAATTTTTGAAATTACATTGACCTTCCTTATTTTATTTGATAAACTACAAATATTCTCTCCAGTCAAATTTTTTTTTTTAAATGAGAAAACTGCTCCTTTTTTTTTTTTTGCATTTTACAAATTTGATCAATTTTTCTAACTTTTTTAAAAAAATTTATTTATATAAAAATAATTTTAAGATAAATAACATATTTTTATTTTATATAAAAATAAATTTAAAGTTCTAATCGATATTTATTTGAAAATGAAAAAAAATTCGAATATTGGAGAAAACCTTTATAGAATGGTGTTGTATATGTTATTCTGTCTTAATTTGAATATTGGTTCTTAACCAAAAAAATAATTTGAATATTGGTTAGAAAAAAAATTCCTATTTAATAATATGTCAATGCCACAATTTGTTAAGTCTACAATACAGGTGTTATTTTTAGTTGAAAATAAATAATTCCATGATAATTATATAATTTATATATGTGACAAATTATAATATAGAGGAAGTACCTCTTACTTTGTTTGATTGCCAAGTGTTGCCTTTCAAAATAATACTCAAATCAAGAGTATTACTATGGGTAATCCGGGAATTCAAAACTTGAATTAGGTTAATCACCTTATGCTACGTAAAATATTAGCTAATTTTTTTTATACAATAATGAAGGGGGGGATTTAACCATTATTAGTGTGGAACACATGTTGATCTGATAGAAAAATAGAGACTTGCCCCCACTTAGTAAAGAGTGACGAAAATAAACTAAAAGTAACCTTTTTTTTTCTTGCATGACATAAAAGAAATTAAAACGTAACACTTTTCTCGCGTGACAGAAAATATTTTCCATCACCCTTGAATTGGTGAAACATTCCTCCATTTTTGTAAAAGCTGTGCGGCCAAATAGAAGGGGCTACATAGAATAGAAGAAGTAGGCTTAATGGTGCACTCCATTTTAATGTCAGTATGCTACAAAAGGTGTCGCTAATATGTTTCATCTCTTTTTTTAGATGACTTCAATTCAATTTTTTGCAACCCATAAGAGTGTCGCTGATAATCTACAAATTGCTATTATTTGTCCTGAATTTTCTGGCGTTCCAAAAAACTTCATTTTTTGTAGTGGTATTAGCAACCCTTTCTTAAATAAATAGAGGCAGAAAAATCAACCCAAGCAACAAAAGTACTAAAATGCTAACCAAAATCAGAACGAGAGTTTAACCCGTTCTGTTTGAAACATGTTATATCCCACTTTTAACGGGATGAGTTTGGAGAAGATATGTCCACCATATTAGGGTTTGAGACAGATTAAAAGTGAAGGCATTCCGTATCATTCCGATTATATAAAATAAAATATTAAATGAGTTTTATGTTACATAATTAATATTTATAATGAAATTTTTTAATTACTCATTAAAATTTTAAACAAACTTGACAGTGTTCCCATTCCTGCCTATCAGAAAATTTAAACGAGTTTGGAAAAGGCCCCGCTCAGCCCTAACCATAACCAAAACAAACTTTTCTATAAATACCACCTCTATCCCTCCTTCCTCTTCCAAATCGCCATTTCCCAGATATTAACTATTATTCAAGTAAAATCTCTCTCAAGCCTACTGCATTTTTCTGGGTCCCTCCCTGTAAGTTTCCAATTAGCTAATTTCCTCTGTAACTTGTCCTTAGGCTTCTATGGGTGTCAATGGATAAGTATGATTAATCATTACTGTAAACATTACTGACAATGGATTAATCATTTTTGTTTGTTTTGTAAGTACATAACTGATGTAGCCTCTGTGATTATATAGTCTCTCTCCTTCTTCTAATTATTTAATTCTTTGGTTCAGTTCTTAGCTAAAGCTAATTGCAATGCTGCTAAATACTGTTAGTTTTATATTTAACTTCTGTGAGTTTATCCTTTTCTTCTTGGAATTTTCTTCCCACTTTAAATGTTCAGTTTGTAATCTCAATAAATTTTAGATTTTGTATTCCATTTCTATTTTGACAAAGATATATATACAACTCTGGAATGAAAAGTCCCTGTGATCTTTAGAATGAGCAATCGTGAAGCATTGGAACTTACAATAGAACACAAAGTCAAGCTAATAAATGTAAAGACAACTCCTAAAATCATGCAAGAATACATGTATACAATAGTCAAATAAACAAAGCAAAAGGCAGCTCCTTGTTTGGATGAAAAAAATGCGACTCCATATCTGTAATGGAAGGAGGTGTAATGAAAAATTCTTCGTTACACCCGTATTATTGCACCTTGTCATTGGATAATATGCCACATATGCAATTACGGTGAGCCTGTGCAGATGTGGCATATCATCGGACGCTTGAGACTCTGACACATTTGTTGGAAACTGTTACTATCGTACCATATTTACTGATCAATGTTTTGTTTGTAACTAAAATTTGATAATGTCAATGTGTGTGTGTGTATTCTAATACTGAATGGGGATAAGATAAATGCAGATAATATATCTTTTTGAATGCTGCTCTTTTGGGTTCATTGTCAAATAATGGTTTTTCTAGATCTTTATCTTCTTTGTTATGTGCACATTGCCAAATTACTCTCCTTTTAGCCCACGTTTAATTGATGATTCATTCTCTGTAACAAAGCATCAGTTTTTTTTTTTTCCCCCCTTTACCCCCAGTCTATGGAACTTTTTCATAGTTCTGGTTTTCAATGGTAAAAGATGGCTGTTTAAAGTGTTACAGCAATCTAATTTAACATCACATTATTCTCTCAATCAGAAGCCAACTTGGGGAGGCAAAATGGCAAGGATTTTTGACATTCTTGATGAAGTTTTTCCCTTCACTTTATTCCCTTTTCCCCCTTCTATGGAACTTTTCGTAGTTTTCGTTTTCAATGGTAAAAGATGGCTGTTGAAAGTGTTGCAGCAATCTAATTTAACATCATAGTATTCTCTCAATCTGAAGCCAGTTTGGGGAGGCAAAATGGCAAAGATTTTGACATTCTTGATGAAGTTTTTTCCCCTTCACTTTATTCCCTTTTCCCCCTTCTATGGAACTTTTCATAGTTTTGGTTTTCAAAGGTAAAAGATGGCTGTTGAAAGTGTAGCAGCAATCTAATTTAACATCACATTGTTCTTTCAATCTGAAGCCAATTTGGGGAGGCAAGAATCAAAATGGCTAGGATTTTGACATTCTTGATGGATATTCTGTTTATGTGCTGCTGGGCAGCATTGGTGGAAGCGAAATACATGAAATACAAAGATCCTAAATGGCCACTGAATGTTCGAATCAAAGACCTGATAAGCCAGATGACATTAGAGGAAAAGATTGGCCAAATGGTACAGATTGGGCGGAGTGTTACAACGGCCAAGGTGATGAAGAAGTACTTTATAGGTAAACATCATAAAATTCTTGTGTGTATAACGACTGATGTTAGAATTATGTGATAGAAAATGTGAATATGCTTTATATTGTGGTATAATAATTTTTGTATGTGGGCAGGGAGTGTATGTAGTGGCGGTGGGAGTTATCCGGTTAAATCGGCGTCCGCTGAAACTTGGATCAACATGGTGAATGATTTTCAAAGAGGTTCACTATCAACCCGTCTTGGGATCCCAATGATTTATGGTACTGATGCTGTTCATGGCAATGGCAGTACTTATAAGGCAACAATTTTCCCTCACAATGTTGGGCTTGGAGCTACAAGGCAAGTAAATAGACATATCAGCATACATGTCCTCAAAGCATTGCTTTGTTGAGCATGTGTTTAATTGTTTGCATCCAAGGCATTATTGAATCTACTACTAAACCAAACCTGTTATGGCTTTAGGGGTGTGGTAAGTTTCTAGGGAGAAATGATTAGTATTGTTTAAATTTTTTTCTTGCTATTCATAAAGCTATCTAGAGAAAAGAGCACAGTTATCAGAATCGGACCGAATCAGCCAGTTCAACTAGGAATCGGGCATTAAAGCGGATCAGTTTGATTAATTTACCATTTATGCTTAAGAATCGAAAAAAAAAAAAAAAATTGTTGGAACTGGCTGATTTTTTATAGAATCGGCCGATTTTTTATAAAACCAATTCAACCATTTTTTTTGTCTTTTCAAGACTAACAATATTTTTCAACATATCTAGCTCCAATCAAAAAATTATATCTTTCATCAAATATTTTAGAGGAACTATGGAGCTAGATATGTTGGCAAGGCCTGAAAAGTTGGAAGAACTTCAACTTTCAAATAACAGTCTATCAGTTATAATCACCAGCTCCATCAATTCCACCTTTCCCCTTCTTCAAAGATTGGGTTTGTCTTCCTGCAACATAAGTACAATTCCAATCTTTTTGAACACCATTGAGAAATTGGAGTCCCTAGACCTTTCAAACAACATTGATGGTCTCATTCCTGAATGGCTATTGAAAAGAATGTCATCATGTTTGGATCAATCTCAAAATTTTCTTCAAGGTTTTGATCAATATCTAGATATTCCTCCATCAATTTCACCACTCTATTTAGACCTTCATTCAAATATGCTGCAAGGATCACTCTTCATCCCATCGCCCTCCACTTCATACTATTCAGACAACAGCTATCGGGAGAACTCCATCCATTGATCTGCAACCTTAGTTCTGTTCAATTGCTTGATTTGTCCAACAACTTCTGTGGATTAATTCCACCCTGTTTGGGAATTTCAGCAGAAACATATCTGTGTGCTAAATTTTCAATATAATAGATTCCATGGGACAATCTCTTCATTTACAAACGGAACTTTGTTGAGAACTCTTGATGTTAGTCACAATCAGTTGCAATGAATGCTGCCAAGATCGTTGTCCAATTGCTCAAATCTAAAGGTTTTAAATCTTGGTCACAATTTGATTTCAGATACTTTCCTGTTTTGGTTGGAGACTCTGCCTAAGTTAAAGGTTCCTGTCTTGCGATCTAATACATTCTATGGTCGCATTGGACAACCAAGAAAAAAATTAGTCTTTCCCAAGTTGCATATCATTGATGCGTCTTCAATGATTTTACAGGTAATTTACCATCAAAATACTTTGAAGGTTGGAAATCGATGATGATGGAAAATGAAGACAAGTCCAAGCTGATTTACACGAGAGAAAACATCAATTATTATTTTTGACCCGGTGGCCATAGTAAATAAAGGACAAACAATGGTACTGGTAAGGATTCTTTCCATGTTCACAACAGTCAATTTCTCCAATAACAAGTTCCATGGAGAGATTCCCATGTTTATTGGTGAACTGAAGTCACTTCATGTCCTTAACTTATCTGGCAATGGCCTCAGAGGTCAGATACCATTCGTCGCAACTGACAGCCTTGACATTCCCTGAAGTGTTTGATGTTTCTGAAAACAATCTTACAGGGCCCATACCATGAGGTGGGCGATTTGAAACATTTTCAAACACTTCATATGAGGGGAACTCAGACTTGTGCGGATTTCCATTATCAAAGCGATGTGGGAACAATGAGGAAGCACAAGCACCGCCTCCATTCGAGCAGGGCGACAATTCAATGTTTGAAATGGATAGCTTAACCTGGGAATCAGTTTTGCAAGGATACATAACTGGTTCAATAATTGGGGTCGTGATTGGACTGTGCGTATATAGAAGGAAAGAGGAGTGGCTTCTAAAAACCTTCCGTGTAAGAAAATATCAACAGAGGAAGAGATCAAAGAAGGTTAAATAACCATGTAGTTGCTGCCTTGCTGGGCTCTATCACCATTGCAGCTGTTAGTTGGGATATTCCATTCAAAGCTTGTGAAAACAAAACAAATTTGTCGCAAGCTTGAAGAAAATATCCCGATATAGTGTGGCTACAAAGCAAGAATTGCAGTTCTAGTGTCAAGGTATCCTTTTTCTTTCCTTTCCTACTGAAAATCTTTGTGGTACTTATCTTTCTACAAAAGCTTGTTTCAATGTCATTGTTGTTATTTTTTCATGTTTATGTTATCCTTTTTTTTTTTCGTTTCCAATTGAAGTGACCCAAATTGAATATATTTATATTTTGAATGAGAGGTTGTCTTCACACATTCTAACATCATATTGCAAACTGAATTTCAATATGACTAGTCGATAATGGAACAAACACTTGAGATTCATCGAGTCTAAGCCAAGAGTTGAAACATTCTTACTAGAATTTCAAACCAAACTCCAAATATACACGAGTCTAAGTTGATAGGTTATATCTTTATGTTAAACTAAAATCAATGTTCAACGTGATAAAAGGAAAGAAAACAAAGTTCTGTGGCAGTGGTGCCATACACCATCTCAAATCAGACTAATAAGTGATGCAGTTTGAATTGCTGTGATCACTGATGTACTTTATAGAGACTAAAACTGATGGACACATTCTGCTACTTTTTTTTATTTTTTGGTGACCCGGAACCGACCCCATCAACCGCAACCTTCAATCATGTGGCCAGACCGTAAACCGGGACCTCCTTCCACAGCTACTTTGCACAAGCTTTCACTTGCAGGAGGGTACCCCGAAGGGAGCCCGTGCAATATTGAACCAGGGACTTCGTACTCTTTGAGCACTTATTCCTTTTTGGCGCTCCAGCCGAGCTACCTACCCCTTAGGGGTCCTTCTTCAACTTGGAGGTCTAGGAAAGTTATCTTTAAGCAAGTTAAAGGGACAGGGCCTCCCCAGGTTTTGTGCCCTTCAGTCTGGTATTCATTACCAAATCCAGATGGCAAAGACTTTTATTTTTCCACCAAACCAGCAGATGCTCAGTGTGCAGGGCAAAGGTGGCCTCACAGATAAAATTCCAAACTTCCATTAGAAAATCCCCTCAAAGTGGCTACACGCTACTATGAATTTCTTTAGGTAATAAGCAGCCTAAAATCCTTTAGTGGCTTGGATCTCCCTCACACTAATATCTCTGGACAGTGAACTGATTCAATTAACAATCAATACCCTTTAATAGCTTATTTTTTTCTTTTTTTTTTTTTGTCTTTCTTGATCTCTACAAAACAGTCGCTCAATGAGACAAGTCAGAAAGAAGGTATTCGGCTGAGCTGTTTAGATTATTTTCAGGCCACTGACATGCACATCCTGTTGAGTAGTTATAATTCATGGATAAATCAAAGAAATTCAATCAGGGCTGGGAAAACATTAAATTGTTTGGTTCAGTAGGAAATTCAGAAGTTCTTTATATATATATAAATCCATTTTTCAACTATTCACTTACAGATATCATATCAGTAAATGATTATACATTTTAACAACCAGTTATTCTATAATTATAATTATCAGGATGGCGCTATATCCACCAACTGGGACTTCTAATTAGTCTTAGAAGGTTTTGCGGTGAGTCCAAATCCAAATGGGAAGAGAGGATCATAATGTGGATCACCAACATTCATAGGGAGCTGATCAAGAGTCTTGAACCAAGTGCGCGGGAGCTTACCGGTGAATCCATAGTGCCCGAATAAAACATCAGCAACACCTTGGCCTTCAGTTCCTGGAAGCCAAGCGGCTACAATTGCATCAATTGTGCTAAGATATGGTTGAATCACGAGAGGACGACCAGAAATAATGATGACAATGCATTTCACAGCTCCACAGACATTTGTGATGGTGCCAGGGCCTGGTTCTCGGATTGTCAAATTCAATTTGTCACCAAGTGACTCTGCATATGGGTGCTCTCCCACTGCAACAATGGCATAGGAGAATTTGTTAGACTTGACATAGTCAGCATCAGGGTTCTCTTGGTAGATGACTTCAGTAGTCGGATCAACGGTATGTTTTATAGTAGTAAGGATTGTGGTACCTGCAAATGAAAATGACATTTATCATCCCCACCAAATGAGAAAACAAGACCCTCTAGGACGATGATTGTTTTTAACAATCGAAAGGGGTGATTATATGTACCACTTGTGAAGTTATTGCCACTAAATCCCTGCCAATTAATCGTCCATCCACCGCACTGATAACCATGATTGTCTGCATGGCTTCCTGCAACAAGTATTTTCGATGCCTTCTTTGGAAGGGGTAACAATGGCTTGTCTGCAGATTTACCATTCTTCAGCAGCACCAGAGATTTTCTCACTGCTTCCCTTGCCAGTTCCCTATGCTTCTGTTCAAGTCAATAGTGTTATAACAAGATGAAGGTGATTTCTCCAAAAAAAAGAGAAAAAAAAAAATCCAAATTAACTAATTAAGAGAGTGACCTGGATTCCTAGGTACTTGGCCATGCTATGATCAGTCAATGGATTCTAATAATTTTTGTATGTGGGCAGGGAGTGTATGTAGTGGTGGTGGGAGTTATCCGGTTAAATCGGCGTCCGCTGAAACTTGGATCAACATGGTGAATGATTTTCAAAGAGGTTCACTATCAACCCGTCTTGGGATCCCAATGATTTATGGTACTGATGCTGTTCATGGCAATGGCAATACTTATAAGGCAACAATTTTCCCTCACAATGTTGGGCTTGGAGCTACAAGGCAAGTAAATAGACATATCAGCATATATGTCCTCAAGACATTGCTTTGTTGAGCATGTGTTTAATTGTTTGCATCCAAGGCATTATTGAATCTACTAGTAAACCAAACCTGTTATGGCTTTAGGGGTGTGGTAAGTTTCTAGGGAGAAATGATTAGTATTGTTTAAATTTTTTTCTTGCTATTCATAAAGCTATCTAGAGAAAAGAGCACGAATCGGACCGAACCAGCCGGTTCAACTAAAAATTGGGCATTAAAGCTGATCAGTTTGATTAATTTACCATTTATGCTTAAGAATTGAAAAAAAAAAAAATTGTTGAACTGGCTGATTTTTCATAGAATCGGCCGATTTTTTATAAAACCAATTCAACCCTTCTTCTTTTTTGTCTTTTCAAGACTTACAATATTTTTTTTCACAAAATCTCTTATATTTGATAATCGAAATATGAAATTTGAAAAGAAATAAGATATTTTAACATGTATTTTTGTTGTATATATAAATATATATATATTAAGATTACATTTTTTTCTTCTTATTTTTTTAATTTTCAGTATAATTATATATTTTGTTAATATATTAATTATAAAAAAGGTTGAACCAGTTTAACCGTGAACCAATCCCCTTCATTGGTTCATTGTCTGTTCTGAAAACTATGGAAGAGTCTGAAAAATTAACTTATTACCACAAATTATGATATTAAAAAAAGGCACTAAGATATTGGTTGAGTTGAATCTCCAAGCAGAACAGTTATGAATTCTCCTTTGATGCTTAACTACAATTCTGAACAGTTGAATGCCAAGAAAGGATGAAGATATGGTTATATTTTCTCTAATCAACACCATCAACTGAGATTTGCTTCTCTGTCTGACACCAATTTTTCACTTAATTCTTGTCAAACCAGGGACCCTAAACTTGTGAAGAAAATTGGAGCTGCGACTGCTCTTGAAGTTAGAGCTACGGGCATTAATTTTGTTTTTGCACCATCTGTTGCGGTAAAAAAAAATTAAAAATTAAAATAAATCCCAGAATCCAATTGCTGTTGAATTATTAAAATATGTAACTCATTGGCAGTTATTGTCATTTCCCTTGAGCTAATTCTATGTCAAGTACAGGTTTGCAGAGATCCAAGCTGGGGTCGATGTTATGAAAGCTACAGTGAAGATCACAAGATTGTTCAATAAATGACTGAGATAATACCGGGATAACAAGGAGAAATTCCTGCTAATTCTCGGAAGGGTGTTCCATTTGTTGCTGGAAAGTAAGAGTTTTTAGCAAATTCATAACTACTTTCTACTTCTGAACATATAACTATAACTACTGATAGCCTGAATGTACTGGATATCGTTAGAGCAGAAGAATGTGAAAGTGTAATTGGTTTTACGCAACATGGGCTTTAATCAACTGCTTATAATTTTTAGTTAGGGATTCATATTTATACAGCTTAAATTACAAGGGAATGTTTGGCTCTGAGATTTAGTATTGATCCTAAAGCATGCGTTACATAACATAACAGTATATCGCATACTGTGTCATGTATCATTTTCGATAGCATCCCTTTGTTACTTTCAATATCCACCTAAGATTTAAGCTCATCAGGAATCATAGTCCACTTTGATAACATCCCTTTGAATGTTATGTTTGGCAATGATTCTCAACTTTAAAATTAGTTTCAGTGAAATAACAAATTTGAGTTTTTAAAGTACTCCGTAATTGAATTTACCTCATTCACTTGTCAATTTACTTCATTTTATTCTTTTTTTTTTTTTTTGTAGCACAAAGGTTGTGGGATGTGCTAAGCACTATGTGGGTGATGGTGGGACGACTAATGGAATCAATGCGAACAATACTGTAATAAGCAGGCATGGATTGCTAAGTATCCACATGCCACCCTACTATCACTCAATTATTAAGGGCGTCGCAACTGTTATGGTCTCCTACTCAAGCTGGAATGGAATAAAGATGCATACTAGCCATGATCTCATCACTGGTTTCCTAAAGAACACTTTGCGTTTCAGAGTAAATCATTTCATATATATATTTATGTGTGTGTGTGTTTTTCTGCTGTCTGTCATATGAACTAAAGCAACTAAGGATGAAGAATTAAATGGTGAATTATCTCAGGGTTTTGTCATCTCAGATTGGTCGGCTCTTGATGTAATCACTACTCCACCTGGTGCTAACTATTCACATTCTATTGAAGTTGCAATTAATGCAGGCATTGACATGGTCAGTAATTATTTAATTGGCTTTTATGCTTAATGATATTGGAATTTTGAAGTTCAAACTGTCACACTTTAGTCAACTTGTTGCAGGTCATGACTCCCTTCAATTATACTAGATTCATTGATGGTATAACCCCCCTGGTAAAGAAAAATGTCATTCCCATGAGCCGAATTGATGATGCAGTGAGGAGGATTTTGCGGGTTAAATTTGTGATGGGTTTATTTCAGAATCCATTGGCGGATCATAGCATGGCCAAGTACCTAGGAATCCAGGTCACTCGCTTAATTAGTTAATTTGGATTTGTTTTTTCCTCTTTTTTTTGGAGAAATCACCTTCATCTTGTTATAACACAATTGACTAGAACAGAAGCATAGGGAACTGGCAAGGGAAGCAGTGAGAAAATCTCTGGTGCTGCTGAAGAATGGTAAATCTGCAGACAAGCCATTGTTACCCCTTCCAAAGAAGGCATCAAAAATACTTGTTGCAGGAAGCCATGCAGACAATCATGGTTATCAGTGCGGTGGATGGACGATTAATTGGCAGGGATTTAGTGGCAATAACTTCACGAGTGGTACATATAATCACCCCTTTTGATTGTTAAAAATAATCATCGTCCGAGAGGGTCTTGTTTTCTCATTTGGTGGGGATGATAAATGTCATTTTCATTTGCAAGTACCACAATCCTTACTGCTATGAAACATGCTGTTGATCCGACAACTGAAGTCATCTACCAAGAGAATCCCGATGCTGATTATGTCAAGTCTAACAAATTCTCCTATTCCATTGTTGCAGTGGGAGAGCACCCATATGCAGAGTCACTTGGTGACAAATTGAATTTGAAAATCCGAGAACCAGGCCCCGGCACCATCACAAATGTCTGCGGAGCTGTGAAATGCATTGTTATCATTATTTCTGGTCGTCCTCTAGTGATTCAACCATATCTTAGCACAATTGACGCACTTGCAGCCGCTTGGCTTCCAGGAACTGAAGGCCAAGGTGTTGCTGAAGTTTTGTTCGGGCACTATGGATTCACCCGTAAGCTCCCACGCACTTGGTTCAAGACTCTTGATCAGCTCCCTATGAATGTTGGTGATCCACATTATGATCCTCTCTTCCCATTTGGATTTGGACTCACCACCAAACCTTCTAAGACCAATTAGAAGTCCCAGTTGGTGGATATAGCGCCATCCTGATAATTACAATTATAGAATAATTGGTTGTTAAACTGTATAATCATTTGCTGATATGATATCTGCAAATGAATAGTTGAAAAATGAATTTATATATATATAAAGAACTTCCGAATTTCCTACTGAACCAAACAATTTAATGTTTTCCCAGCCCTGATTGAATTTCTTTGATTTATCCATGAATGCTAACTACTCAACAGGATGTGCATGTTAGTGGCCTGAAAATAATCTTAACAGCTCGGCCAAATACTTTCTTACTGACTTGTCTCATTGAGCGATTGTTTTGTAGAGATCAAGAATGACAAAAAAAAATAGTTTACTTTCACAATGCCAACTAATCTAAAGTTCAGAAGTTTCAGAATCATGCCTTCCAAATTGTTGTGTGGAACAATTACATCAGTGATTTTATTAAGGTTCTTTAAAGTAACTCAGATGGACCCTTAGAAGTAGTAGTCAAAAAGAAAAAATAAGCTATTAAAGGGTATTGATTGTTAATTGAATCAGTTCACTGTCCAGAGATATTAGTGTGAGGGAGATCCAAGCCACTAAAGGATTTTAGGCTGCTTATTACCTAAAGAAATTCATAGTAGGGTGTGGCCACTTTGTGGGGATTTTCTCATGGAAGCTTGGGATTTTACCTGTGAGGCCACCTTTGCCCTGCACACTGAGCATCTGCTGGTCTGGTAGAAAAATAAAAGTCTTTGCCATCTGGATTTGATCATGAATACCAGACTGAAGGGCACAAAACCTGGGGAGGCCCTGTCCCTTTAACTTGCTTAAAGATAGCTTTCCTAGACCTCCAAGTTGAAGAAGGACCCCTAAGGGGTAGGTAGCTCGGTTGGAGCGCCAAAAAGGAATAAGTGCTCAAAGAGTACGAAGTCCCTGGTTCAATACTTCACAGGCTCCCTTTGGGGTACCCTCCTGCAAGTGAAAGCTTGTGCAAAATAGCTGTGGAAGGAGGTCCCGGTTTACAGTCTGGACACCTGACTGAAGGTTGCGGTTGGTGGGGTATGGCACCATTGATCACAGCAATTCAAACTGCATCACTTATTAGTCTGATTTGAGATGGCGTATGGCACCATTGCCACAGAGCTTTGTTTTCTTTCCTTTTATCATGTTGAACATTGATTTTAGTTTAACATAAAGATGTGTAACCTATCAACTTAGACTCGTGTATATTTGGAGTTTGGTTTGAAATTATAATAAGAATGTTTCAACTGTTGGCTTAGACTCGATGAATCTCAAGTGTTTGTTCCATCATTGACTAGTCATAGTGAAATTCAGTTTGCAATATAATGTTAGAATGTGTGCAGATAACCTCTCATCCAAAATATATTCAATTTGGGTCACTTCAATTGGAAACAAAAAAAAAAATGGATAACATAAACATGAAAAAATAACAACAATGACATCGAAACAAACTCTTGTAGAAAGAGAAGTACCACAAAGATTTTCAATAGGAAAGGAAAGAAAAAGGATACCTTGACACTAGAACTGCTAGGAAATAATGGCTCAAACGATACCATAGAAGAGGAGAAAATGAGTGCATAATATATTTTCTTGGTGGATCATGGCTATATCTAAGATGATTATGTGCTTTGATTCTTGTTGAGGTCCCATTAACATGGAATGTAATGAAAATTGGGACTTCAAACTAATACTTGAAAGTGAGTTTTCCAAAGCATTATTATTAGTGATAATACATTAAAATGTCGATGATTGTCCTAACAATAATCAGTTCCTTCCCTCTATTTTTTTAACCCATTGTAGCCCTCATTTGACTATTAGGCCTATAATTCAGTTCAACCTATATACCTGTTTTCAATGTTTAAAACGTTCTCCACTGGGTGGTTATCTTTTTCTGTTCAGTAGATCCTTGATTAGAGAAAAAATGGAGAATGTTTGAAACTCCCTGCTTGGGCACAACCAAGTTACTATTAAGCCACCAAAAAATATTCTAAATAAGTTAATAATTGACTAATGATTATTATCTCAATGGTGATGTGAGTAAATCTTCTCAATTATGGAATAAGTAGAGGAACTCATATTGCAGGATGCCTTCTTTGGTTTTCTTTTACCTTCAATGTAGATAGAAGCCAGATCCTTTCTGACCAGTGGAGCAAAACTTGGTTACTTTTGGTATATGGGAAACTCTTGTGCGACAAAATCTGTGCCACTGTATCAACATAGTGGAATGGTGGAATAGATGGAGAATGTTGCAGCAAAGAAGAAAAAGGGAAAGAAGAAGAAGGCAGCAAACGAGGTGAATAAGGGTGTTGAGCGTGTAGATAAAAGGAAGATAGAACAAGGTGTCATAGAGATAATTAAGACCAGTGATAGGTACTAAGTTTGAAAATAAGAGCACCCTTTTTTTGGCATTTAGACATACGATTTGATTACTTCAATTCATTTTTTGTAGAGTTTTCTTCTGTTAATTCACTTAATTGTTTTCACTCTGCAGTGGGTTTTGTTTTTGAATAAGAGTTGATTGGTAATGTAGATGATTTGTATCGTTATTATGTGGTTAGCTCAGTTGTTTCACTAAGAGCCATGTTTTTATTGAATTGAGACTATAGAATTAATTTATGTGATTTATAATTGTTTCTATTTTTCTTGTTGGATGCTCTTTGGTTGCTCTGTGTATTCAGGACAAGGGAAGAAGCTAAACTTTGAATTTTAAAATTCTTATTTTTGAGGACCTGAGAAAACAAATGGCTCTATTCAACTGAGATTAAATCAACAATTTGATAATTGAATTGCAATTATAGAATTAATTAATAGGATTTATAATTGTTTCTATTTTTCTTGTAGGATACTTTTTGGTTGCTCTAAGTATTCAAGACAGGAGAAGAAGCTAAACTTTGAATTTTAGAATTCTTATTTTTGAGGCCCTAAGAAAACAAATGGCTGTATTCAACTAAGATTAAATTAACTATTTGCTAATTGAATTGTAATTATAGAATTAATTTATGAGATTTATAATTGTTTCTATTTTTCTTGTAGGATGCTTTTTGGTTGCTCAGAGTATTCAGGACAAGAGAATAAGCTAAACTTTGAATTTTAGAATTTTTATTTTTGAGGACCCCGAGAAAAATATTGACTCTATTCAATTGAGATGAAATCAGCTATTTTCAAATTGAATTGTTACTATGGGATTTATAATTGTTTCTAGTTTTTTTTTATAGGATGCTTTTTGGTTGCCTTGAGTTTGTAGTAAGATTACAACATGCACGCACACCCAAAGTTTACAAATTTATTGGAAGTTATTGAATATTTTGAAGTTTCTTGACTTGTGTGTTAAGTGCATGTAACTTAATTATTTGTTGTGATTGAAGCTTTGTCGAGTGTACAATGTAACTTGATTATACTATGTATACTTACTTTGAGTGATATTCATGATTGTCATATATTCCTTTATAGCTACCTCTTTTTTTGAAAAGTTTGTATAGCTACCAATTTTTTTTCGATCAGTAAAATTATATATATTGATGGTGCCCGAGGAGGAAAATTAATACCAAAAAATGAGATAGGGAACAAAAATTGAATCTTAAGATCATCCAAAAACTCTACAAAAGAATCTACATACATAGGAGTTGCCTCCTTAAACTTAAAAAAAAAAAAAAAAAAATCTCGAAAAACTAGCTTTAAAACAAAATGGAGGTTGTTTTGTCGCCGTAAAGATCCACAAGTTCCTTTCTCTCCCTAAGCACCATGAGATGCATAGAGAAGCCATCATTACTATTACAATAGTAAAGACAGAGAGTGAGAGAAAGATAATGGGTTAAAACCCTGTGTATTCACTATGACTATTACATGTACAAGAGGGCCTATATATAGATATACAAGAGAAAATAATACTGGCATATTCTAGGAAATGATATTTAGAATATGCCAAGGTATAGCTGTACAATATAGGTATGAATACTACGTGTGACAGTACACTGTAACACCCCCCCTCAAACTCAAGTAGGGGTAATAAAGACCAACTGGAGTTTGGACACTAAATCATGATGGCAGCCTGGTGGATGTGCTTTGGTGAAGAGGTCGGTCGGTTGATCAATAGAAAAGACAGAAAGGAGTCGAACAGTACCACTAGTAATGTGTTGACCTACAAAGTGACAATCAATTTCGATATGTTTGGCGCGTTCATGAAAAACATCATTGTGTTCAATCTGAATAGCACTACGATTATCATAGTAGAGAACCGTAGCAGTTGGAAGGGGGATGCCCAAGGTAGCAAAAAGCCATCGGACCCAAAAAAGCTCTAAGGTAGTCTCGGCGAGAGTGGGATATTCAGCTTCAGTACCAGAGCGAGCGGTGACAGATTGTTTCTTACTAGCCAAGAAATAAGAGAGGTGCCAAGGAAGAAACAGTAGCCAGTGGTAAAACGACGGTCAGTCGGGTCCCCGGCCCAATCAGCATCGGAGTAGGCACGCAACTCAAGAGGTGAGTTGACGGAGAAATGAAAACCATGAAAGAGGGTACCTTTAAGAACCTTTAAGATACCGGAGGATCTAGAGAATAGCAGCATAATGAGAAGACCGAGGGGCAGACATAAATTGACTGACAATATGCACGGAATATGCAAGATCAAGCCGAGTAACTGTGAGATAGACAAGACTGCCAACTAATTGTCGGTACAAGGTAGCATCACGGAGGGGTGTACCATCGAGAGGAGTGAGACGAACATTGGGCTTGAGAGGGGTTAAAGCAGTCTTGCTATCGGTAAGACCAGCACGGGTGAGGAGATCGGAAGCATACTTGGCCTAAAAAAGATAGTAGCCATGAGAATCAGAGGAAATCTCAAGACCCAAGAAATAGTTAAGGGAACCAAGATCCTTTATCTCGAAGTGCTGGCTAAGAAACTATTTAAGAGCAGAAATTCCAGCGGAGTCATCACCAGTGATAATCATGTCATCAACATAAAAGAAAAGAATGGTGGTGCCATGGTTAGTCTTACGAACAAAGAGAGCAGAGTCATATGGATTAGAGGTAAAACCAAAGTCTCCAATAACAGAACTGAATTCGGCAAACCAGGCGCGAAGAGCTTGCTTGAGACTATACAAGACGTGATGGAGCTTACACACTTTGTGAAAGGGGTGATCGTACCCTAGAGGTGGTTGCATATAGACTTCTTCCCTAAGATCACCATTAAGAAAGGCATTCTTAACATCCATCTGAAATAATACCCATGTACAAACAGCAGCAACAGCCAGCAAACTCCAGACAGAGGTAAGACGGGCGATAGGAGCAAAGGTGTCACAACCCGAAATTCGGCTTATACGGATCGAGGGTTCGTGATCTGCCACCGAGGCCTTTTTCAATGATCACAATGCTTTCCTCATTTCCATTAATCAAATGCAGCGGAATAAAATTTCTTTTTCTATTACGGAAGCGTCAATCAATACTCAAGTCAACATCAGTCATCTATTTATACATTTCATAGTAATTACAAAAGTACATGATGTAATTTTTCAAGCCTGCTGATGTCATATTCGATATACAATTTAAAATTACCAAAAGGAACTACATTATGACTAGCAAAATCCTACTACAAAAGGGTTTCATAGTTTATAAACCTCCGGCTATCCTGACTGAACTTGTTATTCCCTTGCCAATATCGTCACCTGAAATGTATTAGATAAAAATCCTATGAGCTCAACAGCTCGTGAGTATCCCAGCTCGTGAGTATTCCATAACATACCAAGGGTTTCAAAACTACTATATAATTCAATATTGAGATGTCAATGATTAGATATCATATGTTATCTTAATTTATAATACAAGATAACGGTATCAAATTCACTTCCAATAAATCTCAATTCAACGATAATCGTAAATCGATAATCAATAACATAATTCAATAAATCAAAATCATAGTTCAATAATATAGTTCAATAAATCATAGTTCGATAAATCACAGTTCGATAAGTCTTGGTTCTAGAAATCATAGTTCGATAAATTACAGTTCGATGAGTCTTGGTTCAATGAATCATAGTTCGATAACATAATTCAATAGATCATAGTTCGATATCTTGGTTCGATAATTCAAAATCATGGTTCGATAACGTAATTCGATAAATCATAGTCCGATAAATCATAGTTCAATCATGGTTCATATTCAATATTCACATTCAAAAATCATATATTCCACTTCTATGGCCAGCAAATTAGCATCTCGCTGACTGAGATCGATGGGTTAGCTAGTTCGATATGCCGTATCAACACCGGCTCACCACAATATACCTTATGGGAAGGGTTCGATAAATCACAACCTATTCGATAATGACCAATCATAGAAGGGTGTTCTATTCAAAGCATCAAAATCATATCAAAATCATATCCAAAATCAATAATCATCGATAACAGTTCAATTACTCAAATCAAAGTTCTTTATTTGATATTTAGTTAAAACAGTTCAAACATTTGTAAGAAGATCATATAACATTTGAGTATCTTACAAACACATTTTCTTAAGTCAAAGAAGACAATATAGTTGTCAATAGGTCATTCAAAACGTATACAGTATAACTGTTAAACAAAGGCTATAAAGAAAAACGATTTCATATGTCGATATCATAAAAGTGTTCAATATTTATATCTATACTAAAAATGTCTACCTCAATATGGTATGAAACACTCACCTGAAGTCCAAAAACTTATCCAAAAATCCTTCCTTAACGAGGGTCCCTATAATCACAATTCAAGATCCTGTTACTTTCTTGTTCAAAGTATCACATAATTTAACTGTCAATTTAGAGCTCTCTCTATTCCCATTTCCCTCTTCGTATAGCTTCGCTAAGTCTTAAGGATGCGTTTGTCATTTTTTAGTTTGTTGTCGGGTCATATTTGTCCCAAAAAGACATCACTGTTAGGTTTAAAGTGTCGAAGATAATTGGTTTAGACTTTTCTAGATTTAAATTTGCGTATCTATAGTTTATTTTAAGCCTATGACAGTTTTTGTGATTTTATGTTTTTACGTATCATATTTTTTGGTACTTCGTTTGCCAAAATGGACTCTACCGTTGAGTCCAGATTGCCCAAAATAGTCAAGATAGACTATCTTTTATATTCAATTGGCCCTGGGTATCATCAAGGGTAAAATGGTAATTTTATGTTTCACGTGTCTAAATTTTTGGGACTTAATTTCACAAATCGGACTTTTTCGTTGAGTCCGGAATGCCCAAAATAGTCAAAATACACTATTCATTTATTTTATTTGGACTTCGTTTGACTAATTCTTGGCTTAGGGGTGTTTTGATAATTTTCCTAAATTTAAAAAGGGTTTAATTAAATTTTTATTAATTTTTCAGGGTAATTTCGTAATTATCCAAAAGTTGGGGGTTAAAATGGAATTTCAGAAAACTTTAAAATAAACCAACCGGTTCAGGGGTTTAGCAACTGAACCGGTTCAATTTATTTCAAAACTGACCGGTTCAATTCGATGCACTGCGTCACGCTGATGTCAGCAATCATTTATTGAAACGGTTCCGTTTAGTGTATTTTTAGGATCCGTTTTAAAATGGGTCAGGACCTGACCCGAGATCAAACCCATAACCCGACCCATGAACAGTGTCGTCTTCTCCCTCACGACGACCACTGTTCACCGAAACCCTAGATTTTTCAATTCTTACTTTGTGAGGTTTTGGCCACGTATTTGTTCTGATTTTGATGCTAATCAGTTCCTAAGTCCATAATTTAGAGTTCATTATCGATTTCTGGTCTCAAAGCTCTCTAAAAAGCTCTGTATAAGCTTCCATGGCCGACTGGATAATCCATCAGCATACGCCCATTTTTCCACCAAAAGCTATGATTTTTAGTTCCTCGTGATCTTCAGGTTGTGGGGATTTAAACTACATTCTAAAAATGAGGTTTAAGCCTCTGTCGATGACACTGGGTTATGAACCCGTGACCTGTAAGTCCACTTTTCTCTCTCATTTTGCATCCATTTGCTAAAATTTTTGTGGATTTGAAACCCTTATGGCTCAGTCCCTAAGTGGTGAAAACTGGTTTGGTTTTCGTTGGATCAGACCCAGTTGTCAAGGTCCATCAATGGCAGCCTTTACAGGTTTGGTAGTCTAGGACTGTTTTCAAGGTTCAAGCTACATGTATTAATCAAGTTTACACATTCTAGATATCATGCATGCACATCTAAACTCCTACATTACTCAAATCGTGCCAAAATCTTAAGAAGGAAAAATTTAAGAGTTGGTGTTTTCACCTTCTGAACAGTGAGTCCCCTTCTTTTGTGGTTCAATTTCTACCCCCTCTAGGTACGGCTAGCCCCTCCTTCTTCCTTCCTTCTTTCCTTCCTTCAAACCTCATGCATGAATGCATCCATGCTTCAATCTCTCTCTCTCTCTAACTCACTCTTTCTCTAACCGAGCACATGCACACCCTTACTTACACAAGTTCTGTACACACCAAATTTATATATATATGTCGGTTTACATATTGGGGAGACCACACACGCAAGGCACACATACACACACACACATATATATATAGCTTATACTTGCGTACACACATGGACATATTAGGTAAGGGTGAGGTGTTGCATGTGTTTCAATTGGTTGATTTAGGAGGTGGGGTGACCTTTATATTAGATATATGTATATTTGGTGCAATATATAGCACAAAGGTGTTAGCAGTCAAGTTGGCTAATTTTTTGGTCTTAAAATTCTTCCCGCTTTTTGGTCTTGGGATCAAACCCCTTGACTAACACTTTTGGCTATTGTTAACCATTTCCCTCCTTATGCCTCGTTTGGGAATTTAATTATTTGTTTTATTTTATTTTCTTTCAATCTTTTTTTTTTATTTATTATTGTTATTATTATTTTATTATTATTATTATTATTATTATTATTTTCATTTTTATATTTTGATTTAATTTTCAACTTGACTCTCGTCATATTTTAGCTCATAGTCCGGGTTTACATGTCATGGCCCAGGTCTACCGGGTCGGGGACCGGCTAGTTTGGGTCGGGGTTTTACAAAAGGTCTCTTCATAGTCAATCCCATACTCCTGAGTGAAGCCCTTGGCAACGAGGCGAGCCTTATAGCGCTCAATGGAACCATAAGAACGGGCCTTAATCTTGTAAACCCATTTGCAACCTATAGCAGTTTTACTCGAAAGAAGATCAACCAAGTCCCAAGTATGAGTGTGGTGTAAAGCCTATAATTCATCATCCATTGCTTTTTTCCAAAGAGGGTTAGTACAAGCCTTGCGATAGGATTGAGGCTTATGGTGAGAGAGAATAGTGAAAAATCAATAAAAATCACGAAGATGGATTGGCAGTTCTCTTACCCGAGTAAAACGACTAAGAGAGGGATCGGGATGAGGAACAGGAGTAGGATCAGGAGCATGATCGGCAGGCGGAACAGTCAAGGTAGGAGGAGCCATAGTTGGTGAGTTTGGACTTGTGGCATCATTATCAAAAAATAAGGAAATAGAGGGGTTAGTGAATAAAGAAAGGGTAGAAAAAGAGGTGAGATGAAATGGGGATAGGGAAAAGAACATCTTGTATTCCCAAAAGACCACATGATGAGAAACATGAAGGCATTTGGAGATAGGATCCTAACACCTATAGCCTTTGTGTTCTATCCCATAGCCCAAGAAGTAGTAGAGACGAGCACAAGGTTCTAGTTTGGTACGCTCATGAGGCTGAAGTAACACAAAACAGGCACAACCAAGAACACGGAGAAGACTGTAGGTAAGGGGTGTACCATAAAGTCGTTCATAGGGAGATTGATGGGCAATGACTGGAAAGGGAATGCGATTGATAGTGTAAATGGCTGTGAGGGCAGCTTCTCCCCAAAAACACTCGGGATAGAAGGAAAAAAGAAGGAGAGAGCGAACAGTGTCAAGAATGTGATGATGTTTGCGTTCAGCATGACCATTCTGCTCAGAGGTGCCTGGGCAAGAACGATGGGGAGGGTGCCCTGTTGTTGAAGAAATTGCAGAAAGTCAGTATCGCGATACTCCATAGCATTGTCGACACGAAAGATCTTGATAGGACGTGAAAACTGAGTGGTAATCATGCGTGCAAATTTATAGTAAATCTGTTTTAGTTCAGAATGATGCTACATAAGGTAAAGCCAAGTGAAACGAGAATAATCATCAATAAAAATAACAAAATACTTGGGTTCACCCATGGTGGAGGTAGGAGAAGGATCCCAAATGTCAGAATGAACTAAATCAAATGGGCCATCAGAAATAGAATCACTATTAGAAAAAAGGTAAATCAGGTTATTTACCAAGTTTACAAGATAAACAATCATCATGTTTATTGATTACAAGACCCAAAAGACCACTAGAAGCTAGTTTTTATAAACGACCAAAAGAAACATGACCTAAGCGAGCATGCCAAAGAGTTAAAGATGGAGGAGTGGAGGTAGCAGTAGTAGAGTGAGCAAAGGGGGGTAAGGCGAGAGGGAGTGTGGAGGTAGACTAGTTCAAATAAGTGTCCAACTTTACGGCCGATCCCAAGTGTCTGTCCTATCTTTGGATCCTGCACAAGACAACTAGTGGAAGAAAAAATAACAGTAAGACCAAAGTCACAAAGCAGACCCACAGAAATGAGATTCAGAGTAAGTTGAGGAATAAAATAAGTATCGGGAAGAGAGACTTTGGAGTGAGAGATGTGTCCAATGTGAGTAACAGGCATGTGAGAACCATCAGCAGTGTGAATAGCAGAAAGATGTGAGGTAAGAACTTTAGTGGTAAAAAGAAAGTTATCAGATGTCATATGATTACTACAAGCATAATCAAAATACCAAGAGGAAATACATGGGGTGACGGACAGGGAAGTAGGAGGAGCAGTACCAGAAGTGGAGAGGATCTGTTTAAGGAGAGCAATAAGGTCGGCATTAGAGAGAGAGGAAGATGGAGAGGTAGGTGGAGAAGGATCCTCAGCAGCAGCAGCAGCAGTGGACTGTTGGCCAGACTTGAACCTGTTGGACCGAGATGAACTGCCTTAAGACAGGTCAGTGCGTGGTTGTGGGGTTGGATTGCGGGGGCAATTATTTAAGAAATGACTTGGTCCTCGCTTATGATAGTGCTTGTAGACGGGAGTAGGACAGTGAAGCAGAGTATGGTCAGTTGCATGACAAAACTTACAACCTGGGTGAGGAGGACGCCCACAAGAATGAGCAGTGAGGGTAGTGTTGATATGCTGAGGGCGTGTTGAGGAGGGAGCAGCAAGAGCAGACTCAATAGATAGAGAAGGGCGAGTGCACCATCGAGTCTCATAGGAAACCAATTTAGAAATAACACTTTCCAGGGTCGGTAGTGGAGTACGATGAAGTAAGATTGCACGAGTAGGCTCAAAGATATCATCAAGGGCCATCAAAAACTGGATCAGGCACTGCTGATTTTGGTAGTTAAGAAACTTTGTCGCATCTTGATAACAACTCCAAGTGGGTTCAGCAATGGTCAATTGATCCCAAAAAGCCTGCATACTGGAGTGAAAAGTGTCGATTGGTTCGCTAGGTTCTTGACGCAAACGATGGAGGTTATCTAAGAGTTGGTACTGATTAGAGAGACCAGTAGTGGTGTAGCGATCAACAAGAAAGTCCCAAGCGGCTTTAGCAGTTTCAAAATAGCCAAATTGCATACCAATGGATGGAATAGAGGTACTGCAAAAAATAGAGATGATTTTCTAATTCTTGTTATCCCACTCTTCAAGACGAACCATAAATTTTGCTTTAAGTTCTTCTAACGCTTTCTTTGGTTCAGTGATATTGCTAGTAACGATGCGCTAGAGTTTGTGGCCTCGAAGGTAGCCAAACATGGCCTGGGCTTAAAGGACATAATTCTGGCCATTGAGGACTAAGGGAACGTTGATAACCAGCTCTGTGGTACTCATGATGTCGAGAATTGCACACTCGGAGAGAATTTAGACAAAAAAGAGGTCAAAAATAAATTCAAAGGGTTAAAAATACCTAGGAATGGCCTCGTGTTGGCTGAAAAATATCCTAGAAATGAAGAAAATGTGAAAAATTAGCAAATTAGGCTAACGTAGAGGTGCAACTAACTTGGCAGTGACGTGGCGATGACGTGGCCAGGTGTGATGACATGACAGACGACGTGATGTTGATGTGGCAGACAACGTGGCAGTGTGTCGTGGCATAGGTGCTTGTGTGTCACAAGTGGTGACGTGGCAGTAAGCGCTTACGTGGCTAGTGGCTGATTCGTGCGGGCGCGTGAAAATTGAGGGAGCGTGTAGACCTCACTCACCGAGGCATGGGTGGGGATCTGTAACTACCCGTGATAACTTGCAAGATATTGCCTAGTTTACAGATATGACAGTTGAGCTACTCAAAGGAGACTTCCATAGGAACTTCTAAAGAAGCTTCAAACCCAACACTTGTTAGCATAGAAGCTATCACATTCTACGACATCTATGACACTTGCTCTTGACCAAGTGTTCCTGTTCCCTTCATACCCCTTTTTTATGCGAACCTGATTTCCCTCATGTTCCATGCTAAGATTCTCTGGCCTAATACCAAACCACCGAATCATAATAGGGTTACCAGTCATAATTTGGGGCAGGGTACAACTTTGATGGATTTTCACACTTACCTGCTAAAATGAAAGAAAATTAATACAAATAACGTAGTCGTGGTGCTGGCGTGGCGATGATGTGGCTATGTGTGA
This sequence comes from Nyssa sinensis, assembly GCA_008638375.1. Taxonomy (NCBI): domain Eukaryota; kingdom Viridiplantae; phylum Streptophyta; class Magnoliopsida; order Cornales; family Nyssaceae; genus Nyssa; species Nyssa sinensis. The sequence continues at coordinate 38,045,361 of CM018050.1, forward strand.
TGACGTGGCAGACGACGTGGCACTAACGTGGCAGTGGGACGTGGCATATGTGCTAGCGTGGTATTGGTGACGTGGAACAAGTGGTAACATGGTGCTAACGTGGTAGGATGACATGACTGACGTGGCAACGAGCGCTGACGTGGCTTGGAGTTTCTAGTGGCTAGCGCGTGCAAGCGCATGGAGATCAAGGGTGTGAGTGGACCTCACTCACCAAGGCGTGGGTGACGCGTGGGGTCACTTGCAGAGGCGTGGGTGTAACACCCCGACTTTGCGTAATTAATAATTAGTTATTAATTATTAATTAATACTGGCTTATAGAATGATCTAGGGAATTAATCATAATCCCGGCGGTCATGATAGACCGATAAAATAATTAAATATGTCTGGAGGAAAAGGGTAAAATACCCGAACCCAATTACTGATTAATTCGGCGAAATAACACCGCTTTAACACTAACGAAATCCGAATTAGCTAACCCAAAAAATTCTGAATGTTTAGTAAATGACACGGAACCTCTGACACTGAAGATAACTGAAATATGAAACTCCCGGAACAAACCGTGTCGAAAAAGGAGTTACGGAATGAAAGTTATGAAGGAAATACTGAAACTGAATTTTTGCGCAACCAAACGTGGCCTTAACCGAAAATATGGGAAAAATGGCCAAATGGGAGGCCAAGGGAATTGAACCCTTGACCTTTGGGTGAAAAGAAACCTCATCCAAAAAAAAATTACCAACTGGGCTACTATTATCTTTGTGTCCATATATACAACAGAAATGTATATAATACTGAATTATCCTAATCTGCCACCAAAACTGGCCAATGGCCATCCATGCAACACCACACCCTTGCATCACCCCTATGCTCCCTAGCTCATCATCACCCTACTTCAGCCATGATGACCTTTCCTCCAACCAAAATACATGCAGAATTATCATGTGGTTGGGAGATGTATTGCATTACAAGTCTCCATATGTGTATTGGAGGAGGGAGAAATCAGAAATGGGTGCATGAGATCTGCTAAAGAGAGTGAGTGGGAGAGGGCTGCCATGGGAAGGCTGCATGTGTATCCATGGTGTGTGTACCTCCATGGGGATGCACCAAAGGACAAAGGAGGAACTGAGGGGGCTGTGTGCTGCACGACTGGGACTGGGGCACACCTGAGGTTCCAAGGTCTGAACCGAGCTATGGGAGGGAGGAACAATGGCCTGAACCAAGGTATACTTCTCTTTAAATTGAAAAAATTTTCTGTTAAAATTTGACATACTGTTCTAATAGTTTTAATCCATTTAAACTGTATAAATGAGTTCCTGTGAGGCCTTAGAACGATTCTGAATCAATTAGGAGGCTCGAATGGGGCTTGAAACCCCAAACCGTGAGCAAACCGCCATTAAAACACCTTAGGTAACAGGTCTGAAACGACCTCCATAAAACGGACTACTGATGGTCTGAACATGAACTAGATCTTCCTAGGGTTACAAATACCACCATCCGCGACCTGAAACCACACTGGAGGACCCTCAAATTGGGCATTATTCTTTTCGGCCAAAGAACCCAAAACTTGAGATAGCCTTGTGAACTGAAATTAATAAATTGGGAATTGAAGCCCCTATTCTAAGGGTCACAACAAGCCAAGAATCGTGTGTTTTGGTTGAGAAACAAGGCCACACGACTGGATTGAAAATCTGCACGATAATCGGCTGTACAGAGCTTAATTCTTAGTTTTGAAGCTTAAAACCAATGCAAAAGTGTTGGAATAACGTTCAGGAACCATTTGGGACCGAAACATGTTGAAAACCTTGTCTGAAACTCCACGAATGGGAGAAATTTGCAAAACTGCGAATTAGGGCTACAGTAGCAGTTTTGGTTGGGGAAGACGGAGTCAACTCGCGAGTCAGACCGAGTTGGCCGAGTCGACTCGGACACGTGTCAGCCTAAGACCATGCCACCGCTTAATTGAAACTGCGCCGTTTTGGTTTAAACGTTTTAAACCTAGAGTTGGCCTGTTTGGTTACGAGCTTTACAAATTGAAATCAGGTTATAAGGATATCCTGATTACGGATAAGGGTCAATTGGGAATAAGATGGGTTATGCTATTCCGGTTTTCTAAAGGTTAATGAACCGGTTGGTTTTCTGAGTTTTGAACCGGTTCAATTTCTGAACCCCTGAACCCTCTGGTCTGAACCCTAATTTTCTGAATTTATATTTAACCCCCCCAAATGTTTCTGAAAATTACGGATTAACCCCCACTAATTTGGGAAATTATACTGTGGCCCAAAACATTGAGAAATTATTCATTTAAGCCCCTGGAAAATTAATTAAATAATAAAATAATTATTTTATTAAATAGGTAAAATTACGATTTTACCCCTGAACATTTAATATGTCAAACGGAGTCCAAATAAAGCAAATAAATAGTGTATTTCCACCATTTCAAATATTCTGGACTCAATGGTACAGTCCAAATTAGGAAATTATGTACCGAAAAATACAGACCTGTAAGTGACAAATGACTGTACTACCCCTGAGGGTACCCAGGCCCAAATAAAAATAAAAGACAGTCTATTCTGATTATGTCGGACGCTCTGGACCCAATGGTGAGGTCCATTCTGTGAACTGAGGCACCGAAAAATAAGACGTATGAAATTACCAAAATACCCCTGAGCACAGTAAGTGCAAAGTAGGGGTCAAATAAAGGTCAAACTGATCTGATAAATTATCATAAGGATACTTATGAACACTGAAGGGCTAAATAAGACTCCGGAACAGTTAACGCATAAAACGAGAAACGACTAATGTGTCCCGATGACCAAAAGCAGATACCAAACGAAGTCCAAAGGACTTAGAAAATTATATCTAAGATATGTGGACTATTCTGGGGACCACGATAGGGTCCGGGACAAGAATGGATAAATTACTATTTTACCCCTAAGGCTAAATAAGCACTTAACTGATAGCGATTCAAGTCTAAAAGACTTAGAACTTCATATATAGGATATATCGGATATTCCGAGGACCCCGACTGGGTCCGGGACAATAATGGCAAAATTACCATTTTGCCCCTATGGTTAAAATAAGAACCTAACTGATACTGATTGGAGTCTAAAAGACGTATAACTTTATATTTAAGATATAAAGACCATTCTGAGGACCTTGACAGGGTCCGGGGCAAAAGTGGCAAATGACCGTTTTGCCCCTAAGACTGAATAAGTAACTGACTGATAACGATTGAAGTCTAATGACTTAGGTTATAATCTTGATGACTGCTAAGCCTAATTTAAGAATAAAATAGCCCCGGATGAAACCCGATGAGAGGGCGATAGGCTACTAGGTTATCTTAGGTAATCCGATAGACACCTAAGATGACGAATAAGACCTGAATGGATAAATTCTGATCTGTCTGTAATTGATGATGATTGTTCAGGATATACATGGTGATGCCTGACGTACTTGGAGGTTATCAGATTGTTTATGCAAGGAGATAACCGTAACAATTGTGAGTAACCCTGACTCCTGAATTGGTGTATAAGCACACCGTCTAGTTACTGTATTTTAAATACTGTACTGTACTGTTTTACCTGATACACTGATTTCATGCCCTTATTCAAATGCATGATTTTTACTGTCTGATTCCTTTGTTCTGTACTGCAATAAACCTATCGCTGCTTTTACTGAAAGAACAACTGACTCTTGGTACCACTTCAGTCTTGAGCACTACATGAGCATACCGCACTGTTTAATCTGTGCATACTGTACTGTTTATTCTGTTATACTGTTCTGCTCTGCTCATTACTAATCTGTTCTGTTACTCTGATGTTTTAACTGATCTGTTCTGTTACTCTGATGTTTTAACTGATCTGTTCTGTTACTCTGATGTTTTAACTGATCTGTTCTGTTACTCTGATGTTTTAACTGTACTCTTGTTTTTAATATTGTTCAAAATGAACGTGTTTAACTATCTGTTATGTTTGATCTGTTCTGTTCTGTTCCGCTCAACACTGACATGTTCTGTTTGATCTGTCTGACCTGTTCTGTTTGATCTGTCCTGACCTGTTCTGTTTGATCTGTCCTGACCTGTTCTGTTTGATCTGTCTGACCTGTTCTGTTTGATCTGTCTTGACCTGTTCTGTTTGATCTGTCTGACCTGTTCTGTTTGATCTGTCCTGACCTGTTCTGTTTGATCTGTCTGACCTATTTTGTTTGATCTGTTTTGTCCTGACCTGTTCCGTTTGATCTGTCTGATCTGTTCCGTCCTGATCCATCCTGATTTGTTAAGTCCGATCTGTTCCGTCCTGATTTGTTATGTCTGATCTGTTCCGTCCTGATCCGTCCTGATTTGTTATGTCTGATCTGTTCCGTCCTGATCCGTCCTGATTTGTTATGTCTGATCTGTTCCGTCCTGATCCGTCCTGATTTGTTATGTCTGATCTGTTCCGTCCTGATCCGTCCTGATTTGTTATGTCTGATCTGTTCCGCCCTGATCCGTCCTGATTTGTTATGTCTGATCTGTTCCGTCCTGATCCGTCCTGATTTGTTATGTTTGATCTGTTCTGTCCTGATCCGTCCTGATTGATATTGTACCAGTTTGTTCCGTCCTGTTCAATTCCGATATGTCTTGTTCTGATAGATGTATTGTTCCGTTTTGTTCTGACATGTTCAGTTTCGATATGTCTTAATCTGATTGATGTATTGTTTCGTTTTGTTCCCTCATGTTCAGTTCCGATATGTCTTGTTCTGATAGATGTATTGTTCCGTTTTGTTCTGACATGTTCAGTTTCGATTTGTCTTAATCTGATTGATGTATTGTTTCGTTTTGTTCCGTCATGTTCAGTTCCGATATGACTTGTCCTGATTGATATTGTTTCATTTTGTTTCGTCATGTTCAGTTCTGATATGACTCGTCCTGATTGATATTGATTCGTTTCGTTCCGTTGATGATATACTTGTATCCTTGATTGATATACTGTTTCCACTCAGTTCTGTCTTGTTTTCGTTCCGTTGATGATATACTTGTATCCTTGATTGATATACTGTTTCCACTCAGTTCTGTCTTGTTTCGTTCCGTTGATGATATACTTGTATCCTTGATTGATATACTGTTTCCACTCAGCTCTGTCTTATTTCGTTCCGTTGATGATATACCTGTATCCTTGATTGATATACTGTTTCCACTCAGTTTTGTCTTGTTCCGTTCTGTTGATGATATACCTGTATCTCTGGTTGACATATTGTTTCCGCTCCGTTCTATTATGTTCTGTTCTGTTTTATTCTGATTTGTTATGTTTTATTCCGTTCTGTTCGGTTATGATTTGCTATGACCTATTCCGTTCTGTTCGGTTATGACTTGTTATGTTCTGTTCCGTTCCGTTCTATTATGTTTTATTATGATCCGTTCTGACCTGTTTGTCTCTGATTGATATATTGGCATTATTTACTATTCTGTTCTGATTTGTTGTGCTTTGCTTCATCCTGTTCTGATTTGTTATGTCCTGCTTTGCTCGGTTCTGCTCCGTCCTGACCTGTTGTGTTCTGTTCTGTACGATTATGCTTGATATAGTCTGTCATGTTCTGTCTGTCCTGATCTGTTATTTTATTTTGTGCAGTCCAGCTTTATTCTACTGAAATTGCATTTAAAGTAGATTCATAAAACTGCTATTTTAGAAACAACTGAACTACCCTTGTGCTTTGTAAACAACAATGGTTTGAAACCCATGACAGGGAACCTGTGTTACTCATTGGGCTTTTCGAAGCTCACCCCATTCCCTAACATTTTTCAGGAACGATATCTATTGGATCTGATGGCACTGATCTGTGGAGACTGGATTATTGAGGATTGAATCTATTTAATCGGGTGAGTGATGTACTATGACTGACTTGACTGATATGTACTGAATATTGATATGGCTCATGGATTTAAACGGTACTCTAGAGATTATAGTTCTGCTCTGTTGTTATATGTCGAATTATAGATATGCTCTGAGGTTGAGTTGTTAGTTGTTGGATTTTAGACTTGCTCTGTGTGATACATATCCTACGGTGGATACATGAGTTGCATTCCCGTGATAAAAAGGAAAAAAAAAAAAAAGTTTTAGATTCCGCTGCATCTGACCCTACAGTCGGAGTGCAATTCACTAGAAAGTTCAGAAATTGCCTTCGGTTGGTCGCGTGGCGGCTAACTGGCATCACGTCCTCGACATCCGCGTAGGGCGGGGTTCGGGATGTGACAGTGGGTGGCACTTGCGAGTGCGTGGGTGGTTTCTGGTGGCGGGAAAGGTAGCATTTTATAGATCTGGGAGAAACGATTTGAACCAAGGTGGTTAGAAGCTGTGACGACTTGCGGAAGGCCTTAAACTGGTGACATGGTGAGCGGCGCCGGCAACGGTTGCAGTGAGCAGTGTTCAGTTGTAGGTGGCTGACACTGGCTCTGATACCATATTACAATAGTAAAGACATAGAGTGAGAGAAAGATAATGGGTTAAAATCCTATGTATTCACTATGACTATTACATGTTCAAGAGTGCCTATATATAGATAAACATGAGGGAATAATACTGGCATATTCCAAGAAATGATACTAAGAATATGCCAAGGTATAGCTGTACAGTATGGGTATGAATACTACGTGTGACAGTACACGGTAACAATTACAATAAAAGGTAAACCTCATATCGCATAAAACTAAGAAGATTAAATATTCATAGTTTTTTCGGTGGTAAGTTTCAATTGTTCTATCAATTTTTGCATCAAAATTTTATATACATGATTGTAGAACATAAGAATGTATACCACATCAAAAAAAAAAAAGTAATTAGTTTCATAAAAATTTCATTGAACAACATACTGAGAGATTTTGAATATTTAAAAGGATATAAACCTAAGAGTACTTGCAAAAAATCAATCCCCAACTAAATTCAAAGATATATAACCAAGATTCTTCATTCTTTTTTTCAAAGAAAGGAAACTAAAGCACACAAAAAAAGAGGAAGTAAATTACTTTAAAGCAGTTAATCTGAAAACCTCTTTCTCAATAAAGATGATTTGCAAAGAAAATTGATGGAGATAATTGAGTCCTTCCTTTTAATTTTATAATTCTATCTCATTTAAGTTTTTACAAAATTAAAATTTTATTAAAATATTTTGCAGAAAGAGAGTCTACTAAGTAAAATGTAACAAATGACCAATCAAACACTTCAAGCATCTAGTGTAAACATACATCTACTCACCTATTAATTGATGTTTGAAGGAACATCTTGAGTAATTTCAATGGCTGAACACTGCTTTCTGTAACTACCGATGATGACAAGCAAGATATTGCCTAGTTTACAAATATGACAGCTGAGCTACTCAAAGGAGACTTCCATAGGAACTTCTAAAGAAGCTTCACACCCAACACTTGTTAGCATAGGAGCTATCACATTCTACGACATCTATGACGCTTGCTCTTAACCAAGAGTTCCTGTTCCCTTCAAACCCCTTTTTTATGCGAACTTGATTTCTCCCATGTTCTATGCTAAGATTCTCTGGCCTAATACCAAGCCACCAAATCATAACAAGGTTACTCGCAATCATTTGGGGCAGGGTACAACTTTGATGGATTTTCACACTTACTTGCTAAAATAAAAGAAAATTAATACAAATAACATGGCCGTGCAGCTGACGTGGCACTAGCGTGGCCAGGTATGCTGATGTGGCAAACGACGTGGCAGTGTGACATGGCACAGGTGATGGCGTGGCACAAGTGGTGACGTGGCAAACGTGGCACTGACGTGGTAGGATAATGTGATGACATGGCAGCGAGCGCTGACATGGCTTGGAGTGGCTACTAGCTAACACGTGCTGGCGCGTGGAGATCAAAGGTGTGAGTGGTCCTTACTCGCCAAGGCGTGGGTAGCGTGTGGGGTCACTTGCCGAGGTGTGAGTGACGCGTGCGAATGCGTGGAGTGGTTTTCGGCAGCGTGAAAGACAGCGTTTTGCAAATCTGGGAGAGACGATTTGAACCAAGGTGGTTGGAAACTGTGATGACGATCGAAAGGCCTTAAACTGGTGAAGGTGGTGGGCGGCGCCGGCAACGGTAGTGGCGAGGAGGTTTCAGTTGTGGGTGGCTGACACTGACTCTGATACCATATTACAATAGTAAAGACGTAGAGTGAGAGAAAGATAATGGGTTAAAATCCTGTGTATTCACTATGATTATTACATGTACAAGAGGGCCTATATATAGATACATAAGAGGGAATAATACTGGCATATTCCAAGGAATGATACTAAGAATATGCCAAGGTATAGCTGTACAGTATGTGTATGAATACTATGTGTGACAATACACGGAAACAATTACAATAAAAAAGTAAACCTCATACCGCATAAAACTAAGAAGATTAAATATTCATAGTTTTTCCAGTGGTAAGTTTTCAATTGTTTTATTAGTTTTGCATCAAAAATTTATATACATGATTGTAGAACACAAGAATGTATACCACATCAAAAAAAAAAAAAAGTAATTAGTTTCATAGAAATTTCATTTAACAACGTACAGAGAGATTCTGAATATTTAAGAGGATATAAACCCAAGAGTACTTGCAAAAAATCAATTTCCAACTAAATTCAAAGATATATAACCAAGATTCTTCAAAAAAATTTTAAAGAAAGGAAATTTAAGTAGTAAAAGAGATGAAGTAAATTACTTTAAAGTGGTTAATCTAAAAACCACTTCCTCAAAAAGATGATTTGCAAAGAAAATTGATAGAGATAATTGAGTCCTTCCTTTTAATTTTATAATTCTATCCCATTTAAGTTTTTACAAAATTAAAATTTTATTAAAATATTTTGCAGAAAAAGAGTCTATTAAGTAAAAGCTAAAAAATGATCAATCAAACACTTCAAGGATCTAGTGTAAACATATATCTACTCACCTATTAATTGATGTTTGAAGAAACATCTTAAATAATTCAATGATTGAACACTGCTTTCTATAACTACCCATGATGACTTGCAAGATATTGCCTAATTTACATATATGACAACTAAGCCACACAAAGGAGACTTCCATAGAAACTTCTAAAGAAGCTTCAAACGCGACACTTGTTAGCATAGGATCTGTCATATTCTACGACATCTATGCCGCTTGCTCTTAACAAAATGTTCTTGTTCCCTTCAGACCCCATTTTTATGAGAACCTGATTTCCCTCATGTTCCATGGTAAGATTTTTATGCGAACCTGATTTCCCCCCCTGTTCCATGATAAGATTCTCTGGCCTAATACCAAGCCACTGAATCATAACAGGGTTACTCATCATAATTTGGGGTAGGGTACAACTTTGAAGGATTTTTACATTTACCTGCTAAAACAAAAGAAAATTAATACAAATAGCGTGGTCGTGCAGCTGACGTGGCACCGGCGTGGCGATGATGTGGCCAGGTGTGCTGCCGTGGCAGTGTGACGTGGCACAGGTGCTAGCGTGGCATAAGTGGTGACATGACGTTGACGTGGCAAACGTGGCGCCAACGTGATAGGATGACATGGCTAACGTGGCAGCGAGCGCTGACGTGGCTTGGAGTGGCTAGTGGCTGGAACGTAGAGATCGAGGGTGCAAGTGGACCTCACTCGTCGAGGCGTGGGTGGCGCGTGCGGGCGCGTGGGTCACTTGCAGAGGCCTGGGTGGCACGTGCAAGTGCGTGGGGTGGTTTCCGATGATAGGAAAGGCAGCGTTTTGCAGATCTGGGAGAGACAATTTGAACCAATGTGGTTGGAAACTGTGATGACGAACAGAAGGCCTTGAACTGATGACAGTGGTGGGGGCGCCAACGACGGTGGTGGTGAGTAATGTTCAGTTGTGAGTGCCTGACACCGACTCTTATACCATATTATAATAGTAAAGACAGAGAGTGGAAGAAAGAGAATGTGTTAAACTCCTGTGTATTCACTGTGACTATTACATGTACAAGAGTGCCTATATATAGATTTAGATGAGGGAATAATACTAGCATATTCCAGAGAATGATACTGAGAATATGACAAGGTATAGCTGTACAGTATGTGTATAAATACTACGTGTGATAGTACACGGTAACAATTACAATAAAAAGTAAACCTCATATCGCATAAAACTAAGAAGATTAAATATTCATAGTTTTTTCCGTGGTAAGTTTTCAATTGTTCTATCAGTTTTTGCATCAAAATTTTATATACATGATTATAAAACACAAGAATGTATACCACATCAAAAAAAAAAAGTAATTAGTTTCATAGAAATTTCATTTAACAACATACAAAGAGATTTTGAATATTTAAAAGCATGTAAACCCAAGAGTACTTGCAAAAAATCAATTTCCAACTAAATTCAAAGATATATAACCAAGATTCTTCATTTTTTTTTAAAAGAAAGGAAACTAAAGCACAAAAAGAAAGGAAGTAAATTACTTTAAAGCGGTTAATTTGAAAACCTATTTCTCAAGAAAGATGATTTGCAAAGAAAATTGATGGAGATAATTGAGTCCTTCCTTTTAATTTTATAATTCTATCTCATTTAAGTTTTTACAAAATTAAAATTTTATTAAAATATTTTACAGAAAGAGAGTTTATTAAGTAAAATGTAACAAATGACCAATTAAACACTTCAAGCATCTAGTGTAAACATACATCTACTCACCTATTAATTGATGTTTGAAGGAACATCTTAACCAATTCAATGGCTGAACACTGTTTTCTGTAACTACCCGTGATGACTTGCAAGATATTGCTTAGTTTACAAATATAACAACTGAGCTACTCAAAGGAGACTTCCATAGGAACTTCTAAAGAAGTTTCAAACCCGACACTTGTTAGCATAGGAGCTATCACATTCTACGACATCTCTGACACTTGCTCTTGACCAAGTGTTCATGTTCCCTTCAGACTCCCTTTTTATGCGAACCTGATTTTTCCCCTGTTTTACTCTAAGATTCTCTGGCCTAATAACAAGCCATCGAATCATAACAGGATTACTCGTCATAATTTGAGGCAGGGTCCAACTTTGATGAATTTTTACATTTACCTACTAAAATAAAAAAATTAATACAAATAACTTGGCTGTGGCACTGGCGTGGCGATGACGTGGCCAGGTGTGATGACGTGGAAGACGACGTGACGTTGACGTGGTAGATGACGCGGCACTGGTGCTTGTGTGGCAATTGTGGCATGGCAATGTGATGTGGCACTAACGTGGTAGGATGACGTGGCTAACACGTCCGCGAGTGCTGACGTGGCTTGGAGTGGCTAGTGGCTGGCGCGTGCGGGCGTGTGGACATCGACGGTACGAGTGGACCTCACTCGCCGAGGCATGGGTGGCCCGTGCAGGCGCGTGGGGTCACTTGCTGAGGCTTGGGTGGCGCATGTGAGTGCATGAGGTGGTGTCCGAGGGCAGGAAAGGCAGCATTTTGCAGATCTGGGAGAGACGATTTAAACCAATGTGGTTGGAAGCTATGATGATAAGCGGAAGGCCTTAAACTAGTGACGATGGTGGGCGGCGCCGACGATGGTGGTGGTGAGCAATGTTCAGTTGTGGGTGGCTGACACTGGCTCTAATACCATATTACAATAGTAAAGACATAGAGTGAGAGAAAGAGAATGGGTTAAAACCCTGTGTATTCACTACGACTATTACATGTACAAGAGTGCCTATATATAGATATACAAGAGAGAATAATATTGGCATATTCCAGGGAATGATATTGAGAATATGCCAAGGTATAGCTGTACAGTATGGGTATGAATACTACGTGTAACAGTACACGGTAACAATTACAATAAAAAGTAAAACTCATATCGCATAAAACTCATAAGATTAAATTTCATAGTTTTTTCCGTGGTAAGTTTTCAATTGTTCTATTAGTTTTTGCATCAAAATTTTATATGCATGATTGTGAAACACAAGAATGTGTACCTCATGAAAAAAAAAAAGTAATTAGTTTCATAGAAATTTCATTTAACAACATACTGAGAGATTTTGAATATTTAAAAGGATATAAACCTCAAGAGTACTTGCAAAAAATCAATTTTCAACTAAATTCAAAGACATATAACCAAAATTCTTCAATTTTTTTTTAAAGAAAGGAAATAAAACCACAAAAAGAGAGGAAATAAATTACTTTAAAACGGTTAATTTGAAAACCTCTTCCTCAAGAAAGATGATTTGCAAAGAAAATTGATGGAGATAATTGAATCCTTCCTTTTAATTTTATAATTCTATCTCATTTAAGTTTTTACAAAATTAAAATTTTATTAAAATATTTTGCAGAAAGAGAGTCTACTAAGTAAAATGTAACAAATGACCAATCAAACACTTCAAGCATCTAATGTAAACATACATCTACTCACCTATTAATTGATGTTTGAAGGAACATCTTAAGTAATTCAATGGCTAAACACTGCTTTCTGTAACAGCCGTGATGACTTGCAAGATATTGCTTAGTTTACAGATATGATAGCTGAGCTACTCAAAGGAGACTTCCATAGGAACTTCTAAAGAAACTTCAAACCCGACACTTGTTAGCATAGGAGCTATCACATTCTACGACATCTATGACGCTTGCCCTTGACCAAGTGTTCATGTTCCCTTCAAACTCCTTTTTATGCGAACTTGATTTCCCCCATGTTCTATGCTAAGATTCTCTGGCCTAATACCAAGTCACCGAATCATAACTGGGTTACTTGTCATAATTTAGGGCAAGGTACAACTTTGATGGATTTTCACACTTACTTGCTAAAATGAAAGAAAATTAATACAAATAACGTGGTTGTGGCGCTGGCGTGGCGATGACGTGGCAGACGATGTGGTGTTGACGTGGCAAACGATATGGCACTGATATGGCACAGGTGGTGGTGTGGCAGTGTGGCGTGGTACAAGTGGTGACGTTGCACTGATGTGGCAAATGTGGTGCTGACGTGGAAGGATGACGTGGCTTGGAGTGCCTAGTAGTTGGCGCGTGGAGATCGAGTGTGCGAGTGGACCTCACTCGCCAAGGCATGGGTGGCGCGTGCGGGCGCGTGGGGTCACTTGCCGAGGCCTGGGTAATGCATGCGAGTGCGTGGGGTGGTTTCCGGCAACGGAAAAGGCAGTGTTTTGCAGATCTGGGAAAGACGATTTGAACCAAGGTGGTTGGAAGTTGTGATGACAAGTGGAAGGCCTTGAACTGGTGACGGTGGTGGGCGGTGCCGGCAACGGTAGTGGTGAGCAGTGTTCAGTTGTGGGTGGCTAACATTGGCCCTGATACCATATTACAATAGTAAAGACATAGAGTGAGCGAAAGAGAATGGGTTAAAATCCTATGTATTCACTATGACTATTACATGTACAAGAGTGCCTATATATAGATATACATGAGGGAATAATACTGGCATATTTCAGAGAATGATATTGAGAATATGTTAAGGTATAGTTGTATAGTATGGGTATGAATACTACGTGTGACAGTATACGGTAACAATTACAATAAAAAGTAAACCTCGTACCGCATAAAACTAAGAAGATTAAATATTCATAATTTTTCCAGTAGTAAGTTTTCAATTGTTCTATTAGTTTTTGCATCAAAATTTTATATACGTGATTGTAGAACACAAGAATGTAAACCACATGAAATAGAAAAGTAATTAGTTTCATAGAAATTTCATTTAACAACATATAGAGAGATTCTGAATATTTAAAAGGATATAAATCCAATAGTACTTGCAAAATATCAATTTTTAACTAAATTCAAAGATATATTTAATTTATCTTTTACTTTATCCATTCATTCATTGAATCATTTAATATATTTAATATAAAAGAAGTATATCAGTTTTTGTTATTTTGTTTGATTTAAAAAATTAAATTTTGCACTTTAAATTTGGTTTTCCAGTTTAGCAATCTCAACAACTTGAATTTTTTTTTTTTTTTGACAATATTAATTTTTTTTAGCAAATAGCAAAATCACCAGAAAGTGGCAATATTATTCTAAATATATATATATATATATATATAAATTGTTGCAAGTAAGCCACATGATTTTCAATTAGTCTAATGCATATCAATGAACAATTATTAATCATTTATCACCATCTTGAATAATTATTTGTTGGTTGTATTTTAGAGGTCCTAACCCAATAGTATGGTCCAGCACATTTGTAAACTCTTCATAATAGAAGTTGATTTGTGATATTTTGGGAAAGTTTAAAACCAAAATATTGACTTCATTAATACATGATTTTGAAGTTCAACCAGTTGAAGTTTAAATCACCATTAATTCTCAGATGAAGTGTCATTTCAAAGAATTTGTAACACTAACTAATGATTAAAAAAAATAAAAAATAAAAAATTATCAATCTCCCTTGTTAGCAATAAGTTAAAAATGAAAGATCTATCTATTATTTTTTCATTAAAACAAATCAACATACAAATTTAAAAAAAATAGTAAATTATAATAATCTTTTTTGAGACTTTTGATAATTACAGATAATATTAATTTAATTTTTAAAATTATATTTCTCCTCTTTTATTTTTAATGTTAGCAACAGTCTCCTTTTTACGGTTAAAAAATATTAAGCGGCTCAAAGAAAAATTTGATGATGTCTTTTTTATAAATTTTGTAAATACCAAATTTACTTTTTTTATTATTAAAAAAGGTAATATTACTATTGTAAGAAGATACTGAAGTGACAATAATAACTTTTGTTCTGAAGCTATTCTTCTCTCTCTATACAGATTTCTTTCTTTTTAGTTTTTACTCTCTCTTTGAACACCATCTCGAGAGCAGTTCAGTCTCCCTCTAAAATCATCTACACCTACCACCAAATACCTCTCACACAATCACTCTTTCTCTCTCTCTCTCTCTCACGCCATGGACGCGTAGCAAGAACGAACCTCCAAACGATCCCCCGCCGAATCCAACTAGAGGGATGGTGTAATCATCTTCAACGGCGTCGCAGTATCAAGATGCTGAGATAGTCGTGGGGGCGCAAAAGAAGAAAGTAGTTGTGAAGGTGGTTGTTCTTTTATGGACACCTTTGCATAATTGGGCTCCATTCCTCCATATTTTTGTCCAAACAAAAAAATATATAACATATTTTGTAAAAATAACTATTTTCGTATTTTTATATATAGGATAGATATAAATATAAATATAGATAAATAGATAGAGACAGAAAAATCAACCCAAACAATAAAACCAAACAGAACAAACTAATATATAAATACCACCTCTATCCCTCCTTCCTCTTCCAAATCGCCACTTCCCATCCGTATGGTAATTAATTATTAATAATCTCTCTCTCTCTCTCTCTAGCCTACTGCGTTTTCTGGGTCCCTCTCTGTAAGTCCCCCATAGGTAATTTCTTCTGTAAGTAATCTTTAAGCTTCTATGGTTTTCAATGAACAAGGATGATTATTCATTACGGTAAACATTGCTGACAATGGATTCCAGTGCCTGCAGATGAAGATCATTATGGTTCTGTTTCCTGGTTTTGTTTCCTGGTTCAGTCATTAAATTTTGTTTGTTATCGCTATGATATAGTCTCTCCCTTCTTCTAATTACTTAATTCTTTGGGAGGGGGGTCAGTTCTTAGCTAAAGCTAATTGTAATGCTGCTAACTACTGTTAGTTTTATATTTAAATTCTGTGAGGTTTATGACATAGATGCTGATACTTTTTCTGGAATTTTCTTCTTACTTTAACTGTTCGGTTTGTAAATTATAAATTTCAGATTCTGTATTCCATTTCTATTTTCATATTTATCATGTTTATGTGGACCCATTTGTTGGAAATTGTTACTATCATACCATATCTACAGATCAGTGTTTTGAACCTACCAATAATTTGATAAGGTGAATTCTGATAGTTATATATTTTCTAATATTGTTATGTGCACGTTGTCAAATTACTCTCCTTTAGCCCCTGCTTGATTGAAAATTACTTTCCCTTTTCTTCCCCTTCTATGGAACTTTTCATAGTTTTGATTTTCAATGGTAAAAGATGCGTGTCGAAAGTGTAGCAGCAATTTAATTTAACATCACGTCATTCTTTCAATCTGAAGCCAATTTGGAGAGGCAAAAATTAAAATGGCAAGGATTTTGACATTCTTGATGGAGATTCTGGTTATGTGCTGCTGGGCAGCATTGGTGGAAGCGGACTACATGAAATACAAAGATCCTAAACAACCAGTGAATGTTCGAATCAAGGACCTGATGAACCAGATGACATTAGAGGAAAAGATCGGCCAAATGGTGCAGATTGAGCGGAGTGTTGCATCAGCTGAGGTGATGAAGAAGTACTTTATAGGTAAACATCAATAAAATTCTTGTGTGTATAGCGACTGATGTTAGAATTTTGTGATACAAAATGTGAATTTGCTTTATAATGGGGTATAAAAAAATTTGTATGTGGGCAGGGAGTGTATTGAGTGGCGGTGGGAGTGTTCCAGCTAAAGAGGCATCTGCTGAGACTTGGGTCAACATGGTGAATGATTTCCAAAGGGGTTCCCTATCAACCCGTCTTGGGATCCCAATGATTTATGGTATTGATGCTGTTCATGGCAACAACAATGTTTATAATGCAACAATTTTTCCTCACAATGTTGGGCTTGGAGCTACGAGGCAAGTATATAGACATATCAGACATTGCTTTGTTCAGCATGTGTTTAATTGTTTGCATATGAAGCATTATTGAATCTACTAGTAAGCCAAACTTGTTATGGCTTCAAGTGTGTGGTACGTTTCTAGGGAGAAATGATTACTATTGTTCAATCTTTTTTTGCCATTCACAAGAAAGAATGAAGAAATAGTTATATTTTCTTTAATCAACCCCATCGAGTGAGATTTGCTTCTCTGACTGACACCAATTTTTCACTTAATTCTTGTCAACCAGGGACCCTGAACTTGTCAGGAAAATTGGAACTGCGACTGCTCTTGAAGTTAGAGCTACGGGCATTCCTTATGCTTTTGCACCATGTATTGCGGTAACTTAAAAAAAATTAAAATACATCCCAGAATCCAATTGCTGTTGAATTATTAAAATATGTAACTCATTGGCAGCTGTCTTTTCCCTTAAAATATGTAACTCATTGGCAGTTATTGTCTTTTACCTTAAGCTAATTCTATATAAGCACAGGTTTGCAGAGATCCAAGATGGGGTCGATGTTATGAAAGCTACAGTGAAGATCACAAGATTGTTCAAGCAATGACTGAGATAATACCAGGATTACAAGGAGAAATTCCTGCTAATTCTCGGAAGGGTGTTCCCTTTGTTGCTGGAAAGTAAGAGTTTTTAGCAAATTCATTACTTTCTACTTCGGAACATATAATTATAACTAGTGATAGACTTATTCTTGGATCAATTAAGGCAATGCAATAGCCAGTTCTTTGTTCTATAATTAGTGAACATCAAAGGGTGTACCTGCTATTGACCTGAATGTCTTGGATATCATTAGACTAGAAGACTGTGAAAGCGTAATGGGTTTTACACAACATGAGCTTTAATCAACTCCTTACAAGTTATACATGGGACTCATTTTTACAGTTGAAATTACAAGGCAATGTATTTTACTCCCTCCGTCCCATTTTAAGAGTCCTTTATTCCATTTTGCATTGTCCTATTTTAAGAGTCCCATTTAAAAAGTCAATGTACTTTTAACATATGAATTTTCAAAACTATCATTTATTACACCTAATATGAACATGATTTACAATTAAATGAGGGCAATATGAAAAATTTAAATAGTTTCAAAATAATAATATAATACTTCTTAAAAAGTTAGAATTCCCAAATGAGACTTTCATTTTGGGACGGAGAGAGTAGTTTTCATGACAGTCTATGCCACTTTCTTGGTGATTTTAGTATTGCTCCTAAAACATTCATTGCATAACATAACAGTATATTGTCTACGGAATCTGTGTTGAGCATCATTTTTTATAACATCCCTTTGTTACTAACGTAGCAGAAGCTTGTGAAGAAATAGGACACTGCCTATTTCTTAAAAATTCGTCCGAATTCACGAACAAAGGTAATACACTCGAATCCACAAGCACAAAGAATAAGATCTCAGAAAGAAAATATTTTTATTGAATCAAAAGTTAACCTTATAATGAAAAGAACAGCCTTTATATAGGCAACAAACCCTAATTCGACTAGGACTAGGAAAACAATAATTAAAATAAAGAAAAATAAGAAAAATTCCAAAAATAGAAATATTCTAATTAAAAGCATAAATCAAAAACCCTAAACTTAAACAGTAGTCTGCCAAAAGGACAACTCCAAACGTCAATTGTAGCCACCCATAATTACGTCGCGCATTATTACCATAAATAGCAAAAAATACGAAAACACGCGTATGAAGTCCAAAATGAAGAAATTTGCACGAAAAACGGCATAGGTCATCCCAAAGCAATAAGTATAGTAAGGCACAACGATTTCAAGCCACCTACCGAATTTCACGTAATTCTGACCACGTTGACGTTGTACGCAATCCCATGCTAGGAATTCTGCTGCACTATGAATTCTTCTGCAATCTGTTCTACATCAGTTACTTTCAATATCCACCTATTTGAGCTCATCAAGAATCACAACTTTGGCTACTTTTGACTTGGGACCGGAGTTCTGGAGGTCTAATTTCTAGGGTTTTTTTTTTTCCAAGGATGAAGGAGATTTTTGTAAAAGGTAGCTTCTAGAAGATACAGAAGTTTGCAATTATTGTAATGTGAAAGCAACTCTTTTGGACTTTGTGTTAGGTTGAAGATATAGTGGTGTGGACCACGGTTTTCACTAATTATGGTAATGAAGATAAGCAAAAACAAAAACCCAATGGTGAATACAAAAAAACAAAAACCAAAAGATAGGTCTAACTGCATTTTCAAGCATCAGATATTAACTTGGTTATGCTTGCTTTATTAATTATCCAAATCAGAACACCATACCCACTGGTCCTAAATTATTCACCAGTTAAAAATACTCAGCAATGTACACACACTGTTATTTTACTCCTGCATTTTAATTTGAATGAAGGTCTGGTTGTCCAGTCTAATGACTCAAAGAAACATAACTGAAGAATTGAACACTATGTTAGGCAATCATTCTCATTTCAAAATTAGTTTCAGTGAAATAACAAAAATAGTTTTTAAAATACTTTGTAATTGAAGTTACCAATTCACTTGTTAATTTGCTTCATTATCAATGTTCTTTTTGGTAGAACGAACGTTGTGGGATGTGCAAAGCACTATGTGGGTGATGGTGGGACAACTAATGGAATCAATGAGAACAATACTGTAATAAGCAGGCATGGATTGCTGAGCATCCACATGCCAGCCTACTATAACTCAATTATTAAGGGTGTGGCTACTGTTATGATCTCCTACTCAAGCTGGAATGGAATAAAGATGCATGCTAACCGTGATCTCATCACTGGTTTCCTGAAGAACACTTTACGTTTCAGAGTAAATCATTTCATACATATGTGTTTTTCTGTCTGTCATATGAACTAAAGCAACTAAGGTTGAAGAATTAAATGGTGAATTATTTCAGGGTTTTGTCATCTCAGATTGGATGGGTCTTGATAGGATCACTACTCCACCACATGCTAACTATTCGTATTCTATTGAAGTTGCAATTCGTGCAGGCATTGACATGGTCAGTAATTATTTAATTGGCTTTCATGCTTAATAATATTCAAATTTTGAAGTTCGAACTATCACACTTTAGTCAATTTACAAGCACTAATGTAGTTATGGACTTGTTGCAGGTCATGATTCCCTACAACTATACGGAATTCATTGATGGTCTAACATCCCAGGTAAAGAGTAAGATCATTCCCATGAGCCGAATTGATGATGCAGTGAGGAGGATTTTGCGGGTTAAATTTGTGATGGGTTTATTTGAGAACCCGTTGGCTGATCTTAGCCTGGCCAAGTACCTAGGAAGCCAGGTCACTCTATTAATTAGTTAATTTGGGGTTTTTGTTCCCTTCTTTTTGGAGACTCTGTGCAAGATAAAAGAAATCACCTTCATTTTGTTGTAACATTATTAGCTTGAGCAGGAGCATAGGGAACTGGCAAGGGAAGCAGTGAGAAAATCTCTCGTGCTGCTGAAGAATGGTGAATCTGCAGACAAGCCATTGTTACCCCTTCCAAAGAAGGCATCAAAAATACTTGTTGCAGGAAGCCATGCAGACAATCTTGGTAATCAGTGCGGTGGATGGACAATTGAGTGGCAGGGACTTGGTGGCAATAACCTCACAATAGGTACATATAATCACCTCTTTTGATTGTAAAGGACAGTTCAATTATCTTATTAAAGCCACAATTTAGTGTGTTATGTATAAGACTGAATATTCACTATAGTTAGATATATCATCATCCTAGAGGGTCTTGTATTGCATTTGATGGAGATAACAAATGACATTTTCATTTGCAGGTACCACAATCCTTACTGCTATAAAAAATACCGTTGATCCAGCAGCTGAAGTCATCTACAAAATGAACCCTGATGCTAACTATGTCAAATCCAACAAATTCTCCTATGCCATTGTTGTAGTGGGAGAGCCTCCATATTCAGAGACATTTGGTGACAGCTTGAATTTGACAATCCCAGAACCTGGTCCCAGCACCATCCAAAATGTTTGTGAAGCTGTGAAATGCATTGTTATCATGATTTCTGGTCGTCCTCTCGTGATTCAACCCTATCTGAGCACAATTGATGCACTTGTAGCTGCTTGGCTTCCAGGAACTGAAGGCCAAGGTGTTGCTGATGTTTTATTCGGGGACTATGGATTCACCGGTAAGCTCGCGCACACTTGGTTCAAGACTGTTGATCAGCTCCCTATGAATGTTGGCGATAAACATTATGACCCTCTCTTCCCATTTGGATTTGGACTCACCACCAAACCTTCTAAGGCTAATTAGAAGTCCTGGTTAGGGGACAAAGCGCCATCCTGATGATTATAATTAGAATGGTTGGTTGTTAACAAGTATAATCATTTACTGATATGATATCTGCAAGTGAATAGTAGAAAAATAAATTTATATATATAAAGAACTTCTGAATTTCCTACTGAACAAAACAAACTAATGTTCTCCCAGCCCAGATTGAATTTCTTTGATTTATCCATGAATGATAACTCCTTTTCAACAGGATGTGCATTTTAGTATCCCTGAAAATAATCAAAACAGCTCAGCCAAAAATTAGCCCATTTGGATAATGCTTGGTTGAGTTGTTTTCAAGAATGAAAATAATGAGAATTTTGAAAATACATGTATTGTTGGGTGTTTTCATTTTCTAATGAATTCAAATAGTTGAAAATGTAAAAAATTTAATTTTAATAGTTTCATTTTCTAAAAAATCACTCTTCTAATGAATTCAAATTGATTCATTTGAATTTTTTAAAAAAGAAAATGATTGTTATAAAAAAATGATGTATAAAATTGTGGATATGGTCACTTCAAGGAAAGCTAAAAATTGATTATAGAAATAAATATGATGAAAATTTTCATTTTTATGAAGAGATCCTTCATAATGAAGAAATTTTGCATTAAGATAGTGTAAATTATGAATAAAATCATTCATATTCAATAGATATATAAACAAGTTCTAATACTTCTCTTTTTCCAACAAGAATGATTAGGTATGAGTCAATTATTTATATTTTCTGGGTTCACAATAATTGAGTACATATAAGCCTTTGGATTGAATGATCTCATTTCTTATAAATAAGGATATTTTAGTAAAATTAGTTTTCATTTCATCATTGAAAATGGTCTAACCAAATAGTAAATAAGGAATAGTCATTCCATTTATGTATTATTCCATTACTTGTTATCAAATAATGGATAAAAAATGATCATTTCATTTTCATGTCATTTACATTTCATTTCTTGAAATGAATATTCTATTTTTACATACCAAATGTGGCTTAAGTCTTTGTAACATCCAACAGACCACACCAGCTAGATGCATGGCATCTTTGATTGATTGGTTATCCAGAATAAAAGAATGTACATTGTGGACAAAGGATCATTAAAAGAAAATTTTCTTTTAAACAGACATAAATACTAGTATTATTTGCACAAAAATGAATATTATTCTCATACTCGAATTGCTTTTTATGCTTTACACCAAGAAATTGTCCATGAAAAATGCATCTAAAAGTTGATGTTCATCATGTTCTTGTTACATACCCAGAAAGAGTGGAGGCAACTTATCTGCTCTTAGCCTCTGCTTTTCCTATTTTAACAAGTTAATGCTCATCTGTAAACTCAAACATTTGCTTCCAAATACCCCAATGACACAGATCTGTGCCATGCCAAAAACACGAGTCTTCCCTTCTAATGTTTTCTCATATGAACTTTTTCTTTTATGTACAAACGATGTGGGAGGAAAAGATGCTAATATTGTATGTCGTCCAGTTGCCTGGTTTCTCATATGGGTTCTTGGTTATATAAATAAAAAATTATTTTATGTTCTCTAAATTTTTTTTTATTAAAAATAATGATATTTTTATTTTAATATTTTATCAATTAAATTTTTTTATCTGTTAAAAAATTATATCCAATTACGTCGACAAATAAAAAACTTGAATAAAGTATCAAAGTAATAATAACATTACACTTTTTTAAATTGAATGATTGAGAAGAAAATTAAATCTGCTTTTTATATAAGAAATTAACACTTGCGCCACTTCAACAGAAACTTAAGTAATATGATTCATAAATCAGGTGCAACAAAATTTCTCCTTCTCATGTTACATAATTTTCAGAGAGTGTCTGCGGATTGGCCCAATGAGAATGAAGGTGCATAGAACTAGTAGGATTGATGGTGCATAGGATCTCCATTCTATAGACAATCACGAAAACAAACATTTCTGCAGATGCTACCTCAATCCCTTCCCTTCGCTCCCAAATCGCCACTTCACAGTTCCCTGTTGTAAGAAAATCTCACACTTATCTCTTTGCAGAGGCTACAGCATTTCTGGGTCCTTCTCTGCAAGTCCCCTACAGGCTACAGCTCATTTTCTTTGTAAATTATCTATAAGCTTTGAACAGTTATTTATTGTAACCCTTACTGACAATGGAGTCGAAATGCCTGTATAGCATTCGTTTCTGTTTCTGGGTTCAGTGATTTTTGTTGTTTTGTTACTCAATAATTGACGTCGCCTCTGTGATACTGTCTCTTCGTCTAATTATTTGATTGTTTTCTTTGAGCAATTGAAGGTGTACTGGCAATTTAATTTAACATCAAGTTATTCTTTCAATCTGAAAGGCAATTTGGGACTTAAAATGGCGAGAATTTCCCTATTCTTTATGGGAATTTTGGTAATGTGTTGCTGGGCAGCCATGGCAGAAGCAGAATACATGAAATACAAAGATCCTAAACAGCCATTGAATGTTCGAATCAAGGACCTGATGAGCCGGATGACATTAGAGGAAAAGATTGGGCAAATGGTGCAGATTGACAGAAGTGTTGCATCGGCTGATGTGATGAAGAAGTATTTTATTGGTAAACATCAATGAGTTTCTTCTTTCCTGTGAATTGAATAATAATTATGATTATGAAATGGGAAATGTGGGTATGCTGTGTTTTATGGTATAAAATTGAAGAAGTGTTGTACTGGTAAACATCAATGAGTTTCTTCTTTCCTTTGAATTGAATAATAATTATAATTATAAAATTGAAGAAGTATCGTATTGGTCGTAAACATCAATGAGTTTCTTCTTTTCCTTTGAATTGAATAATAATTAGAATTATGTAATGGGAAATGTGGGTATGCTGTGTTTTATGGTATAAAATTGAAGAAGTGTTGTATTGGTAAACATCAATGAGTTTCTTCTTTCCTGTGAATCGAATGATAATTATAATTATGTGGAAGAAATGTGGGTATGTTGTACTTTATTTTATGGCATAAAACTTGATTTTTTGGCAGGGAGTATACTGAGTGGTGGTGGTAGTGTTCCGGCTAAACAGGCATCTGCTGAGAGTTGGATCAACATGGTGAATGATTTCCAAAAGGGTTCACTATCAACCCGTCTTGGGATCCCAATGATTTATGGTATTGATGCTGTTCATGGCCACAATAATGTTTACAAGGCAACAATTTTTCCTCACAACATTGGGCTTGGAGCTACCAGGCAAGTAAAATGGACATATTACAAATATGTTCTCAGATGTTGCTTTGTTAACCATATACTTAATTTCTTGCAACTGAGGCATAATGAATTTCCTGTTATGCCTTACTTATTATGACTTCAGTTGCGTGGTCTTAATTCCTTGGGAGAAAGGATAACTGTCTGCAGAGTGAGCAATTGCAGAAAATTGAGTTACTGTCGCAAATGACAGTAAGAACAGTAAACATGATAGGAGTAGTGAAAATCTGACATGTGGAATGTATTGTCAAGATCATTACTCTCTACCTACTAGAAGCTTAAAGATATTGTTCAAACTCAACTCAACTCAACAAAGTCTTATCCTAATTATTTGGGATCAGCTACATCTAATCTTAGATTCATGTTCATAAGAAATCTGTCAATATTTTTCGCTAGCTGTCAGCTACCTAACGCAACCCTCCTCCTTTCTAAAAGTTTTTTATTTTTTTGGTAAGTGAATTGAGAATCTAAAAGTTTGTTCTTTCACTGCTAACTTTTAGCATAGTGGCTTTAACATCAGAAATCCCAAGAAGGAATGATAATATAATAAGATTTGCTCCTGTCAATCCTATCAAGTGAGATTTGCTTTTTCTGTCTGATAAGCATTATACATAGTCAACCAGGGACCCTGGACTTGTCAAGAAAATCGGAGCTGCAACTGCTCTTGAAGTTAGAGCTACAGGCATTCCTTATGTTTTTGCACCTTGTATTGCGGTAATAATTCAAATTCAAGAACTAATTGCTGTTGAATTAAGATAATATTTAAAAATTCTGATTTGTTTCTTAAGATACTGCTGTCTCCATTCAGGTTTGCAGAGATCCAAGATGGGGCCGGTGTTATGAGAGCTACAGTGAAGATCACAAGATTGTTCAAGCAATGACTGAGATCATACCAGGATTACAAGGGGATGTTCCTGCTAATTATCCAAAGGGTGTTCCCTTTGTTGATGGCAAGTAAGATTTCTGCGACTCGATAACTATTTTCTATTTATGAACATAACCTAGGGACAGACTCATTCCTGATCAATTAATGCAATAGCTAGTCCTTTGCTCTATAATAGCAACAACTAAAGATTGCAACTGCCATGCACCACAAGATTATAGATATCGTCGAAGCAGAAGAATGTGAAGGTATACTGTGTTTTACAGAATATGAGCTTTAAACAAGTCCTCTGTAACTTATACTTGGATTTATACTCATTTAGTTTTAGTTTACATGATGGTCGGTGTCGGTTTCTTGGAGGCTTCTGGAGATAATATTTTAGGATTTGCCCACAGCCGTGGTTGCATGCCATAACAACATAATATCACATTGCATATAATATCTATGTCATTTATCATTTGTGAGACACATCCGCCTTTATCACTTTGAATGCCCATTGAAGATTTGAGTTCATCAGAAATTATAGTTAACTTTAGCTACCATTGGTGTGTGACAGGAGTTCTGGTGATCTAGTTTCCAGTTTTTTTTTTTAATGCTAAGAAAGATATAGTTATAAAAGATGGCACTTCTGTTGGATATATAAGTTTCCTATTATGATAATGTGAAGCAACTCTTGTGGCCTTTGTGTTTGATTGGGGACTAAGTGGC
Organism: Nyssa sinensis; assembly: GCA_008638375.1. Classification (NCBI taxonomy): domain Eukaryota; kingdom Viridiplantae; phylum Streptophyta; class Magnoliopsida; order Cornales; family Nyssaceae; genus Nyssa; species Nyssa sinensis. Next base: position 38,071,085 of record CM018050.1, read on the forward strand.
ATGGACCATGTGTTCCACTAATTCTGTGAATGAAAAAAAATAAAAAAACAGAAACCAAAATAAGAAAGAGGAAAACAAAACCAAAAACAAAAGCAATGCCGAACTGCATGTTCAAGCTTTAAATTCTTGACTTGGTGATTTGTTTCGTTGACCAATGTCCAAAAGCAAAATACAGTACCTTGTGGTTACTTATCAAAAATATACAATACTTGGTGGTCCTAAAAATTTATCAGTTAAAAATGCACAATAATGCACACAAGTCCATTATTTCACCCATATCATTGCATTTTAATTTTACTGGATGTCTGATTGTCCAATATGAGAACTCAAATGAAATATCACCAAAGAATTGAATGTTATGTTGGGTAACCATTCTTATTTTCAAACTTAATTTTAAAGGAAATGAAAAAATTGGCTTTTAAGATACTAATTGACTTTACATGATTTACATACTTCCTTAATTTTGGTGTTCACTTTTTATAGAACAAAGGTTGCAGCTTGTGCCAAGCACTTTGTGGGCGACGGTGGAACTACCAAAGGCATCAATGAGAACAACACTGAAATAAGCATGCATGAATTGCTAAGCATCCATATGCCAGCCTATTACAACTCAATAATGAAAGGTGTTGCAACAGTTATGATCTCTTACTCGAGCTGGAATGGAATAAAAATGCATGCTAACCATGATCTTGTCACTGGTTTCCTTAAGAACGCTTTACATTTTAGAGTGAGTCATTTTTGTGTATAACTTGTTTCATTGTTTCTCTCATATTGAAGAAAAGAAACTAAGATCGATTATGAACTGTGACTTATTTCAGGGTTTTGTCATCTCAGATTCAGAGGGTATTGATAAAATCACTACTCCGCCCCACGCTAACTACACATATTCCATTGAAGTTGCAATTCATGCCGGCATTGACATGGTTAGTTGTGAATTTACTGGGTTTCATGCTTAAAATATTCCAACTTTGAAAATCAAACTATCAAATTTCAGTCAATTTGCAACCAAACACTCATGTAGTGTTGTGGTCTCATTGCAGGTCATGGTTCCCTACAACTATACAGAATTCATCAACGGTCTAACCTTCCTGGTAAAGAATAAGATTATTCCCATGAGCCGAATCGATGACGCAGTGAAGAGGATTTTGCGGGTTAAATTTGTGATGCATCTATTTGAGAATCCATTGGCTGATCTTAGCCTGGCCAAGTACCTAGGAAGCCAGGTTGGTCTATTAGTTAGTTAATTTGGAGTTTCTTTGGACCCCATTTGTGCAAAATGAAATCAATACCTTTGTCTACTTATAACACGACAACTTGAACAGGAGCATAGAGAACTGGCAAGGGAGGCAGTGAGAAAATCACTTGTGCTGCTTAAGAATGGTGAATCAATAAACAAGCCATTGTTACCCCTGCCTAAAAAGGCATCAAAAATACTAATTGCAGGAAGCCATGTGGACAACCTTGGTTATCAGTGTGGTGGGTGGACAATTGAGTGGCAAGGACTTGCTGGCAATAACCTTACAACTGGTACATTTACAATCACCCTTTTCGGCTGTCTACTGTTGATTTCCTACTTATTGCCAGAGTCCTACATTTTTCCAAGAATCATCATTTGGTAATTGCAGCACTCTGAAGGATCTAGTATTTCATTTATTAGAGATAACAAATGACCTTTTTGTGTGCAGGTACCACTATCCTCACTGCTATAAAAAATACTGTTGATCCAACAACTGAAGTTGTCTACCTAGAGAACCCTAATGCTGAGTTCATTAGGTCCAACAAATTTTCCTATGCCATTGTTGTAGTGGGAGAATTCCAATATGCAGAGACAAATGGTGACAGCTTGGATTTGACAATCCCCGCACCTGGCCCGAGTACCATCACAAATGTCTGTGGAGCTGTGAAGTGTGTTGTTGTCATTATCTCTGGCCGTCCTGTTGTGATTAAACCATATCTTGCCACAATTGATGCCCTTGTAGCTGCTTGGCTTCCCGGAACTGAAGGCCAAGGTGTTGCAGATGTTTTATTCGGTGACTATGGTTTCAGTGGCAAGCTTCCTCACACTTGGTTCAAGACTGTGGATCAGCTCCCTATGAATGTCGGGGATGCACACTATGACCCCCTCTTCCCATTTGGATTTGGACTCACCACCACACCTACGAAGGCAGTGTGAGCCTATTTATTGCTTCACATTTATTAGAAACATATTACTTTCAGTATTTTTATTGTTTATTATTACATAAAAATAGCATAGAAAAATGTTTAATAGTAGTTACAAGATTTATTGTTTGGTGTACCTGAGATCTGTCATCACGGTACACACATTCTCAACTGGATACAATTGTTTTAAGATATAATATGTCTGCAGGTGGGTGAACAATTAGAAATTTTGATGATTTTCTGATGCTTGATATCTGAACAGCATGGACAACACCTGGAGACATTTCAAGTACAGGTAAACTGTAACTTATTGCTCCTGTGTATTTGCCTAACTATCTTCATGTCTTACACTCTTTTATAATGAAGCGATCATGATATTAGTACAAAGAAATTAGCATGCTTTACAAGTTTTGATTTGTTATAAATAAAAAGTTACATACTTGTCGATTATAGCAATACTATATATAATATATTTACAAACTTGTCATGTCGTTCGATCCATGTTGATGCAACACAATTAGGTTTCTTCTTTTCCTGTCATTTTGGAGTTCAGCATGTTCGAACCATAACTGTAACCCTCATAGTCTAACAAATCAAACCAAAATCTCTTTGAAGTCCTGAATACTAGAGACTCTATTGAATTGTACTTTTGTACCTTGAATTTTCTAATAATTGTGTTAGAAATCTAAGATAAAAGTGCATAGAAAGAAGTTCCTTGGTGCTTGTTTGGTTGTTGAGAAGATAGAAAAGAAAAGAAAATTTCTGAAGTTAAAAAAAAAAAAAAAAGGGGCAGTCCTAATCCACTTGATTCCCACCATTGCAGATGTGAGAGGATCAGATGTACCAAACCTTACAACCAGTTATAATACTACTCATTTTTCATTTCTATTATGATAATTTTCCTGAACCAAACAGATAATATAATAAGCAATCAAAAAGAAAAAAGAAGAAAAAGAAGGAGAAGAAAGAAACTGATCAAGTTCAGAAACATAAACATATTCATAAACACAATGACACAAGTGGTAATACATGTAAATACGTACATGTCATATACATATCTACATACATACATATATAATATTATGCAGTGTTGTATCTAGTGCTTAAAGTGTGGATATTTCAAAACCAAGCACCTTCAAGCTTCCTATGAGTAGCCCTGTATCTTCATGGGTATTGAGAATACCTTTTGTCTCACATTGGAAAGTTTGTAAAAATTGAGCAAGCTTATATATACTTTCTCCTTATGAGTTAGGTAAGTACAAGAAAGAAGTGGATAAGCCCACATGCAAGGGAGGCAAGCCCAAGCCCAGTAAAAAATTGGGATTCGACCCAGAAAACTAATTAACCATAGCTCTAAAGAAGAGTGCGTCTGATGGAGATCATTTCAAATTCCTACACACGAACGAGGTCAAAAATTTAGGTTAAAATGGGCAAAATTTTCTTTTGATGTTTAATTATAAATTAAAAAATATTAATATTAATATTAATCGATAATATTTTTGTAAGTAACAAAATTAATATTTATTGATACAAAGGAATTATGAAAACTTAAATTAAATTGTTGTTTTTAAAAAAATTGAAAAGTATAAAGAAATGGCTCATCAGTCAAAGGTTCTTAAATATGTTGTTAATTAAAACAGGTTCAAATCCATTCTTTTTAACCCTAAAAGTCTCTTAATCTTTTTGTGACTAAAATACCCCTTAATATATAACACCTCCATGTCTTATACCGTAACTAACTACCGTGATTAAGAAACTGTTTCAAGAAAGTTTTTTTTTTAAATTTCAATAGCTTACAATTTATAAATCTATTTTTAATAAAATTTATAAATCTGGATTCTAAAAAACAACATCCATCAAACAAAATTCATATTGCATATGAAATTTTGAAGAAAAAAAATGATTACGAAACAATAAAATTTCAATCCAATGAAACAATGAAATTTCACTGTTTAATTTTTACTTTTTTAATTTTATTTTTGAGGAAGATGAACACTTTCACTTAGTGAACTTCGAATGCGAAACTAATTTGAAAGAAAAACTTATTATGGAGATATAAATAAACAGTAAAATTTCATTACGTTCAACACAGTGAAATTTCAATGTTGTTAGAATACAGTGAAATTTTACTATGTTTTAGAGTGACTTTTTGCTTGTCCTGACTACATGAAAGACCAAACCAATTGCAGAAACTTGTTTCTTTGGTCCAATTAAGTAGTCTCCAAGACATTGTTGGGGTGTGCCAAAATTCTTCCTAACTTCATAATTCATTGTCCCTTATTCCTTAGTCCCAAGAAATAACATAAGAATATTGCAGCCATTGAAATAATAAATACTAATAAAAATGGTCAAAATGCACTCAATGCTATTTAAAATACTCAACAATTATTAAAAGTCATAAGAACAAAAAGAACACAAACATTGACTTAAAAAAGGTAATTAAAAATACACAAAGTCCACTCATTCAATCATGCCTTGAAGCACTCTCCCTAGTTGGGTTCGGCCAGAGCTAACCCACCTAGGTTGCAACTGGATTGTTAAGATCTAAATTATTTAAAAAATAAATAATTAATAATAATTAATAAAAAATAATCATTTAATTGTCTTATAACATGTACCTTCCTAGAATGATTGTACTAAATGGAATATTGTTTTAAGGTATCTTGAAGAGACATATTTGAGGGCAAAAGTCCCCCTTTCAGAGAAATAGAATTGGTGTTTGAATTTTGCCTTTGAGAAATAAAATGTATTTTTGTGCCTTTTAAAAAGCAAAATCAATAATAAGTTATTTTCAATAACATGTTTTTTTAGAACAATTTTAATAAACATAAAAACAAATACAATAGTGAATATATATAAAAAAAATTCAAACCGATCTAAAATGTCAAACTCTTGTAAGGGTTTGATGTTTTCATAAGATGCATTCAATATTTCAATATAAAAAAAAAATTATTTTATTTTGAAAGTTGCTTTTGAAATTACGTCTTGATTCTTATAGACAGTTTATAAATATTATGTGACTAATTAATTTTAATTAAAAATAAAAAAATATATATATAATAAAAATTACATATGCATTATATATGTAACAAATGATAACGAAGACACATACTTGGATAGAGAAAAATTACTCTTATATAGTTTGGAATTAAGTATTTTTATTTTTATAATCACCTTTGTTATAATACTATTGGCTCACAAATTAATTTAAAATTATGCCGGTCCAATAAAAAAAAAAAAAGACACGTGTAAAAAAAATCTTTGTTAGATACTAGGAAGCTACCAAAATTACTACAATAGGGTTCGTATTGGTTTATTATATCTTAATCTTTGTATTGTCCCTATTTATGTGTGTGTATGTGTATATATGTATATTATTTCACGAAATCATGGTATAGCCAAACAAGTGAACGCGTGTCTCAGTTTGGGAACTTAGGCGCTAAGGCTTCAGGAATCCAATCAAAATCAATTATTGGTATTCAGTTTCATCTAAATGCGTTTAGAAGAGAAATTCAACATCTTTGACTCGCTAGCGTTATAGAATCATGTAAAATCTCTTAACTAACTTGTAATATTGAGATGGATTCTACCTAACAAAATAAGTTTCGTTTGCCATTATTCAATCATTAATTTATCACGTTTATGATTTATGAAAATTTTGGATTATTTTATGGGTTGGAAGTGGATTAATTTTGTAAAATTGGGAAACTATTTTCTTTGACAAAAAAAAAATCATTAATTTTGAATTAATTAATTAATAGACAATCAATTTAGTATTTGGATATTTTAAAATTTTATATTATATATATTAAGTAATGTGTAAGTAGTAAGTTTGTGTGAAATCACTAACTCAACACGCGTCTTTATGTGTGACTACTTTGAGTCTATACGTGTCAATTCAACTACACGTGTCAATCCAAATTTTGAGGGTGACAGTGAGATTTGAACTCATGACCTTTTCTCTGCTCTGATATCATGTGAAATCACCAACTCATTTAAAAACTTAAGCTGTTAAAGAGGGTATAACTTATTATTATATTCTCTAACAGTTTGGGTATAAAAGTTGTAAAAATTTAAACGAATTTTCGTAAGCTGATTTTTAAAATTTTTTCAAATCATAGTTTTGCTTGTAAACTCGATCATCACAAAAATTAATTTGAGTTTTTAATTGAATTTATGATTTAAAATAATATTAAAACAGACAAAAAAAAATCTTATGTTCGAACTTCAACTAATATTTGCTAAAAAAAAAAATAGTAGTACACAGTTTTATCTCGCAAAATAAAGAATTTATTTTTACAGTTCAAACTTCAAACCAATAAGCCCAACATTATTAAAATTGAATTTATCATTTTTATTCCTATACAGAATGGTACACGTAGCAAGGGTTCATTGAGCTCGATCCCAGCCAATCACTACCTCATTGGACTAAACGCGTTTCAGGGTAACAGCAGTGCTTTAAATTAAATTATAACAAATTAATTTACTTAATTCATTAATGACAATATGGCTGCAAATTGTCTTGTCAGGTTGGGATATCTCCGTGGGCATTAGAATGATGGGACCCACTAAAGCAACTGATATTGTCATGTTGTTGAACAAACGGCTTATTAAATGCGAATATCCCAAAATGACAAATATGCCCTTACATTTAAAACGTTGCACTCCCTCCTTTTCCACCAATCATCCTCTTCTAATTATGAACCAAAGTAAGTTATTTAAATTCAATTTGTAACTGATTCAATTATAAATTAATTTGATTTAAAAATGTATTTTAAATTTATTAAATTTAATTTAAATTATATTTAATAAATTAATAAATAATTTAATATTATATAAAGTAAAATAAAATTAATTAATTCGACTCGACTTGGTCTCTTATAGCGGTAATACGAAAACAATTATCTCAACATCTACTCTGAAAACCACAGCGGTCAACCCAGTCGGTAATCTCGTCGGAAAACGGTGAAAGAGAAAAGAGAATCTGATAAATTGTCTTTACAAAGTTAAAAGAGCTTAATACTCCTTGGAACCATCAAAGGATTCTGGGGCAATAACGCTGGCATTTGTAGAAAATAAAAACAAAAAAAGGCAATTTTTGTGTGATAATGTGAACATGAACCCCACCAATTTTAGATACCACCGGCGACACACGTTATTCACAAATCTTATTTTCAGTGGTCAGTGGAACCCACCTAACATCCTTATTTAATTTCAATTATTATACAGATAACCATCTTACAATTAATAAGTATAAAAAAATTAAAAATTTATTAATTATAGAAATTATTAATTATTAATTTTTTTATATTTTTATTAACTAATAAATGTTTTTTTATTTATAAATATTTTTTGATACAAAAATAAAATTTTATATGTAAATTTTCAATGATATTTTAATTTTTTTAAGAACAAAATATATAATACTCAATTTATGACCAAAAAAAAATTCTTAATATTAATTTCATGTATTATAATTTTAACTTCAACTATATAAAATTAATAAATATATGTACTAAGACGTGTTATAAATGAAATATATATATATATATAAGTACATATAAGTATTTTATCTCTCTAATAATTACTATTATAAAAAAATATTTATAAAAAATTATTAATTATTAATTATATACCATGAAATAAAGTTAGTTTCTTAAAAACTTATTAATTATTATAGATTATTAACTTATTAAATATTAATTATAAGAAAATCAACTATATTTGTAATATTTTTTTTATAAAAAAAAACTTTCTGCTAATAAAGTTCTATTATGGTCGAGAAAAGTAGTATTTTGAACTTTGATTCATAAAACTCAAATTTAAACTTTTTTCTTGGAAATGCTTGATTGATTTTAAAAATCAAAGAGTTTAAATTCATTAGTTGGATATTGATATGCTAATTCAAATTTGAATATAATCAAAATGCTTATAAATTTAAAAGTTGGATAAAACACTACCATTCAATTCTAATTACATTGTTTGTTATTATTAAATAAAATATTTATTATCTTTTGAGTTATTTTTGTCTATAAAAAAAATGAAAATTGTTTAAATTTTAAATTTTAAAAATAAAATCATATTTATACTCCATATTTTATCAAATGTGCTCAATTTTTACTGTCTTGCTTAAATAAAATTACATTAATTCATTTTTAAAAGGCTCATTAGTTTTGTTTGAATGTGAGGGCAATTATGTTATTTTATTTTACAAGTGTAACCTCGTAATGGAACCTCAATGATAAAAATATGAATAATTATTATTAATTTTCTTTTAATTTACAACAAATATAGTTATTTATCAAATTTAAATGCTAATAAACTATTGTCAAATTTATTTTTTACAAGAATTATACTCCACTTGAATTGAGGAATTTGAAAAGAAAAGAGAAGAAAATGGAAGGAAGGATAAGTTATTTCTTGTTTGGTGTAAAATTGGAGAATGGAGGGAAAGGGAGGGGGTTCTTAACTCTTATTTTTATCAAATTTGCTTTTTTTTTAAAAGTAAACGGAGACAGAAAGAAATGAGAGTGACTTTTAATTAATTTTTTATAATACTGATTCTATCGTTAAAATTATAAATAAAAAAAAAAGACACATCCATCTTAGGCGTAATAGTAAATATATATATGATCGTTTTCTTTTATTTCTTTTTTCTATTGTTCCAAAGTAAAGTGAGAATATTATATCCTGTATTTTCTTTTCCCTCATTTGTTATCCAAATACGAAGAAGGGATTATATATTTTTTTCTCTCTTCTATTTCATAACTAATGTTATCCTATTTTCTCATTTTCTTCTTCTTTATCAAAACATAGTGTTAAAGTTATGCATCACTCTTCGTCGAAAAAAAAAAAAGAATTAAAATTTATGCAAATAAATTCAGATATGTATTAACATATTTAATGATTTATTGCATAATTCATAAAAATTTAGCATTTAAATTTCACAATGCTCTTTTAAATTTTTAGCATTTTTATTATTTAATCCCTAATTTTCTATTTTAGGCTTAAAGTGTTTACTTTTAGAGTTTATTGTCGCATGCCAAAGAAGAAGCACATTGTTTTATTGAAAAGTAAGATTCATTTATCAAAAATTTATTCTCAAGAAAGTGAATACAATATTTTGTGGGGGTTGAGGGGGAGATTTTCCAAATAAATTTAAAATATCTGAAGAAAAATAATTTTTTATAAAGTACAATTATAAAAGGGAGAAAATCTTTATTTTTATTTAAATATATAAAAATGTATGTATTAAATCTCTAACTTAAACTGTGTCCGAAGAAAGATAGGAAATAGAACTTTGGTTTCAAAAAATAATTAATAAGGCACTTTTATTCATTTAAAAAATAAAATAATTTTAAAATTTATTTAAATAATTAACATGTTTTTCATAAAAGAACAAGAACGCTCCAAGTCTACCCTTTAAAATACAAGAAAAAGAAAATGACACTATATATATATATATATATATATATAAATAAATGGCACTATCTATCTATATCTATATTTATATCTATATCAATGTGATATATATATTTTTTTGTGATTTATTTTTTATTTTTTTGGCTCAACTCAAGTGGGGTTACAGAAGGAGCTGCATTCACGGTGTCTCTCTCTCTCTCTCGTTGTTTCAACGGAAAAAGACTCTCTCTCTCTGTCTCTCTGCGTTCTCTCTCGGTTTCTCTCTCTTGGAAGCCCCGAGACCTTGTTTTCCCCATAACCAAAACCAGGTCGAATCCTACATAAGAGAAATTCGCTCTTTTTATCCTCCTAGATCCAAAGATCTCATTGTTCCATACATTTTCAGCTTTTGGTTGTATTTCTACAGCTCTCAAAGATGAACGACCTTTTATCGGTAATAATTCTTCTTCTTACCTTATAAATCATTTCTTATATGTCTGGTTGCTTAGAAAACGAAGTAAAAGAAAAAAAAATCAAACTTGAATCTCATGTGTAAATATATATCCTAAACTTAGCTAATTATAAGAAATAGGGGCTACTTGAGTGTTTCTGTTTTCGTTGGGTGTTTTGTTTTCTTAGATTTTCGTAGGGTGTTTTGATCTCTTATATTTTCTTTCGATTTTTCATCAACCAAACATAACATTTATATCAGCTGTAGAAATTGTATCAGATCGTGTTTAATTCCACTTAAGATGTCTCTATAACTTACCCAATATCTCTTTATTTTGTTTCTGATGCTCTAAGGACTTTAGATCGTTCCATGAAAATATGGTTTTCTTTTTCTGAATCGGATTTGATCTTCAATTAATGAATGTCGTCTGTACTGTGGTTTTATACAGCTTGTGTTTGTGATATAGTTGAAACATAATTCATAAGTTACTTACAATTCACTGCTTTACAGCTCGTTTGGATGGTGAGAATTGGAGAGAAAAAAAAGATTGAGGTAGAGAGTTAAATCTCTCGTTTTGAAGTTTTTAATATAGAGAAAAGAAAAGAATAGGAGAGAAAGTTTGAAGGTTTTAGCCTACTTCTCCCATCTCTCAACATTTGGAGGGAAAAGAAAGTGTTTTAATGATTTTTTTTGAAATACCAAAAATATCCGAATTAAAAATTCTAAACATAAAAAAGAAAGGTATAATTGTCAAATAATTTTTTATACTCTTTTTTTTCTTCTCTCCCACTAATCATTCAAACAAAAAGCAATGACATTTTTTTCTTTTCTCTCCTAAATTATCAAACAAGATAAAAATGAACTCTTTATTTTATTTTCTTCTTTTTTCTATTTTATTTTAAATTATCTTTTCTTTTCTCTCTGGAACTTCCAAATGAACTGTTTAAGGTGGTTGGGGTTTATGCTTTCTTATCTTCCTAAAAAAAAGTGGGGGTTTGCATCAATTTAATCATTTTTTATATACTTTTTCTATTGTTCTCAGAGAACAACTCATTTTGTTAGTTTCCTCTTGGTCTATTTTGTTTATGTTTGATCTGAAGGTATTTGAAACAAATGTTTTAGAAATTGTAGTACATTATAAATTGTGTGCCCACGTCCACACACATGTATGCATGAAAACTAGGATAGGTCGAACCCAATTTCTGAATGATACAACATAAATAATATAAAAAGTTAACATTTATTTGCCTGTCAATCAATTTATACTTCACTTGAAGTGTATTATACTCAAGGGAGAACTTTTGCTTCATGTTCATGAATGTTGTACACACTATACGATGGGAAGGTCTTTGTAGTTTTTCCTTTCGTTAGGGACTAGTTTATCCTTCGGGTCCGATCCATGATCTGACCCACCTTCTTCATAGGGTCTTCGTAGTTTTTCCTTTCTTTAGGGACTAGTCAAGGACAAAATAAATAATATAAAAAAACTAACATTTATTTGTCTGTCAATCATTTTTTTTTTAAAACTACAAACCCACAAGCTTTTAGTTATACTTCACATAAAGTGTATTCTACTCAAAGGAGAACTTTTGCTTCATCTTCATGAAATGTTGTAAACACTATAGGATGGGCCATGGTTACCTGATTTCTTCTGATTGGAAAAGTATATGGTTAAACATTTAACCATAGTTTCCATACCCCTAGTCACGTAACTTGCATAGGGAAAACATATTTCCCAAGTGATGAAGCTGAAGGGTTCGACAAGTTGCTGCAACAGGTGCATAACCACACTACACGTTTGGTTAATATTCAAGACTCAAATAACAGAAAGAAGAAAAATATTGGTGTCCAGATCAAGATGAGCTTTTAGGGTTTGAGACCCAATAACGTCTCTTAGATCTAAGTGTCTATAATTATTTTTTGATAAGTAAAGTAATAATCACTGATAAAAAAAAAAGTAAAGTAATGATTAGTGTTGTTAAAGATGATTGGGCGCTTTACTAGGAGACAAGGTGAGGCGAGGATGGGGCGTTGTGCCTCAACATACGCTAGGCGAGGCGATTTTAATGAGGCATCCCCTAGGCGATCTCCTCTACTAAGGCAAAAGGCGTTGAGGCGAGAGCCTCATTAACTAAAACTTATTTTACTTAAATGTACTCCTTATATTGTCTTGTTGATTTAGGATTAAAGGTATTTTTGTTCGAACAATATATAACCAATATAAAAGTAGCAAAAATGGAAGAAAATGTTTGAAGTGTTCTCACTGCTTAAAATTTTATTACTTCATATGCCATCATTTTTTAGTATTACATGAGAATTATTCAAATAAGTGAGTCTTTAATGTATAATATATTTTTTTAATTGTTTTTATAAGTTAGCGTCTTGTTTCATTCAAGCTAGCATTTTTTTGTTGCCTTAGAAAATGTGAGAACCTATTCGATGAGTTGTTTATTTACAAGGCTTGTATTTTTGTTTTGCTATTAGCCACAAAATTGAATAGTGATTCAGATATAATTTTTTGAAATTTATTTCAAAATTTTGTAATTAATTTTTTAAAAATTGTGAAAATGTATTTAAATATGATAATCTAAATTTTAAAAAATTAAAAAAAATCTGTTTTGAAATGTGTGTATCGCGTTTTGAAATTAAAAAACTGTTTTTGAAAATGTAAGCAAACAGAACCTAATTCTCTTGGATTTTTCTTTGTATATTAACAAAATGATTCCCATTGCCTTTAACTCTGAGCTTATTTGAGATCTTGGGATGCTTCTACAATCTAAACTTTTAAAGCATTCAATAAATGTTTGTTGACCTTGAACAACCACAGTTTTTTTCCTTGTTAGGATGTTGGTATATAGGTTTTATGTGAACATTATTAGCTATTCTTTTGTGCGTGTTTACGTTCACACACATACATATTTTTATATATTCACTTGATGACATTTTACAGGATTCATTCGAGATCCCTAGGGGTCAAGCTTCTTCAGGTGGAGATATTGAAATGGGAACCGATCGTCCAATGAATTCAGGAGAACTAGGCTTGGACAAATTCTTTAAGCAGGTGGGTGTGGATTGTTGTTGTTGTTCCTCGAGTTTCTCTGCATATTGATTCTAGGAACATATTGAAACCAACTTTAATCTGATTTCATCAAGCTATGCAGGTTCAAGAGACTGAGAAACAATATGATAAGCTGAATAGGTTTCTCAAACAGCTCCAGGTATGGTTTATTCTCACACTTCATTATATCATTATTATTTTCCATCTTTCTGGTTTGTGAAGGTTAATTCATTGTTTACCAGCTTGTCATCTCTGTTTAGCTAACTGTATCATTATCTGGGAAAAGGAATCTTCATCTGCTTCTCCATTTCTCTCCCCCCCCCCACACGCACACGCACACGCACACGCACACACCAAGGAGACTGAACAAGGGACAAAAATAGACAGGCCTTGTGGGATACATTGTACGTATAAAATGGTAATTTTTTTTAATGTCCACATTCTTTCTCCAAGTTTTTTGGACGTCTAACCCTGTGAGCAGTTCTGCAATGCAGTGTTGCCTTCTTCAAGGGTGCAGTATCTTGGACTGAATGGCATCAATTTTCTATACTGGAACTGTTTTTTTTTTTTTTTTTTTGACGAGCAAGATTCACACCCACTTGGTCCTGTTTGGGACTTGGACCTTCAACCTCCTCTTTGGGAGGTGGAGGAGGCGGTTTTGTATTTTATAAGATGTCATAGCTTCGCATGATTCCTTTAAGCTGATACGTTATAAATCCTCCGGTTTGGTCTACTATTGGTGCATTTGAAATTTGTGTTTGAAACCAATACAGGTGGTGTTGGAATTTTAAAGTAGGAGCAAATTCTATTACCGTTTTAATTTGGTTTTATCTGTGGTCTGATTGTTATGCCTGGATCATATGATGCATCGACCATTGAGATTCAGTCGTGTTTAGCACGCCGGGCTCTCCCTTGCTTGGGTCATATGTCTCTCTCTCTCTCTTATCGTTTTTAAATTTCCAGCAGATCTCTTTGCTGGCTTTGCTTGTTTTGAAAATATAATAGATAATTGTGAAAGGAAGTTATGCAGTTATACATTATATATGAAAGTTTTTCCTTCATGCAGTGTTTGATGTTCCCAGTCTAAAATTTTTATTTTCTCATTTGTTTATTAATATTCAAATTTTATTTTAAAAAAAATATAAAGATGCACATTAGTCATTAAAAAATTAGTCTGAATCAAGAAAGAAAATCCTTATTTAGAATGTTAGTGACTAATGTCTAGACTATATTATTCATTTAAAAAAATATAAACACATTAGTCACGATACAAAATATTTTTAATGACTAATGTGTATCTTTATATTTTGTAAATAGACTCTTTGTAATTTTGGAATTTAAATTATTATTGAAAATTAATTTATATATTATTTTTTATCAACAAGTTTTAACCGATAGTTCATTTCCAAACAACAGTAATCATTTTGTGTTTTTAGATAATTGACCATTTTTCTTTGTTAAACATGGCTAGTCTACTGTCATATAAAATTATCCTTCAACTAGACTATATTATTCATATTACTTTACGATTCAAACAGTTGTTAAAGTCCTTTCTTGTACATCTGATCTGACTGGTTATGTCAGTGGTAAAATACTGACTTAGTAGCTATAAATGACAGTTGAGGACTAGAAATTCAACTTTTAACTTGGCATTCTGTTCAAATTGTTACTTGTCTAATATGACAGTATCAATTATTATATAAATGCTATATTCTGTATTTGATGTTTCCAATGATCTGGAATATAAAACAATATATGGTTGTGGATAATTTTCTTGCAAATCATGAATGCAGGATGCCCATGAGGAATCAAAGGCTGTAACTAAGGCTGCTGCCATGAAAGGTAATCTGCTTCCTGTTGTGTTTCTAGTTATATTAATGCAAGCATGCATATGAAGATAAGTTCTTATACTTTTTTCATTTTTTTGATAGGTTAATTTTTCATTTTATTAATTAGTTGATAAATCTTTGACTTTAATTATGCTTTAGGAGAGAGAATAGGAATCTACATGTGGAAGACCTTCACAGATAGGTCATAAGGCCCATAGTCATGACCATGCAAGAAGCAAGCACATGAAGTGTTTCCATATCATGGCATGCCCAATTTTAACCGTCTAATTTTTCATTTTTTAATTTGATGCAAAAGAGGTTTCAAAGTTACTGTTGTGGGACTTGACACATTCCTTGAGGATGGGTCTCTTGAAAGATATATCATGTATAGTATACTAGTATCACAAACTGTTAATGAACTTCTGAAAACATTTGAGGAAGCATGTAATTCTTAAGTAGACTTTTAAAGATGAAACAAACTTCTTTCATACCTAATTAACTTTTTTCCCTAATAAGTAATACACATGCACCCATGGTTTGACCAGGGCTTGAGCCCTACACCTTTGCTTTGGGGATGGTAGGACTTAGGAGGTACCACTCAAGCTTGACCATCATTTAATAATCACAAGGTCCCATGTTTAACTCCTACCCCAAGGGCCACTTATGTATTTAATAAAAAAACATTTTGACTGCATTGACTTGAGCCCATTTAAAAATTGTTCATGCCTTGACTAAGACAACAAGAAGATAGCCGCCAACATTTATTACTAGTTTTTTTTTTTTTTTCGGGGTAAGTAAAGTTCATCATATTAAAGGCGCCCAAGAGGGACAAATCCTTAAATACAAAAGGGAATCGGAATACAAAAATTACAGCAACAATTCCCCCCAAAACTCAATAAAATAAAATACATACAAGAGGTAAGCTTCCTTCATCCAAAGGAGAAGCACTCTCAAAAAATTATCCTTAAATCTACCGGGGGGATAGTTCTTTTCCCTCAAAATCCTCATGTTTCTAGCGGGGCCATACACCAAACTCTCCTTAGGGGTTTCCTAACCCTACACCCTCCCCAACTAAAAAGGAGGCATAGCCGAGATGCAACCAAAGAGGGCAAAAATAAGGTTCCATGCAACTCGAGACACCTTCAATGATTAGTACCACTTTCCACATAGCAGCCCTAGCAAAAAAAAGCTACCTTAGTAGGAAACTTGGAAGACCAAATCATATTCCAAAGGAACTCCCTATTCCTTCCAGTATGGGACCTGACATCCCAATTGGCCATAGTTTTGAATAAGCACCCAATGGCAACCCCAAATAAACCAAAGGAAGAGAGCCAATCCTACAGTCCAAATTCCAACCCAAGGACTCAATCTCCCTTACCTCCCCTACGGGACAATCTCGCTCTTTGACAGGTTTACCTATAGACTAGAGATAGCCTCAAAGCAAAGCAACACACATCTCAGAAAATGAAGTTGACGAGCCTGCACCTTGGAAAAATATGACGGTATCATTGGCGAAGAGAAGATAAGAGACCACAACATGCCCACCCAAGCCATCCTCAATCCCAAAGCCCTCCAACATGCCACCCTCCACGACTTTGTCCAACATACGACTGAAGGTTTCCATCACAATTACGAACAAAAAAGGGGACATGGGTTCCCCTTGTTTTAACCCCCTCGACGTATCGAAGAAGCATGTTGGGGTCCTTTTAACCAAAACTGATAAAGAAACTGTGGGAATACACCATGTCATCCATCACCTCCATTTCACCCAAACCCCATTTTCTCGAGAATAAACAAAAAATGTGTCAATTTACATAATCATACACATTCTCAATATCTAGTTCCTCGAATCAATGCATTCATTAGCCACTAGGGTAGCATCTAAGATCTGCCTACCCCCCCCCCCCCCCCCCCCCGCGAATGCTTTTTGACTCTCTCGGAAAATCAGCTTTCCTATCATCTTCTTCAAACTCAAAGCCAGCACCTTAGCCAAAATTTCATAAACACCTCCAATCAAGCTTATTGGCCCATAATCCCTTATATCTTCACTCTTTGGGCCTTCTTTTTTTGGCACTAGCCACTAGGGTAATAAAAGAGGCATTCATACTCCTCTCAAATGTCTCGTGCTCAAAAAAGAAATCAATGAAAGTCAAAAAAATCCAGTCCAGCAATGATTGAAAATGGTCAATGAGAATGCGTAAGGCCCTGATGCTTCGTCCCATCGCAAGAATTTAGGGTTGCCATGATCTCCTCTTCACTAAAGGGCTGCTCTATACTGTTGGCAGCCTCCATACCATTGAAAACCATGCTGTCTAGAAAAGGTCTCCAAGGCCTTGTTTCCTTGTTAAGATCCTCATAGAAATCAGAAATACTTTTCTTGACTTCCTCCTCTTGCTGAATATATCTTTCCCCCTCTCTTTACCATCCCTATGTGATTGACCCTAATGTGAGCATTAGCCACCTTGTGAAAGTATTTTTTATTGTTATCTCCTTCTTTCAGCCAAAGAGCTATGGACTTAAAATAAAAAAGAATAAAAGGAAAGAAAGGCGCCACCTAATTGGGTCTACTTATAATATTGCATAACATATGGATAATAACTATTTAATATTACCCTGAAAGCATTTATTTTTATTGATAAGTAAAAGTATTGTATTAAAAGTACCAAAGGGGGTATCCCATGTACACAGGTTGTATGCAAAAAACAGCTAGACATAGCTAGATCCTCATCTTGCCAAGAAACTCTATAATCCTGGAAGCATTTATTACCAATATAAAAGTGAGCATCATCTTTAATATTGCTCTTTGAAGTTTCTTCCATCAATATTTGTCTTATGAACTTGTGCAATAATTGAAGATGAAAAGAAGCATTTGAGAGCTTTAATTTTCAGCTTTTGTTTTTTTTTCAATGATAGATAAAGGGTGTAATCTATTATAAACAAAGACACCAAGACGGAGAACCTATTTACAGGAAAAGGGGAAAGGACACTGAAATTAATCCCTCAAGTCCCCCAAAAAATCTACAAAAGACTACACACCAATTGTATGATTCTTGTACCCAAAAAGTGTGACACTAAGGGGACAACTCCTCCCCTACAAAAATTCTCCTATTCCTTTCATTCACAAGCACCAAAATAAGCACAACAGGAGCGAGCCGCCACACCCTACTTTGCTACCTTGCCACCTGCTCAATAAACCTTTTGCCAAAGCGGGCATAACCCAAGAACACCTCTGGCTATTTTGAACCTAACTTTTGCTTTATTTTTTCTTTTCTTTCTTTCTACCTCGTTTTGGTTTGTCGTCCTTCTTGTAGTTTGTCTCACTTTTGATTGTCATAAATGACTTTTTGGTATTACAAAGTATCGTTTTAGAATTATTGTATTAAAATTGACAACTTTTGCATTCTTGAAACTAAGTTTCTGAGAAGTTTCTTTTATTTAGTTTAGGTTTTTGACTATAAATTGGAACCAAACCTTGGCAATATTGATACATTGTGGGCTGTAAATTTCAGTATAGAACAACAATCATGCCATTTTCCCTTCATACTACTAATATAAGGAAGATTTGACCTGTCGAGGGTTTAGTTAACGCCCCAACCTCAAAATCTGTTAGCTCCACTAATTTTTGTACAGACTAGAACTAAAATGACATGTTGAACTTCCATCAATTACTTAGTTGTTGGATCTCGGTTACTTTCACCTGCCAAAATTGGAACCCTACATGATATTTCTTGAAGTCTAGATCTTGAGAAAAGAAGTAAGAGATGAGTTTTTACATTTTATCATTTATGATCTGCTGCTGGCAAGCAATGGGCGCAATTCAAAGTTAATAATTATAAGACACTATCGTGTTTGTGACTTATGATTACAGTAGAAGTTGACTGATTACTGTCTTCTTACAAATTTTGGAAGAATAATTCTTTTTAGAGTCTCCAAATTGACAAAGACCAAACGGTCATTTGATGAGATAACTCCAACATTAGAGCTGCAATTATTTTCACATGCTATAACAGGGTCATATCTTCAAAGTTATTCTCCTCATGAAGGACTGTGAAGTTACTTGCTGATTTGGATATCTGACACATGGGAAATTGTGACTGTGAATCTATTCGGTGATTTCATGCGTAGATCTGAATGATGAATCATGCTATTTACCAAAATTTGAATTACTACGTTTTTTCCTTTTTTGCAGTCCAGTTTTTTCTGAGAATACATTTTCCTTTTCTTCTTCCTCATTAATTTATTAAAATATAAAATATATTCTTAATTGGTTTGATCTCAATAATCATGATTGATCCTGTCATTATTTGCAGCAATCAAACAACGAATGGAGAAAGATGTCGATGAAGTTGGAAAAGTTGCCCGTTCTATTAAATCAAAAATTGAGCAACTTGACAAAGAGGTAAGACCATGTATTGTCTCTTTCTAGTATTTTGGGTCCTTTGGAGTCCTTGTATGAAAATCTCCCCCCCCCCCCCTTTTCTCCTACGACTTTTGGTACAGAATTTAGCCAATCGGCAAAAGCCTGGATGTGGAAAGGGAACGGGTGTAGACCGATCAAGAACAGCGACAACAGTGTAAGTGTGTACTTTTAAGACTCAATTTTTGCTTGCCTCATTATTTCTTGTAAATGATCATCAGTAATTTGCATCTTGAACTTGTCTCGTAAAGAACAATTGATTTTGGTATTAGTTAAATGGCCTTCTAGTTGTTATTATAGTATTGTGCATGATAACAACGCACATGTGACCTATGGATCTTCGAACGACTATTTAGAATGGACACAGTTTGAGGGAACTATGATCATGTAGTATGACATGCCATATATATCATGTGGACATGGCTTAAACATGCTATATGTTAGACATGCCTCCAAATGTGTCCAATTCATTTTAACAAGGAAAATTAACATTCCCAGTTTGCGAACATAGGTCATGTACACAATGGACGTCCTATTAAGTATAGCAAGTTTTTAACTGAAGAAATATTACAAGAGAATGGTGGTATGTAATATATATATACACACACACACTAGTCGATGAGCATGTGCGTTGCAAGTGCCCAATTCATTTAATATATAGCAGCAATGTGTTCAACAGAGTCCATTTTAATTTGTCCAAGAACATAAAGCATTTTAATGTAAACAAATCAATGATTATATCTTTTCAATCTAAACACCATGTAATTTTACTTTTAAAACAAAGCTCTTTGTCAAAAGAAAACATTCTTTTGTTGAAAAGAGGCATGAACCCTCACTAAATTATTACTCCATGCTTTTCCTGCCCAGCTAGTTTGATGAGTCATCGTCGAATAATAAACCAAAATGAAGACAAAAAAGAGAAAAATAGGTTTTTTTTTTTTTTTTGGATATGTAAATCTCAAACACATTACTTTGCCCCTTAAGGGGACTTGAACTCTCAACCTCCCCGAGGTAGAGGAGGTACCAACAAAGTTAGTAGAGCTTATTGGTAAAAGTCTAAAATTGACTCCTTTTAAAAAACTATTGACATATATGTTCTTACAAATTCAAATTCATTAAATGAAAACAACCCTATGTTCTTACAAGAACGTAGTATATTCCATTATTGCTATCTTTCATATTATATCAATTTTAGGATAAGGAATTATCAAATACATGCAAAGATTTTCTACAAGCATTCAAGTTTTTTCTTCCTCTTTTTTTTCTTCATTCTTATAAATATCATGATTTAATTTGGAATAATATTATGAAAATGAGCAATTGAAGGAAAAAAAATGGCTGAAATTTTATTTCTCCAACAATAAAATTGGGTGATAGATGGAACAACCATCTTCATAAGACTAACCTAAAATTGTACGCTACAAATAGTGGGATTCCTCCATGTTTTATAAAGATGACTCCCGCTGGTCCACTGGTTCTTTTAGTGTACGTTGATGATATCATACTTACAGGCAGTTCATCTACTTTGATCTCCACTCTCATTGATAATCTCAGTTCTATCTTGCAATGAAGGACTTGGGTTCTCTTCATTATTTCTTGGGCATTGAAGTTGCAAGTCATGATGATGGTCTTTTTCTCACACAGTCGAAATATGCCTTGGATCTCCTCACGCGTGCTCAAATGGAGGGTGCTAAGCCAATTTCCTCTCTTATGATTGTTGGTCAAAAGTTGACTCAAGAGGGTGTTCTTTTAAGTGATCTGACGTTTTATCGTAGTATAGTCGGTGGCCTTCAATACTTGACTCTTATTCGGTCAAATCTTTCCTTCAGTGTTAATTATGTTTGTCAGTTTATGCATCCTCCAACAGTTGCTTATTTTCAAGTTGTCAAACCCATCCTTTATAGTATGTTAAAGGTACCTTACATCATGGTCTTCAAATTCATTCTAATAGTTCATTTACCCTCACTGGTTACTCTGATGCTGATTGGATTGGGTGTCTTGACACTCGACGTTCTACCTCTGGGTATGCTATCTTGTTAGGTCAAAATTTGATCTCTTAGAGTGCCAAGAAGCGACATACAGTCTCTCATTCCAACGCTGAAGCTGAATATCGTTCTCTTACTTATGCTGCTGCTGAAATGACTTGGATCACTTACCTTCTTCGAGACTTGAGTCTTCCACCTTCTACTTCTGGAATTCTTTGGTGTGATAATCAAAGTGTTGTGTATATGAGCTCAAATCCTGTATTTCACGCTTGTTCCAAACATATTAAGCTTGATTATCATTTTGTTCGTGAAAAGGTTTTAGCATGACTTCTTCAAATTCATTTCATTCCTTCTACTCTACAACTTGTTGATATCTCACCAAAAGTCTTCCTGAGGCAGTTATTGCTTCTCTGTGTTTCAAGTTGAACCCTGTGGTTTCTCTCCCAGTCATCTTGAGGGAGGTATTAACATATCAAGATCAGAAATCAAGCCACCTTAAATATGTAAACTTCTATCAATGAGATTTTTTGTATATTCTAGATTTGTGTATAAGTTAGATTTTGTATCTTGTAGGAAAGTTGACCACAATGGATTCCTTCCTAAAATCAAGGGTTGTAATGTCACAGATATAGTACCAAATATATAGAGGTTAATTGTCACTTTATTCGAGATTTGCTAATGAAGAAATAGATTATCACTTCGTATATTTGTTCGGATGCTCAATTAGGCGATATTCTTACTAAGTTGTTAGCTCAAGCTTCTTTTCATCAGCTGTCTTCCAATCTGGGCATCTTTGTTTTGTATGCTCCAGCTTGAGAGAAACATTAGTGTTATTTTCTTCTTCTTCTTCTTTTTTCCTAAGAGTATTATTATACCTTTTCTCATATTGATATATATATATATATATATGTATATATATATATGTAAGGTGTAAGGTTAGATAGAAATTGAATGCCCTAAGACCTTTCTTTAATTTCCTACTCTCTTTCTCTTCTACTCTCTCTTACTTTTCAACCCTAATTTCCATACAACTCCATTTAACTATATTTATTTTGCTTCATCTTCCAAACTAGGCAACACCAACAAACTCTAGCATGGCTGGTTTCTCCTCCAGCTCTCTATATGGGAGGTTGAGGGTTGAAGTCCCCTTAGGGGGCAAAAGTGTGTGTGTGATTTACCTATTAAAAAAAAAATCTTCCAAGCTAGGTGATCCTTTATATAGAAATTCAAATTTAATAATATATACCATAGTTGTATGCATAAAAGTATCTATTTGAAATTTATATTATGTGGGCCTTTTCCAAGTTTGTTTGGACAATACTATGTTTTTATATGGAATATTTGTATTCTTGCTAAATAGTCTAATAGGAAAAATATTTCCAATTTCTATACAGAGTTAATGTAATTAATTTTCTTCGTTGTTTAATGTGAAAGGTTATGCAATGTAAAGATTATGTGATTATGAGTATTCCTTTATCATTTCCACCAAGAGGAGGAGTTCCTCTAATTCTATGAATTTTTCTGGAATACTCTTTTCTTGAATATCATTCAAAAAAGTTTTGGATTGCCTAGTATTCCACCAATTCGTAACCCAAGATTCCAGACTTTTATTAAATGAAAGAGAAATCCACCAGGGCAAAAATACTATAGATGCAAGATATAGAAGAGGAGTGAATGCTTTCTTTTTTGCCATATTTTTATCTGTGAATTGTTAATGAACCCACCTCATTGGTCGACTTAATTTAATATGGTGTCTTCTTGTTTGGTTGGGAGCTATAATGGGACAAGAAATGGTTAAGTTTTACTTTCTATGGTTTGGATGCAAGGAAGATTAGACGTCAAAGTATTCTATATTTCGTAATAAACTGATCAAAAATCAATGAACAAAATATTAAAAAAAATGAATCATTAAAGCAATGTCATTGTAGACGCCCCCATATGTTACCCAAACATAAACTTGCAATCAACTCGACTCAACAAAGGTTTGTCCCAACTATTCAGGGTCAATAACATGAATCCTATTTGTCCATCCTGCTCTATCTAATATCATTCCCTCAGTTAAATCACATGTTAACATGTCTTTCCTTAGTATCTTTAAGGCAAGTTAATTTTGATCTAGCCCTTCCCCTAGGTTGACCTTCAATGTGAACCATATTGCTCTTTTTCACTGACATAGTTATTGGTCTTCGTTACATGACCAAACCATTTTAATCGATTTTCTCACGTTTTATCGTTTATAGGTACCACATCCACTATCTCCCAAATGTATTCATTTTTAATTCCACCAAACCAA
This sequence comes from Nyssa sinensis, assembly GCA_008638375.1. Lineage (NCBI taxonomy): Eukaryota > Viridiplantae > Streptophyta > Magnoliopsida > Cornales > Nyssaceae > Nyssa > Nyssa sinensis. The sequence goes on from CM018050.1 coordinate 38,094,679, forward strand.
CTCGACAAATTACAATAATAAATAAACTAGTTTAATTGCAGCAATCTGGAAAACTTTGTGACGAGTGTAAGGAGTGATTTCCAAGTGATCAGGAAATTAATCATATATCCATGCAATTTCTCAGCACACAATCCCCATTATTAAGGCCCAATATCATAGCATGAACTTCGTGAAGGTCTCAGGGAATTTATCCATCAATTATTTCAGCTATTTTTTGATATATTTCAAAATGGATTTTGTTCCCCCCCCCCCCCTCCCCCCCCTTTTTTTTGTCGCACTAAACATACGTAACCCGTATCTTACATGGATGTGATTTTATAGAAACCATATCCGACACAGAAGTGATTTTATAGTGTCATGCTATGATGAAACATAGACCTAAATTTCCCTCATTTTGGATCATCCTAAAACTTTTCAATGTCCACTGGCAATTTAAGTAGATTTCAGAAGCAGCTTAGTTTGAGCAGGATCCGAATTGGTACCTGAAGGTACATTTGGATGTTATCATCTATCAGATACATATCTTCATGTTACTAATCTTGAGCTAATTTTATGCTATTTTGACCATGTAATCCACAAAAGACCTTAGTATTATGAAGATGCACAACTGATAGCAGGGATGGTTTTATAACGTCAAATCAATGTTATGATAATAGAATTTGTTCCCTAGAATTTTCTGTAGCATCTTGAATGATTTTCCAGCTAACAAGGAGCTCTTCCTTTTTAACTTGCAATGGTTGAAAATGACCATGAAGTTCATGTTCTCTGCATGAGTATACAACATCGTGGACTAATACAACTTTCACCATTTTATTAATTCTTTGCCAAGTTGTATAGCTTTAACAAATATTTATTTATCATGTTAATCAAATCTCACTTGATAAGCGGTTATTTTTTATTGCAGTGCCTTGAAAAAGAAGTTCAAAGACAAGATGTCTGAATTTCAGGTGGGGCAGACCTATAAAATTGTTAAGGGTCCTTTATTTTCTATATTTCTTTATGCATTTCTCAACTTTCAGTTCTTTATAAATGTTTGCAGACATTAAGGGAAAGCATCCATCAAGAGTATCGGGATGTGATTGAGAGGCGTGTTTATACAGGTTTTGTACCCTTTACTTATTACATGGCAATGTTGTTGTTGCAACTAGATGCACTGGATTTCCTATGATGTATAGCTCATTTCTTTGTTTCCTGACTTTTGTGATTGTCAGTAACGGGAACCAGAGCTGATGAAGAGGTGAAGTTTCTTTGCAGTTTCAAAATTTTTGGATTTTAGTATTTCTAAGCACAATTTTCTGATTATTCAATACTCTTCAGACAATTGATCACTTGATAGAGACGGGGGATAGTGAACAGATATTCCAAAAAGCTATTCAGGAACAAGGGAGAGGCCAGGTATGTCCTTTTCTCTCCTGACCCCCTTTGCTTTTTTTTTTTCCAGTCATTTTTTTCTATGTCTCTTGGTGGGTTACCAACTTCGAAGATTGTGTTGTCAGGTAAGTGTCAAGAAGATGGGGAAAATCTTTCTTTGACCGGTTCAACCCTGCCCCTGATAAAGCAATTCGGTAGCACTGGGCCATGAGGCCTGTTTTATAATAGAAGTTTTAAGTAATTAAAATTATGCTTCATTTCTTGGTATTTTGTTGTGTTTGCAGATAATGGACACCCTTGCAGAAATTCAAGAACGTCATGATGCTGTTAGAGAAGTAGAGAGGAAACTTCTTGAATTGCAACAGGTATCATTATTTCCTTTCTTTGAGGTATTCTAGTTAGATCGGTACTTGAAATTGCAGTATGCTGCATTGCAACAGGTATCATTATTTCCTTTCTTTGAGGTATACTAGTTAGATCAGTACTTCAAATTACAGCATGCTGCAGTTTATTAAAACTTGACTAAGAATTTTAAAATTAAGCTCATTAACTTCAGTGACGGTTTCTTATTGTTTTCCCTTCTTTTAGTTTTCCCCTTTGTTGACCTTCATGGATTTGAACTTCATATTTAATTCCATAGAACTCAACAGCTGTAGGATGTTGGGCTGACCATAAGCCTAGCTTGCCTTGAGCTGAGCCTGTGCTCAGTTGACTGTCCCAGCCGCTTTTCATCTGGCTTCATGCCAACTTGGCATACCAATCGCAATGCCAGGTAATGCCAAAGAGTCTCAGAAGTGGTTTGGCCAGCCAACCCATTGGCTTAACATTATTGAATGGTCTTATAGACGTATCATAAGCCCATTGAGGGCTTAACGGAGGCTCATTGAGTGGCCAGAAGATAGGCCGAATCATGGATCAGGGGATTACCAAAGAAATGAGCATCTTATACTACAGACAGCTGGGTTTTAGCCTCGAAAAGATCGGGACAACTAGAAGCTCAAGGGCTCTTTGAGCATAGAAGCATGGTGATGCTGAACAACCCAAGTTTATTATTTTTTTGGAGTGAAATTCAATGGAGAAGTGGTGGATAAGTTGTCAAAATAAGGGAACTAGGGTTAGGGTCGCAGGTTCAAATTTTGGTGAATTAAAGTGTTTTGATTCTTTGAAAAATGCATGTGAACAAACTTGCACTGAACTTGTCTTTAGAAGAACTAGATTAAAGATAAGAAACCTAACAAATAAATAAATAATAGACAAGAAAGATAAATATATGTACGAGAGAGAGAGAGAGAGAGAGAGAGCTCCGATGATACACATTCAGAAGAGTTCCGCACTCTTTCAAACATATAAAACCATTTCTAAAGCTCCCCTTTGTTCACTGGTCACATAGGGTGTGTCAGTTCTCTTTGTACCTTTGCTATAGTAAATTTCATGGAATCAGCATACAGGGTTAATTTGTTCCCACAAATACCTCTTTTGCTTATACCTTTCAAAAAAGTGGGCATTATCCACTGATCTAAACCCGTGGCTTAGTAAATTGTATAATATATGGCACGCAATCCTTTGCTGGTCAAACTCTTCAATTTGGCTTTGACGTGACAACTTTTGGATTTCCCGTATATACTCGTGTACAATGCCTGTGTCTTATAAAAAGTTTTGAAGTTTGTATAGCTTGTATCAATAGAAGTTCAGGGGAATTAACTTGTTAGTCACTGCATCCTTCATGCCTTGCCATGTGATAATTGGATCAAGACTTTTTGAGAGTTGTCGGATAAATTCTGTCTGCCAAGTCCTGATCAGAAAAAAAAAGTCTGCCGAGTGCTATCATACGCAAGAGGTTACTAACTACAAGAGGCACTCTTCCTTCATCAGGAATGGATTGTAGATGAACTCATGTTCTACCAAATTTATTTCTATTCAGTGAAATTCAGGTTCGCATTTAACTGTTAGTTCTCAAATATCTGTCTTAATCCCATAGTCATGATCTTGTAGCACTACCATGGGTGGTATTGTTGCTATAGGTGGCTATGGTACTGCCAGTTTATTAGCAATAGAAGGATGGGTGAAACTAGAAAGGCTTGAAGTCGATTTACTTCCACTGGTTGCTTTGTAGTAGAATTCTTTAACAAGTCTCTCATCTCAACTCTGAGAGAATCAAACCTCAAATTATCCACAACTTTCTCCTGCCTACCTACTGCCTCTTTTTTTTCCCACTCCATAGTCTTTCTTAAATTCAGAAAATTGTGCCAAAACTTCATGGTTGGAAATCGCCATTGAGTTTGAAGAAAAATCAATTTTAGCACCTGACACAAACAACCTTGTGAAATTTGATTGAACGACTATCGTGCAGAATAGTATTGGATCTTTCATTTTGATAACCCAAGGTAAGTAATTGCTGGGAACTTGCTTTCACCTTCTTGTTGCTCCTGGATCACATGGATTGAGGTATTAGACAATTCAAGATTTTTCTCCTGCACTGTAAGTATTGGCAGCGGCCTGATCTGGATGGGGAATGGTTCCAAAATAGTGTAAGAAGTAATTTCTTGCACAAGTTGTCTATAATAAGGAGCCTTGATGTAGCAATGTGAGTGGCTGACAATGTAAGTGGCTGACAATGTAAGGTATATTGACAGATTTGTTATTGTGGGATAGAGCAATGAGACTGATGTCAGACGGGGATACATTTTTAGACATCCTTTGGATTGTAAAAATTGTATATTTATCCATTAAATGCTAGGCTGTTACATCCTGTGCTGTTAATGTTTAAATGATTTTCTTTAATGATCAGTTCTCTGAGCCAAACCCCATCCTTGATTTGTTGTCATATCAGTATATAAAAATTAATAGTAGACTGGGGACTAAAAAAACCTCATTTTTCTAAAATATCTCTGTTCTTGAGGGGGGGGAAAAAGGTTGAAGCAGTTACAGCATGAAAGAGGAAATTTCTACATCAAATTGTAAAGGGTCCTATCAAGGAAAAAAAAAAACAGAAAGCTTTTCTTTATGGGGGAGCATGCAATCTGCTATCAAATGCTTACAGATAAATGTGGAGGAAGGAGGTCCGGGCAAAAGAGCGTCAATTACAAGGCATTAATGAAGAATCCAATTGAAAATCTGTTGCAGAAATAAAGAGATGTATGGTAAGAGAACTTTCTTGCATCTGCCATTCGTGGGACCTTGTGGCCTACTGGCAAGTATTAGGGTTGGTAGTTTTTTTCCTTTTTTTGTTTCTCTCTTTCTTTCCCCGTCTTTTTGTTCAAGGAGAAAAGGAAAGGCCCTTAAGCAGTCATATAATAGCAGTTGCCTCCTCTTGTTAGTCCAGTAACATCAAGAACTTCAGAGATGAAACCTGAAAATGCATGCAAACTGAAAGTCAAAAACTATAACCCAGTTTATGTCATATTGCTAAATTAGATAAAGCAAAGTTGGATTGTAATTGGATTAGCTGCTAAACTTTAAAATTTCACATGTGGAAAAGAATTTTTCATTCATTTTATGCTTTTTCTATTATTTTTGTTAATGACAGTTTTTCCTCCAATGGGAGAGGGTATATTTGATGCTCAAATTTCAATCTATTTAGAAGGATTGGGGATATTTGAGGGTACTGATATTGAGCAAGATCATTACAAAACCCCAAAATTGGGTCATCAATAAGCCAAGTGTAAGTTTGTACTTCTATGGGAGTCAAATGAGTATTACCTTGAGTCAGCGGTTCAGTTTTGGGGATTAGTTTAACAGATTGTGTTTTTCTTAGGGATAGAACATACACACTGGGAGGAGATCAAGAGTACTGAAGGGCAAACTCACCTAATCATCTCAAAAGGGCCTAACCTTTAAGGGGGAGTGGATCCTTAAGTACTAACCCCATGAAGGGGCCGATGTGGGACAACTTGTTTCTTTCTTTCTTATGGATAGAACACACAGACGGGGGGGTGAGCAAGAATACCGAAGGGGCCGATGTGGGACAGCTTGTTTCTTTCTTTCTTAGGGATAGAACACACACACACAAGGAGGAGAGCGAGAGTACAGAAGGGTAAACTCACCTAACCACCTTAAAAGGGCCTGACCTTTGAGGGGGAATGGGTCCTTAAGTACTACTCCCAACCCCAGGAATGGGCCAATGTGGGACAGCTTGTTTCTTTCTTTCTTAGGGATAGAATACACACACAAGGAGGAGAGCGAGAGTACAGAAGGGTAAACTCACCTAACCACCTTGAAAGGGCCTGACCTTTGAGGGGAATGGGTCCTTAAGTACTACTCACAACTGCGGGAAGGGGCCGAAGTGGGACAGCTTGTTTCTTTCTTAGGTATAGAATACACGGGGAGGAGAGTTAACAAATTGTGTTTGATTGTAAATCTATGTTGCATTTTATTTTTCATTTACTGCAATTTAAGCTACTTCATAGATATCTGTCTTTCGGTTACATGACAGCATCATGGATATTCAGTAAGAAAAGAGCTGAAACCTGAGTTTTTGAAAGTGATGTTTTATTACCTTATTGCTTTCAATTTATAATATGTTTTTGGGCTGGTAGTTGAGGGGTTAAGCGACATGAAGTTAGGTGCATAATGTGTGACTTTGACATAAGTGGTTAAATTTTATTGTTTCACTAACCCTTTAACAACCAACTTGAGTAAAGCATCTCAAGTTTGCCTGAGGGCTGAACTGAGCTTGTGAAGCTCTGGCCAACTTGTTTGTTTGTTCCTTCATTGGCTTTCATTTATCATGTCTTACATAACTTGAAAAGTAACTTTTGTACTCTATTTGAGGATCTAGTATCCATCATGAGAACTCTAGACAACTTGCTTTTATATAAATGCACACACACATATAGCCTCTAGAAGGTTCTTTTCTAGGTAGGATCTAGAGAATTCCTTGAACCTAGATGTTATTGGTGTCAGAACCCAGGGCTTACATGCTTCTTATGCTGATTTTAGCAAAGTAGTGTGTCATATAGGCTTTGTACACCACAGGAGCCAATCACGATTAAGATCAAGATGCTCGATGTTATTAATTTGACCAGCTTGATGTTATTATATGCGGATCAGTAGTTCAATTCTGTGGGTTTTATTTACATTGAATTTGTCCCGGCATTCAATTGTATAATAATGTTCTATAACTTTATTAGGAGAGTGCCGGGACATCACCAGAGAGGGAGATGATAGAGAAATCATAATCTCAGATTCTAATCCGTGCACTATCTTTTGCAGATATTCCTAGACATGGCAGTGTTGGTTGATGCTCAAGGAGACATGCTTGACAACATAGAATCACATGTAATGGTCACTTTATTCTTCAGCCTGCATGGCTTTCGGCTTCTGAACACAGCATGAACCATTAGCAATGCAGGACATTGTATGAGTAGACATTTAGCCCTTGGAATCTATATATATGAACCTGTGATTCATTGATATCTCCTCCCACTTTTCCAGGTTTCAAGTGCAGTGGACCACGTGCAATCAGGGAATACCGCTCTCCAAAAGGCAAAGAAATTACAAAGGAACTCCCGGAAATGGACGTGCATTGCAATCATCATCCTTCTCATCGTAATAGCAGTCGTCGTTTTGGGAGTGCTCAAGCCATGGAACAAGAATGGTGCTTAGCCGCCTCACTGCCATACAAACTCCATACTTGAGATCCTTGTTTTCAGAACCGGGTTTCTGGTTCTTCCCCTTATTGTTTTTGTCTAGTGTGCCATATTCTCATGTAGATTATAGAAATAAATGATACCTATGGATCTTTAATTATATATATTACAATTGTTCTACGCCTCTGAGTACAATTTTGGTGTGGGTGTGTTTTATTATGGGAAAGGGTGAAAATAAAAATAAACTAATAGAAAATGTGTTTAGTAGAGCGTTTTGAAAACTATCTTTGAAATTTCTTTTGAAAACTTTTCCCAGTGTAGAAAACAATTTAAAGTAATTATTTTTTTTTTCAAAACTTCAAATTAAAAAAAAATGAAAACAATACGAAAGCACATGTACTTTCAAAATTTCATCATTTTTATTCTTAAAAAAAAAAAACAGAATGAATCAACAAATGAAAACTGATTAACTTTCCCATTTTAGAAAACATCTTAAAAGTGTTTTTTGCGTTTTTAAAAATTCGAATTTATTAAAAAAAAATTAAAACAATCTGAAAACACAAACTTTAAAAACAAAGACTGAAAACAATGAAAACTAAATGTATCCCAATGGACCTGTAATTTGTTTTTAAAAAATTATCCCTTAAGATTTTCTGCTCAAAAAATGTTTTAGTGAAACTGCTATTGAACTTGTAATTTTAAATGATTTACCATAGTTCGGTCAAGAAATCTATGTCCAGACTCCTTATTAGATTTTTCACGATGGTAGGGTTTACGAGAATCACCTAAACACCCTCACAAATGTTAGTTTGATGCCTACCTAACTAAGATTTTCCTAGGTTTTCAATGATGCTAGAATTATATTGGTTTTGTCTTAATTGGATAAGGAACAACCAGTCTAGTAATCGAACATTAAAATTTGTGTTCTTTATGTTCAAGTCGTGTGTAAGTCAATTATGAATTACCTAGAACTTTTAATCTTATCTCACTTCACAATATTTGCGAGTTCGCACGACTCAATTACATAAAATTTTCTATACTGGTTATGAGGAATTTCCAATTTACACTTTATATGAGTTGTGATTGTGTTGCTTGAGGTATATTTGTGTGTGTGTGTTTGTGTGTTTTTCAATTACACAAACATGGAGTTAGAAAAATACCTCTTGATAGCTTGAAGGATGTAAATTTGCTTATGTAGAGCTCTTCTTTCAAGGTTTTGTGTGTGTGAGAGTATCATCCCTTTGAATGTGTAAATTGTGCTTTAAAAGTTTTCAAAATGATCTCAAATGTGTATAAATGTTGTGTGACAAATGGCTAGTATTTAATGATTAAGATATTTTCCATTTTCTTTCACTTTTCCAAGCCAAATTTTTCTTTCTCAACAAAACTCACCATGATAATTCTCTTTCTAGTATTATCATTCATTATTTTCCTCTTTCCACTTCTATCCCTAAAGCTCACTTACAAACTCCTCTCCTTTACTTTCTAAAACTTGACCAATACACAAAGTTCACTACTATATGCATAAGATCTAAGATCAAGTTTATAACATTTCGACACACAATAGTTGTGATGTTATTATAGCAGTGCAGTTGGCATGAAAAAATGAACAAGAAAAAGAATAAAAAATTGTAGACATAAATATCATTTTTATTATAATTTTTTTTAAATATTTTTCCTTTAAATGAAAATTATTGGGTCAATTGACTCAATTTGTATGAAAATCATAATATCATCAATTTTTTTGCCAACGGAAAATGTATTGGATAGTTATTAGAATCGCACATAATTAGCCGGTTTAATTGGGAATCAGATTCTAAATCAGTTTGATTCAACTAAAATTTTGAATAATTATTAAATTGGCGAAAACTGGTTCAATCAACTAATTTTTTCTTGAAGCAACAATTTCTAGAGAATCGTTTTTTCTTAGAAGTTATATTATTAAATTACTTTTTATATTTCTTGTATAAATTTATATGTTGATGATTAGAAATTAGTACTTGAAATTAGTTGTTTTTGAATTTGAACTTTATTTAGGACTTAAAATTAGATATTTTAGGATTTTTAGTATATATTTAAATATATTAATTATAAAATCGGTTAAACCAATAAATCCGTCCATCCCTTCACTGGTTTATTGTTTAGTTTGAATAACTATAATGTATTGTACGATCATCACTACTTGTTGTAATTTATAAGAGTCTCTTAATTTTAGATCTTGAAAAACCCAACTAACTATAACAATTACAAAGATAAAACCTAGTTTAAAGTTATGAGTTATCAACAAAATTAGCCTTAGTTGACAATATCATAAATTAAGTTATATTTGGATTAATTTTCAAACACACTTAATTGATTTTAATATTATTTAAAATAAAATTTCAAACCGTACTTACTTGCTGTTGAGTTAATTTGACAAATTTTATTTTTTTCATTTAATAAAATTCATTATCATTATCGGTGTCCTTATTTTGTTTTAATAATTGACCTAAATGCTTAACTATTTAATTAATTTTTTTAATTAAGAAATTTTAACAACATTAATTAACAACAAAGGTCATAAACTATAATGTAATTATTATTTTTTTCAAGTTAGTGGCAATAGAATTAATTTTTTTTTTTTTCTTTCTTCGGAAATAATAAAACTCTTTTTTTTTTTTAATCCATCAGGAAATGGCCGGCGAAAGTCCCTAGCCATCCCGTCGTTACAGTCGTCTCGTCGCTTCTCACCCTTAACCGCTTCGGTTTTGGAAGGGAAAGGCAAGGAAAATCTGTAATATCTATCTCAAATTTGTGTTTCTTCACTCTAAATCCATGTTGATTTTACGACTATTTAATCGAAATGTCGACTTGTCTTTAGTAGTTGGCAGTGAACCCGTCAGTTTTATCTTCCAATCTCAGAGGTTAGTAAAGGCAGACTTCTGGAAGTAGTAATGTAATTCTTTATTTTATTCATTCTTTGCAGTTTTTTCAACATGGAGTTGCTGTTGTCTTCTCTTATTCTTCTTCTCTATTCCCCTTTGCTTTACTGTCGAGTCAATGTGATTGAACAAGTATGCTTGTTCTTGACCAACTTTTGGGATCGAATGGTGCTTATATATTCTTCTAGTTAGGTTTATATGGTTGCATGCTCTGTTCCTTTAGTGGTTCCGAACATTTTTCTGCATGGTATTTCTCTGACTGGTATTTCCCACGTTAATTTTCTTGGTTTATTGTTTTCATGAACCTTGCTGTGTTCTATGTTTTCAATTATAAGCTGGAATGAATGATGCTCTTACTATAAAATGATCACAATACTTGTCGATATATATAATGATCACAATACTTGTCAATATATATAATGACCATAATACTTATCAATATATATACATACATATAATGATCATAACATGGTAAATTTTTTGTTTGAGGTGTTGTTTGTCAGGGAAATTGAGCTTAGCTTGGTTTCAAATTTTTGTTAGTTTTATATGAATTCATTGGTTTGAACTCCCGCGGAAATTGAGTTCCTATATCACTTCGTTTTACTGAGAACATAAAATTAGTTCAGTATACTTCGCTTTAAAAAACAGAATCTCAGCTTTATGTTTGCTGGTAATATAGAGTTGTATGCTGGTAATATAGAGTTATATGTTCTGTTGGAGTTTTATTTATTCTCAATAGTAGATCTTCAGGTGAACTGATCAGTTTTGTGTTTATTGACCTCAACAAGATGTTTGAGACACTTCTCGACATTTTCCTTTTCAGTTCTTATTTCATTTTCTGGCTCGTATCAGGTTCATTTTAATCTACACTTCTTGATTTAGCTAGTGAATAGGTTGTGTATAAATCATAGGTGTACTATAGTGAACTCTTTTCGTTTAATTTAATTTTGGAACATGAAATGAGATTGTATGCTTTTGCCATGAGTCTATATTTGGATCAGGATATGTCAGGTCCACTAGGAGGTGATTTGGGAATTGGGCCATTCGGTCTTTTGATAGACTCCCTTCCAACTTGGGTGGGGGGGGGGGGGGTGAAAGATGGGTTTTCTATTTCGTCTATATAGAACAATGGTCTAGCCCTCTATATAGATGGATCAATAAAGAACAAGGGTTCAAGTGGTCTGCTTGCCTTTTCTCATCACATGGTCTTACTTATCAACACAAACATGTTGTACCCCACATATATATTTGTTAATGTGGATTCCACTACTTTGTATTAAGAGATAAGAAATTGTGTTGACAAAAAATGTATTTGTGATTTTGTAGAGTGTTATTATATAAGAAATATAATCCCACCTTAGGAAAAGATGATGCATGCCCACACACACACATGTATATAGATACATTCTTTTACATTCATTATTTAAAGCTCTATACCTTGTGTGCACCATCTTATTGTTTGTTTGAATGCATTATGTAGTCAGACTATAAGGAAATCTAAGCTTATGAAAAAATGTGACTTTGATTTGAATTGTATTCTTAAAGCACTGTTTTTTTTTTTTTTTGATGAAACACTATTTATTTTGTCTGTTTCTCTTCCCTTTAAATGTATTATTGTGATTGGTTATGCTTCAAGAAGAAAAATTGCATATTATCATGGGTATTCAATTTTAGGAGAAATGAAACTTGTTAGGGGTGTTCTGCGGTCTGTTAACGCTGGCTTGTCCCACCAGCTTCAGCTGCCTCAGATGGTCAGGAATTTTTCTACAGATCCAACTTCAGGTATTGTGCGATAGCAACTGCATTTTTCTACAATTATGGACATAAAAGAATATAGTTGCTCAAACATTTGTGGTGGAGAGTCAGTGTTGAAGTTGTGATGAGTAGATTTATCTGAAAATTTTATTTGGTGCTGCATTAATGCAGTTTGAAGATCACCATGTACTGAATCTTATCTTTCCTAGCATTTAAACCTTGCCAAAAGGCCCAAAACCTTGAATTCATGCTGATTGATACTGGTTTTGTTTATATTTTAGCATTTTGTTTAAATTTTAGCTTCTCTAGTGAGTGTGTATCAATGTATGCACAAGCTGATGTGCATTATGTACAAGCTGGTATTGCTTATTGTATTCTGTTTTGTATAATTTTCCCCCTAATTCTGTGTCCTGTAAGCCTCTCCTTAATTATATAATTCTTTTCCTGTTTATGGTAGACCTTTGAAACTAGGACTTTTATTGAGCATCTAGGCATGTTTCTTGATAACTTTTGCCTGTAGGCATGGTCTTGGACTGAAAGTTTATTTATTTTTTGGGGTGGGATAAGGGGGTTTTCTGATGTACCAAGAAATACTAAACAATCAGACTCGTGGATTCTGGTACATCTTTTTCCATAGTTGTACTTATTTTTATTATTAGTTGGTGTTGTGGGTTGGGGAAGTGTGCAGAGTTATTAGATTGTCGGTCTACTTACCATCACTATGAGCATACTTTGCATTAAAAGGCATGTCATGATATGTAAGTAACTATTTTCTTGTAATTGTGCTGCTATTGTTGTCATAAGAAAGAATTTATCATTTTTTTTTTTTAAAAGTAAAGGTATATTATAGAAGGTGCCCAAGGGGGGCAAACCCAAAAACAACCTATACTAACTTTACAATGGTCTTAGCGACCCCAAAAAAGCAACCATATCTAAAGCATTACAGGGAAAGCAACCTTATCATGTCTTTTAGTAAGAAATACCATCCTTATGGTTTGGGTTCTATTCAACCACAATACTATCTTCAGGGCCATTCTTTCAGCTTAAACTACGATTCATTAGGTCTTTTCTGATCGCCACAGCCCAAGTTTCTTAACATTTCCTTTGTTCTTATGGAGTTGTTAACTTGCACCATGTCACTCTTGACAAATCTGCTCTTTTGTGGTTCTTCCTTGCACTGCGACTGGCATGTACGGAACTCATTTTTTTTTATAAGTAATGGTAAATTCAATAAAAGGCGCCCGAGGGGGACGCGCCACAGTACACAAAATTTACTGTTAAGGGTTCAGTGACCCCAAAAAATTTACGTAAGAACCTATAGACGAAGGGAAGGTCTTTTTGGCCCAAAAAAACAGATGGCACAACAAGACGTCCTTCAAAACAAAAGGGGGCTTCTCACTTCCCTCAAAAAGCCGGCAGTTCCTTTCACCCCACAGACTCCAAGCTACACAATGAGGGACCATCTTCCAGATTCCTTTGATGTCCTTTCTAACCTGCGAACCACCCTAGCTAGAAAGGACATCCACCACACTAGCCAGCATAACCCAAGACAAGCCAAATATAGAAAAAATTAGGCTCCACAAACCACCTGCTATTGGGCAATGAATCAACACCTGGTCAATTGTTTCCGCTTTTATCTTGCACATTGGACATCTAATAGCCAGATGAAAGCCCCTCCTCCGAAGATTTTCGGCTGTCAAAATAGTTCCCATGAAGCCACCCAAGCAAAAAAGGCAACCTTTGTGGGAGCACCAGAGTGCCACACTATCTTCCAAGGAAACTGTCCTCCCCCCACCCCCCACCAACTCCTTGTAGAAAGGCTTAACTCTTTGCATCTGAAGTCCATCTCATGTAGTCCGTCCTCTCCACCAGAATCCTATACCCATGAATCCAGCTCATCAACACTCCCATCTCCTCGAGTTCCCAATAAAAAAATGATGTCTAGACACGGGAGTCCACACCACCTCCCTTCCTACTATGGAACTCATTGTTGAAAAATTGTTCCAGTATATTTACTTATCGTGGGAAATTTCTGTTTCATTAGTTAAGCACTGCAACATCTTCTTGTCATAATTATTATTTTGTTCTCATGCTTCTGACTGCATGCATACATAGTTTTAAACAGTGACAGTTACACAATTTGGGTCTCTTGTCTTACCTTTGTGCTATATTATTTACCAAGTCAATCATGTGGCTTTTTGCTCTCTTCATTGGAAAAATGAGGTTTTCAGATATCTCATTATTAATTTTTTTGATAAGTAGATATCTCATTATTGTAAGTTGATGAGGCAGCAGAGTTATATGCACTTTAATGTTCCTTCAGGCCTGTGGGGCCTGGGGAGAGTATGCCTTCTACCTTAGAGAGCCCTTTCGCTTTTTGAAATTTGTGTTTATCTGCAAGTATTCTAGCTCCAGTGTTGGTGACAAGAATTAGATATTGATGATTGTTACATGCATGCATTTGCCGGGATATATCATGACATCACATTTGAAATGTACATTTCACCTTTAGGTCACCAGGTTGGCTCCTCTAGTTAACATTTGGTTATTCTCATGCCCTTTTAGGGTGTCGTGTTATGTCCTTTAAAGAATGCCATTGTTCCCTTTTTTGTATTTTCTAAACAGGTACTGTTGACAGCCGAAGTGATTCGTTTGAGTCTACTGATGATTTTGAGCAACGGATTTTTGGTGGTATTTCTCAGAGTAGTCCAAGTTCTAATTCTTTCTACCAAAAACTTGATAGAATTGAGAATGCTCATGGCAGATCTGGTTTCGGTTCAAAATTCAATGTTGAAAACAAATCTGAGTTTTTGGATGGCCTGGATGAGAGTTTTACTACGTTGTCAGATGGGATGAATGGGAAGTTGAGGAAAGCAGCCACATATTTTGAATTTGATCCTGATGAAATAACAAAAGAGGATTATAAATTCAGACCAGATATGACGTTTAGGCTTGGGATGACTTATGAGACTAAGGTATGAAGTAGAGTCATTCAGGCATCCATTTCAGCTGTTACAGTTTCTGTATCATTCATGTTTTACCATAGCATGTAAACATATGTAACTTACAAGCTTCCATTTTATCTTTGCACATGCATCAAAATATTGCATGATGGTAACTTTAGGTGTGGCTTCTTTGTTTGTCGTTGCAAGGGAAGTTGCAGAATTGCTCAGAACTTTTAACGGCTAGCTTATAGTTTATAATTGCTCTCAGAATATTTTTCATCTATTTATTTACTTATTTAGTTTGAGTCATAAGTTTACGGGTGGTCATGGGCTTGGCATGAGCTTGATGCACGTGAAACTGTGAATAAGCCTGACCTGAGGCTGGCCCAAATTAAATTGAAATTTGGCCAGTGTTGCGAGATGGAATCACTTGAATAGCCAAAAGGAGGCACAAGCCATGTACATGAGGTTTACTCTGGGTGAAACTGTACAACCATATAAAGGATCAAAAGAATCCAAATTCTCTACAAATCTAACAAGGTTTCAAGGGAAGTTTTCAGCCTCCGCATCACCCAATTAAAGAGCAAGTCCAAAAGGATCAAGTAGAAACCACTCTCCCCACTCTGCTGTTGTTGCCTTGTCGAGTTTTGAATCAACTCCCACCATCGTCATCCAACTGCTCCCATCCCCTTTGTTCCTTAACTCAAAACCTCTATTCTCACAATCCAAACCATTAAATATCCTTCTTGTTACAAGCCAAAGCCTCTATGGAAACAATTACTTATCACCATACAAACCTTTTTTAAAAAAAAATCAAACTCCTTCCCAAAACCAGACTAAATTTCTTTATCATCACAAAAACCCTCTAATCATACACAACCTCCTCTGAAACACATTCTACCCTCCACCCAATCTATATCAGCCATCTCTGTCATAAAGTCTGTAAGAGTAGGCTATTTGATGAACTTTCTATATCCAAGGAACAATGTGTAATTGGTGTTCAACCGAGGAACTCCCTTGCAATCTTGCATGTTCGATGAAACAGATTCTCTTGCGAGGAATAGTAATATCTCTGGGAGATTTATTCCCCTCCATGAGGCTGCCGGTGTTGGTCCGAGGAGTGATTAAATCACAAAAACGCGGCTATGGTATGCTCCCAGGATCTCAGCTTGCTGTAGATCCCCCTCCCTTCGCGGTTATGGTGGTCTCCTTTTGTGGGATATGTCATAATCCCATATCATTGGGACGAATTATAAGCGCACTATACCCCAATTCCCTGTGGTCATGTTCCTGCTCCCACATGTGACTGGATCATGATTCCTTACCCGTGATGCTGTTCAGTACAAATTGTGACGCTCCGGGTTGTATTCCCCCCCTCGGGAATGAGTGATTTTGTGGATTGGAGGCTGACGACAGAGGTTCAGTATCGATTGGGAGGAATATTTCTTTCAGGTACCCGGATTAATAGGATTAGGACACATGTCACAAGCAGTGTGAAATAGGGGGACCCTAATGACCATACACCCGAAGGTCTATAAATAGCATCCCTTGCCCAAAAGGAAAAGGCATTGCTTAGAAAGTGAGAATCCTTGGTATTTCGCCCTGATTCTGGTGATGACTGGCTTCCTCCTCCTTTTATTCTGCCCTGCTGTTCACCTTCTTTCTCGTCCATCTCTTATTCCTTCGTCTCTTCTATTTTTGATGTTTCCATTCTAGGAGGTAGGCTCCTAGAAACACCTTTACTCACACAGTCCAACATTAAAATCAACAGAAACACAGTATTCCTTGCTCCCAGTATGACCTGAAATGGAGTTAGCTTCGCAAACAAATTCAGATAACCCCAAAATTTACAAAACTGAATTAAATAGGAAGATCATTTTATGCCTAGATCCAGATGAGTGGACCACACAAAGAATACGACCTTGGATTGCACCCTCTTTCTCCCAATACCTTTTCAAAAGAAAAAATGATATACAGTAGATGTAATTGCTTTTCTTACTAAAAGAAAGTGCTTCGCTTCTTGGATGAGAAATAGAGGCAAAAATTGAAGTTAAGGCTCCATTTACTGCAACGATTACCTTTTCTTTGGTGAAAAGGGCTTAATTTCTCTAATGAATGTAAAGCTTAATTTCTACAATGAATGTAAACGATAACACTTCTAGCTGTGTGCGCACTTCTATTCATGGTAGACTAAAAGTGAGGGAAACGAGTTCCACCTGAATTTTTTAGACAAAGTCTCTGTAAGATTAGCTCAAAACATTGCAGGATTTCAAAAAACTTTATTCTGAACAAGTTTTAGTACCCATCTAGTGAACCTGAAAATATTTTTTTGGCGGTATGCATTTGCTTAGTTTACAAATATCTTTTAAGAATGTATATGATATGTTTGTGGGTGTGCAACCATAAGGTTTTATATTGCCACACCCATATTTGTTCAAGACATGTATGAACTTTCAGTATGGTTTATTTTTAGGCTATTAAGCACGGATACTTCTAAATTGCTGTTGCAGTATCCAAAAGGTACTGGATATGGATGTGTCTGATATGGCCCAATATGTGTCACGTATCAGGAAAATATTAAAATACTCAATAAACTTTAGATACATTTGGGATGCTCTATGTGCCACCAATAAGTTTGGGATACTTTACTTGGTGGATACAACTGGACTAAAATTATAGTTTTTAGTTTCTAAAATGGGGCACAAGCATAAATAATATTGTTATTTGTTATATAATACAAATTACATAGATATTGCATTTTTTTTTCCAAAAAAAAAAAAGATTTTGGGGATCTATAGGCCTGATCTCTCAGCCTCTTTTAACAAGACTCTCTCTCTCTCTCTCTCTCTCAAATTTCAAGCAAATTCAAACCAAGCCAACCGAATTGAAGCAAAATTGTCACTTGATCCACTTGACGGCGCTGACGTACTGGAAATTGCATACTTTCTCTAATATTTATTGATAAAGGCAATGGATTGATAACAATCTTAATTAAGTTGGTTAGATTGATGATGATGACTTTCCTTTTTGGTTGTAGGGTGGATGAGAGGACCCTTTTTTTGGTTTTTAGGTGGGGCAAGTATTTCTTATATATATTCCCAAATGAATGATATGATATGTGCTTGGATGGTTAATTTTAAGTTAGTTATGTTCACTTTATTTTTTAGGACTAATGAAGTACTTGACGATGTCTTAAAGAGAAAAGAATAGCGAGACATGATTCATGTAGTTGACTTCAAATAATTGGAAAAGGCTTTGTTAAGTCGAGTTAATGAAATACTTGATGATAGAGTTTACACAAGTGTTGTGATATAATATGATTTATGAATTTATTTTTTTCGATTGTTGTGATATATTTTTGGTTTTTTTAGTCTAAGAATTCATCAAAAAAATATGATTATCGTATAAAATATAATAAAATAATGATTACTTATACTCGTGTTAGTATCCCTTTTTTAAAGGTTTTCCCATATCTGTGTTGTATATGTATCTAGGCTTCGTAGTTTACTACTGGGATAGTAACTGTTTAGAATACACTCTGCCGGTCGATATTTAGGATGAAAGCACCAGCCCAGAAGCAACTAGCAAGTCATAAAATGAACCTATTAGAAGGGACAATGCTAGTCCATGATGTCTCGAAATTTTTTGAGTTTTCTGCATCTGAACTTACGATCTTTTTGGTCCATTTGCACCTTATGGTCTCTATTTTTATGCTATGATTTTGTTCTTTATCCACAAAGTCTTCCTTTTTGTGGTGCTTTTCATTTCTTCTCATCTATGCCTGGTGTGGCTTTATGCAGGATCTCAATCTAACAAAACCAGGCGTACGTAAACCTTTCAAAAGGCCTGAGTTTGAAGTGACATCCGAAGAAGTGATGAGAAAAGCTGATTTCAGGGTGAGCATATCTGGATGTAGCATAGTGATAAATTTTCTACCAAGTATTAATCCTTACCATCTGTATTGACCAAGACCATTCCTTCCTTAACACCTCTTTTGATGGGTTATTGCTAAATTCAGTTATATAATCTTATCCCTATCGTTACCTTGTTACGACGTTGGATGATTGCCCATTTAAGAGAGACCTTACCGATGATTAGAATAGCCAGGATTTGTGAGTTGGCTGGCCAAGTGCACATCATTGCATTGGGCGCTTGAGATGCTTTGCATCTATACTATTGGTCCCTAATCTCATGCTTGGTGTACGCTAAAGTTTCTTGCAGACATTTGAAATGTGGATGGTGGGGGTTAAGTGCTGTTGATAGTCTAGTGGCTTTTGCAAATTTGTATACTATGCGCTTTGTATGAAGCAAATTTATATCAATTGTGATATTGATCACTTTGCACACTATTAATTTATGTTTGTTCATATATCTATGAATCTTTCTTGGACTTTAACTTCTGAAAATACACTGCACAGAATGTGAGATTCCTTGCCAACTTCATAACGGACGCTGGAATTATCATCAAGAGGAGCAAGGTTAACGAAGTGCAAATTGAATGAATTGATCCTTGGTTGAGCCATGTTGGTCTGTGGCAATTATTTTGAATCGTTAGTTGTTTATTGTGCAGACTAGAATTAGTGCCAAAGCCCAGAGGAAGGTTGCTAGGGAGATCAAGACAGCCCGAGCTTCTGGTCTAATGCCCTTCACCACCATGGGGACAAAACAATTCATTTTTGGCCAAACAATGGAGGATCTTGACGTGGATTACGAATACGAGACTTATGATAGCCGCAATTTTGTTGATGTGGACGGAAGCCGGGGACCCTCTTGAAGCCTCGAAACTTGTGCTTGTTTGTTTTGGCTCTCCCCATTTCCCCTCCAAAATATATTTTGTTGCCAATATATATGTAGGAATTAGGATCATACCGTCTTTGCTTAAAATGTCATTCCCGTAGATATTTCTCTTTTGGCCTGGTATTTCTTATCAGCTTTGTGCCCTTTGTTGTTGGTGTTACACTTGGTTTACTATCAACTGGCCAGCCTTAAGTATTGTTTGGTTTGAAACCTTTAAAACCTATCACTGAACACCTTGATTATGTAACTTCTCATAACCATAGACTTCCAAGTTCCTTTTTAGTTTCTACCCACAAATACAATGCACCATGATGCTGCATACCTTCAAACAGTGTCTACATTTTATTAACCTAGATATATTCATGACTAATAAAATTGCTTTGCCAAAAACTCCTCTAATTCTATTTCTGTTGCCATTTTTTGTTTCTGCAATTCAAGGTTATTGTTGAAAATATTAGAGAAAGTTTCTGTTATTTCTTTTGAGTCTTTTACTTGTCCATAAAAAAAAAACTGTGCATTTTCTCTCTCTCATACTGGTATTGTTAAGGAGTCACAGTAGTTAAGGGTATGTGTTTTTTATTTTTATTTTTTGGGTAATAATAAGTTAAATTGTCAATTTATATTTACATTATCAAGGTGGAAGGGAAAAAAAAATTCTTAATGCAACTAGTCAAGTTTTATTTCAACTATTTAGGATCGTTATATGAATTTAGTTTTACAATGCTACTTTATTCAAGATCAGTTAAATCACACTATTATTTTAAACAAATAATTTTTTTTTATATACATAATGACTGAATACTGGTATTTTTTGTAATTACAAGACATTAATGCATCATTTCTTTGAACCCTGAAGTGATAAGCTTTAAACAAATTACACATCCGTTTGATCATTTCAAGCTCATAAAGTTTGTTCTACATATTAAAAAAAACATAAATAAAATTGATTATTTATTTCACAAAGGATAAATTACTATAATCTATTATGGAGTTTTTGACAATAATAATTAGTACCCGTCGTGTTTAATTAATTATAGAAAATCTTGTTTATTCTGATAGCACCAAATTAATGTCTGTGCGGATTATAATAGCATCACCTAACTAAGAAATTCAAAAGCAAAAAAAAAAGAGAGATTAATGTAATTTTCTATTTATTTAATTCTTATTACATCATGTTATGACAACTTAATACATCTTCGCTGCCTTATGCAAGCTAAAATATTATTTTTGCTACTCGAACTTGTGAATTCGTGACCTGTAAAGAGGATCCACGTAAAGGCCTATCTTCATATTCAAAACATTTGATTAGTAGTAGAATGTAATTCATTTCCCAACATTAAGAAATAGAAAACTAAAAAATAAAACCATGTACAATCAACCCCCTTATAATTTATAGAAATGGGAGATTGAAAATTTATTAATTATTAGAATTGTTAATTATTAAGTTTTTTTCGTACTTTCATTAATCAATAAGTGTTTCGTAAAAGTAAATAATTTCCAGTACAAAAATAAGACATTATATTTAATTTTTAAATAAAAATTAATTTTTTCATAAAAAATACATATAATACTCAATAGCATAAAAAAGAGTTATTTGGACACAAGTCCATAGAAAGTATGGAAATTATTATAAGATCCACATTCAAACATCTTAAACCAACAAGTCTTTCAATTATTTCATGACTAGAATATCCTTTTAGTTTTTTTTTTTTAATTCAGTCTAATTAAATCACGTAAAAAATGCCCAACAACGAAGAAAGAATTTTAAAACTTCAAAATTCAAAAACTCAGAATATATAAAACTATTTTAAATAAAATTTATACATTTGAACTCTAAAAATTGAGATCTATTAAATAATATCCATATTGAATATGAAATTTTCAAAAAAAAAAGAAAAAATCAATTCGAAACTGTCACGACCCAAAACCCACCCTATGCGGATTAGGGATCCGTGACCCGGGTCTGCAGCCCGTGGGCCGTTCCCCGTCCAAAAGGATCTAAAATGCTGGATAAAGTTTTAACAAAAGCATTTCTTAATCATTAAAATATCTGGTAGCACAGTTAGTTTATCATTTGACGGATATCCAAAAATTATAAGTGTTAAATACAGATCCTTCAAAAACAAAACCAACAAACAGGATCGTGGTGACATGGGAGTATTAAGTCCTGACAATATTCAACTTAATATAAAACTCGCCAAAACAGCTACCAGTAACTAGCAGCGTCTAAGTCCCTGGAGCGCCTGAGGGTTCCCCAAATTCTTGTTGTCCTGAAAAATTTAAGGGAGAAGGGGTGAGCTAATAGCCCAATAAGTAATTTCCTGGCTTTAATGTGGGTTCGGGTTTGTCCGATGAAATGATAGATCAAAGAATAACAGATAGCCCAGTGAACAATAATGAAGGCGTAGCCAGTCACCACAATGTGCAAAACATTGACCCGAGGGTCCAAAAGGCGTATCCCACAATATAACACAAGAGTCAATAACAAAGTCAAATGAAATTGGGATCCAGCCTATCATGATGGATTGCTGCCACAACGATACGTTAGCCAATCAAAGATATACCATGCTTGCAACAATACGATCATTTCACAGGGTATAAAAATATGATCATACAATGGAAACAATAATAAGTTAACATCGAGTTCAAATAACCCAGATATACGTGAATTACCCGGGGCCCGGCATACCCCACCAAAACGCACGCTCAGATCCGCCACAGTTCCTCGGGCTCTCTGAAAAGCGTTAGAGCTCTTTTCAATACAAGTCCCGTAGGACACAACAGACCCCAAAGGGTCTTTTCCCCACGCAATCTGTGAATGGATGGGTCATTGTGACTGAGCACAACCCCGAGTACATACCAAATATCATGACCAACAATATCCCACACAAGATGTACAACGTACCAAACATTTGATATCACAAACAACGAATCACAAGGGGTGTGGAATCAGTAGAATGTATCTCAAGACTAGGTCATGGTACGATAGTGCAATAATATTCAAATATCAATGATCAATCTCAAAATGATGTAAGCAAGCAAGTCAAATCCAAAATCAGGTAAACTGATATCTACAAGTCAATTGGCTCAAATCGAGTGCATCAGGTAGTAATGGAGTACAATTTGGCAGCATATGAACAATAACGTGACTGGCTGGGAATAACCCATATTAAAGCGTCAGAATTACTTACCTCAAAATGACTCTCAGTAGTTCAACTAATCAAAGTCTCCTTCCCCTTTTCTTTTGACGTGCCTGTCAATTGAAAATAACTCAGTCTATAACTGAAATCGAACCATACTCGATATTCAAATTTGTTAATCTTGGCTATCGGTATCTCGATTACGAATCTAGATGTCGTCATTGTATCCGGAATGTTGAATAAAATAAGTTTAGGCTTTTACGGATCTTAAATCGGATTCCTGAATTGAAAAGGGCAAAACTGTCCTTTGGCATGTTACGGTCACTTTCTCCCCGGGACCTCTTTTCATAACTTCAACCTCACCGTTGAATTCAGTGGGTCCGAGATAGTTAAAATACTTATATGACTTAACTTATTTGGACACAGGGGTATTTTCGTCATTTTACGGGCCTTTATTTTTCGGGGCCTCATCT
Organism: Nyssa sinensis; assembly: GCA_008638375.1. NCBI lineage: Eukaryota > Viridiplantae > Streptophyta > Magnoliopsida > Cornales > Nyssaceae > Nyssa > Nyssa sinensis. Next base: position 38,117,669 of record CM018050.1, read on the forward strand.
CACGTTGTAGACCTCACCATTGGACTCAGTAGGTCCAAGATAGTAGGAATTCATATATGACTTGTCTAATTTGGACACCGGGGTATTTCGGTCATTCTAGTATTTATGTCTTATATCCCGGGGTCTCGTCTCGTGAAATGGACCTCACTATTGAGTCCGGAAGGTCCGAGATAATAAGTTTTGACTATTCATTTGCCTTGTTTGGACTTCGTTTGACTTATTTGTGACTCAGGGGTAAAATGGTAATTCTACCTATTTAATAAATTATTTAAATAATTTATTTTATTATTTTATTATTTTTCCAGGGGTGTTTTTGAATTAATTCTCCAAAATCTGGGTCAGATTTGGAATAGGGTGAATAGTTGGGGTCGAACCACAATTATCATAAGTTTCGGTTTATTTATTTTTAATTAAAACATTGGACCAAAGGGTTCACCTAATGAAACCCTAGACCGGACCGGTTATGCACTGAACCAACCGGTTCAGTCCTCTCCAGAGAACCGGTTTAATGGGTCATGCTGACGTCATGATGACGTCAGCCCTAATTTAATATTTTTAAATTTCTTTAGTGAAACGGCGTAGTTTCATTGCCCCGTTGGATCCGGTCGGGTCCCGACCCGACCCAGACCCGGATCCGGTCCCTTCTTGACCCGAATGGCCCCCCCCCCCGTTTTTCCGGTGGTCTTCTCCGGTCACCCCTGTCAATTCCGGTCACCGGAATCTCGGCCAACCCACGGTTTCGCACCATTTTCACGTCCAAATCTCACTGTGATTATACCAATCGCTTCCTAAGGTTTCAAGGAGTAGTTTAGGACAGATTTTGGCCCCAAACACTACTGATTTTGACACCCATTTTCTGGTTTTTCCGGCGTTGCACCGGCGAAGGATAATCGGCCATAAAATGGCCGTTTCTCGACCGTTTTGAGTGATTCAAATTCCGTTGGGTTCCTAATGAACTTGGCTACCCATTTTAAGTCCTAAAATCATGATTAAATGGACTTACCAAAATCTGCCATTGTTGACCATGTACGGCACTTTCATTTCTTTAAATTTTTTTCTATATCTTAGCAAGTCCAACACAACTAATTCAATTTAACACAAAAGACATAGGTTCAGTCAGAATATACCTGCCTAGTTGCTGTTTCTCCTTTCTCCAAGCTCTCGGTTTCTCCACTGCTCCAAAAACTTTTCCTTCTCTCTCTACTGCTTTCTCTCTCTAACTCTTCTTCAACCGAGACTATAATCAGTGGCTTGGCCACCTGGATATGGAGGCTGTCACACTCTCTTTCTGATTTCCTCACTCCCACACACAAGAGATGCATATACATTTTTATATAAAATATACATTTATATTTCTTTGCCCCATCCACACTCAACCAAGCATGCTTAGCCATGCCTCTACCCCTGATTTTCTGATTTCCACCATGCTCCTACTAGTCTAGGTTAGGTAGCTTTTTTTTTTATTTTTTTTTATATTACATATATATATATTCACATATATATATATTTTTCTCCTTTGTTACTTTTTATATATATATATGTATATATATCCATACATGTGTGCATGTATGCATGCATGCATGCATACTTGCACGTATTACGATGTTGGGTCTTATTTAATCAATAGGTCATTTTATAACTGATAAAGTGTTACCCGACCCGGCTTGTCTCGATACTCGTGCCAGTTCGGGTCGGGGTATTACAGAAACTGTAAAATTTCAATTTCCCACCAAAAAATTTGTCTTAACAAAAATATAAAATTTCACAATTTCTTGAAAGTATAAAATTTACACTTTCATAAAAATTGAGACAATTATAAATTGTTATTAATTTTATTGAGTTTTTGAATCACATATTGGATGGTCAAACAATAATTTAAAGGTAGTAAAAAATTGTGTTTGAAGCACAGTAATTAAAAATTCATTGGGTGTGAAAAAGTGTAAAATTTTACATATTCTTAAACTGTACAATTTTACACTTTCATAAAAAAATTGAGAATCCTTCACCATCTCAAAACTTCTATAATAGATACAAAAGAGTCATTTCCTAAGATCTCTTTCTATAGGTATCAATCATGCTGAAATAGTTTAAAAAAGAGGAGGACTGTTAATTAAAGATGGCATTCCAAATGCAACCGAATGACATTTAATTAATACTCAAAGAGGGAACAAGTGCTTAACATTGATGCCTCCAAGTAACTCTTCACCATTTATATATATATATATATATATATATATATATAGCTGAATACAACCACGACTCTATAAGACAAGTGTAATGAATTAAAAAGATGATGAAATAAATTAATTCACACAATAGAGATTAATTATTACCATTGGCATTAACTATTACCAAATCAAGCAAATCAGAGAAAAAAACTTATGTCTTGTATGTTTCGATTTGATGAACATACAAGTCGAATCTCGATGGAGGCCATTCGATCTTGATTGTGGAAGCCACCTCCAATCATCTTCGACATTATCGATCTAAACCTGGGCTCAAAGAAGGAACGAGCTATGGCAGTGGTGTTCAAATCATCTTCGACATCATCAATCTAAGCTTTGGGCAATGTTCCTGTGAGTGAGATTCCATAGGCAAGGCTTGCCATCTCAGAGCTTAACGACTGGGTGTGGTTGCAGAGATTAGCGGGCTGACGAAGGTATTCGGTGGTGGTTCGTAGAGTAGTAGAGAAGGTAGAGAGAGAGGAAAGAAAGAGAGGGGAAGAGAAACTTGGATGAAATCAAATTTTAATAAGTGAAAATTATAATAGGATATTATTATCATTTATAAAAAAAAAAAATTATAAGTGCTATGTTATCGAGATGGACTTGAGCTAAAATTTTAAAACAAATGTGTCCTTCACCTTACACTTGAAAAAAGAGTGGACTTTAAAATAATTAAACATATTTTTCAGAGACTTAAGCCTAATTAACCCTATAAAAAATTCATAATGTCCATTTCAAGTAAAGAAGTTGTGTTCTCGATATTATAATTTTTTTTTATTTTATAATACT